>CM040427.1:63569122-63676068 GCA_022702705.1 Papilionanthe hookeriana x Papilionanthe teres | reverse complement strand
TTGATTACCAAGAATTAAACAAGCTCACAATCAAGAACAATTATCCTTTGCTAATAATCGATGATCTTTTTGATCAGTTAGAATGAGTTTCGGTATTTTCCAAGATTCATTTAAAAGCTTAGATTATCACTAATTGAGAATTAAAGAAGATGATATCGCAAAAACAGTTTTCAACACCAAATATGAGCATTATGAATTTGTTGTGATGCCATTTGGGTTATCAAATGCACATGCAATCTTTATAGACCTGATGAACAGAATCTTTAAACCATTTCTGGATACATTTGTGATAGTCTTCATCGACGACATATTAATTTGTTCTAATGATGAGATTCATCACGCAAAACATTTTTGCACTGTTCTGCAGACATTGAAAGAGAATAAATTATATGCTAAGTTGTCAAAGTGTGAATTCTGGTTGAGGAGCATAGCATTTTTAGGGCATATCATTAGCAGTGAATGCATCACAGTGGACTAAAACAAGATTTAAAGCGATGGTTGATTGGCCCGGACTAACCACTGTTACAAAAGTTCAGAGTTTATTAGGTTTGGCAAGTAATTACAGGAGATTCGCTGAAGGGTTTTCGCAGATCGCAATGTTTTTGTCCAGATTGACTCAGAATGCGATGAAATTTGAATGGATAGGTTGTTGTGAGGAAGCTTTCAAGAAGTTCAAGATGTGTTTCATAATAACTCCAGTATTTACTATCCCCTCAAGAACAGAAAGCGTCCAGATCTATAGTGATGCATCACTAAGGGAACTTAGGTGTGTCTATGCAACACGGGAAGGTAATTGCTTATGCCTATAGACAGTTGATTAATCATGAGAAAAATTATTTGACACATAAAATGGAACTTACAACAGTTGTATTTGCTTTGAAGATATGAAGACATTATTTATATGGTGTGAGGTGTGAAGTATTCAATGATCACTAAAGTATGAAGGATATTCACCCATAAAGAGTTGAATTTGAGGCAATGGAGATGGCTTAACTTATCAAAAATTATGATCTTGATATACAAACCATCCAGGGAAAGCAAATGTTGTAGGAGACATTCTAAGCAGGAAAGCAAGTGGTAGTGTTAATTGGGTAATTACACAACAATAAGAGCCGATTAAAGATATGAAGCATTTACAGTTATCAGTAGTGATGTCAAATGATGAAAGTTTTGCTCTTTTGAATCAAATGTTCATTCATCCAAATTTGAATAACAAAATACGAGATGCATTTTAACATAAGGTAGAGTTTCGAAAAATATTCGACCAGGTAAATGCAAGGCAATTAGATAAACATGAGATCGATGAAGAAAAACAGTTGAACTACAAGGGTAAAATTTGTATTTCTGATGTGAATGATTTACGCAGAGAGATCTTGCATGAGACACATTATTCAGTTTATTTTGGTGGTCAGGGTTGAAGCACAATGTAACAGAGTTTGTAACAAGGTGTCCTACTTGTCAGATGGTTAAGGTTGAACATCAAAAGTCTAGTGGATTATTACAAATGTTGCCTATACAATTGTGGAAATGGGAGGATTTTATGACGGGGTTACCGAGATTAAGCAGGGTCTTGATGTTATATGGCAATTATTGATAGTCTATCAAATTTGCACATTTTTTGTCTATCAGACAGATAGATTTTGTGAGCAAGTTGGCCAGAATTCATGTTGATGCAATTGTACGACTACATGGAATCGCAAAGTCTATTGTTTCAGATCGAGATGTAGATTCACATCCAAACTCTGAAAGAAAGTTCAAAAGGCTTTAGGCACTCAACTGACATTCAGTACGGTCAATCAGAGAGAACGATACAAATATTGGAAGACTTGCTACGACTTTGTGTTCTTGAATTTGGTTAAAATTGGGAAATGCACACACAATAAATACAGTTTGCCTACAAAAAATAATCCCCAGACTAGCACTAGTATGACTCCATATGAAGCTCTTTGTGATAGAAAATGTAGGATATCTCTGTGTTGAGAAGAAACTGGGGGAAAAAATTAATTGGCGATGATTTAGTTAATGAAATAACTGAGAAGATCTGACTGAATCGTGAAAAACGGAGTCATCCAGGATATACAGAGAAAGTATTATGATGTTAAGCACCAACCGGTAGAATTTGATTGGGGAATTTGCCTTTTTTAAAGGTCAGTCCAATGAAGGATGTTAAGCAGTTTGGAAAGTATGGGAAGTTGAGCACACGATATGTTGGTCCGTCCGAAATCGTGAAGAAGATTAGGAAAGTGGCATACAAGCTTGCACTACCAACACACATGCACGAGGTGCATAATGTGTTTCATATCACCCTGCTTCAAAAATACATTTCTGATGAGGCAGCAAACTTGTTGATCCTATTGATATTCAACTTGACTTGGCATCTGTGAATGAGCCAGAAAAAATCATAGATTATGATGTGAAGTAGCTCAAGGATATAGAGATTCTTTTTATTCGTGTATTATGGAAGCCGGGACTAAAAATGATGCTACATGGGAAAAGGAATCGGAAAGGAGAGAAAAACATCCGCACATTTTCAGTCAAGATATGAACTATATTCTTCTACATTAAATTTTTATGATGAAATTTTTAAAAGGAGAGAAGATTGTAATAATAAACATTAAAATAATAATAATTATTATATTAAAAATAACTATATTCTTCTACATTAAAAGGAGAGAAGATTGTAATAATAAATATTAAAATAATAATAATTATTATTATAATTGTTACTTTTAAAAATTTAAATTAAATAATAGAAAAAAAATAAAAAATATCGTAGGTAACGACTCATTCAAGCGAAGAAGCCGCCGCTCATGGGAGAGCCAAATTGTGGCTCCCCTCATCTCCTCCCATTCGAACCCACATTCAACAAGCAGGGGAGAAACACGGGAGACTGAGAGAGCAAGAGTAAGGCAGAAGGAGAAAATGTGATTGAGGGGAAAAAGAGGAGACATATGAGAAGGAAAGTTACTCATCTTGTTGTTTTCCTCCGATAAGCACAATCAAATTGAAGGGAAGAAGGTCCAAGCAGCCACAAATGACTGTCGCGAGCAGCAAGAGGAGAAAAGAGAAAGGCGAGTTTCCTCACCTATTTTGACAAATTGGGAGTTCATGGAAAAGGAACAGCTCGCAAAATATCTCCCTGTAGGGCTTTGGACGGTCGACGCGACTCTTCCTATGTCGTAACCGAGTCGTATAAGAGAAGGCAAGCTCGTGCGGCTCGCAGAGGAAGGACTTGCTAGAGAGGGCCTTCTGCGTGTGGAGGCGGCTCAAGAAGTTGGTATGAAGCTCGATCGACAGCTTTTGGAAAAAAGGGCTTGCAGGAGCTTCGTTTGCGTGGAGTAAGGCTTGACCGAGCCTTATTGCTTATTTCGACGATATTAGGGCAAATTGAGACTTTAATTAAAGAGATAAAAGAGTAAATTATTTAATTATTAATGTCATGTGATTTAAATTAAATTATGACATGTAAATCCTAATTTTGACTCTTAAAATTTTAGGGTTTCAATGAAGCTGAGGTAAAAAGGGGGAAGACAACTTCGGGTATGAAACTCGATTTCATTAATGAGTTATTATTTTCTTATTAAGTCATGTTATAATGAGCTTAAGAATCTTAAATTTAAAAACTTAGTTATAATGAAAATTACTATTATGTCAGGTATGCAAAAGAGAAAATGTTAGACGTGTTAACGTAAAAGGTAATTTGAATATTTCTACATTCATATGTGTACATGTTTAAATAATTCATATATATGCATAAAAAATTATATAAGTAACTAAATAGCTAATTAAATAAATAAATAAATTATGAAAATAAGGGTAGAAAATCTAGACTTAATAAAAAAAAAGATTAACACTGAATAAAAAATTATTTAACTTTAATATGTTATTATAGATATACCAAAAAGTTTAGACTGACAGAGGAAAAAGGATGACTGACAACATCGCTGAGGTGGGTAATATGTTTTTTTTTTTTTTTAATTTAACAATAGTTAAGTTTATTTATGCATGCTTTTATTGTTTCCTAATTTTTATTTTAAAAAGCAAAAGTTCATATTTCTTTTTAAATGTTAAATGTAAGTTTTCTTTTAAATGTAAATTGCAAAATAAAAATGAACAAAATATAATACATGCATGCATATGAGAGTCACTCGTGGATAATACTAACATGGGAATGCACTGTAACCTTACACAAAATGAAAATGGAAATGGTCATCTACCTTTATGGAGGGTTTGAAAAATATTTAACATATATTTTTAAAGTATAAGTTTAAACGGTAACTCCTAATTATGAAGAATATAACTTAAATTATTGAAAAAAATGAAATTGTTTACTTTATTGTTCTCTTTTACCATACAACTTTTTCTTTTACAACTATTTTGCAAAATATTTTAAAATGAAAATTATTGTAATTTAGAAACATTTACTTATTAAGTAGTTTTAACTCAAGTCATAGTTGTTAATATTTTTACAGGAAAGCCAGTTGTATATTAGATTGACTCCAGTGAGTACGTGTACAGGTGACGTATAGCGCAAATTGATTGGTAATGTAGTTTAATTAATTTGATGTTCAAATGTAAATGTTTAAATATAAACATCTGCTGTAAATTTCAATTTATAAATATAATTGCTATTTTGTGATTTGGATTTTTATGTTTGTGATGAAATGAAACTGTTAGATAAGCTTCTTCTGTCCGAACGTCAGCTCCCTCCTTAGTAATTCCAAATTCGCCAACCCGAGTCATGATATAAATTTGAGGTGAATATAAATTGGGAAAATGACACAAAAGAATGAACATAAGAGTTTACCCGTGATATTCACACTTCATCATAATATCTTAATGAAAAACATTATAAAAATTGTAAAAAAAGTCAATAAATTTGCAGTGTGCAAGATTACAAACAATAAGATCGATTTCTCTTGAGGTTTACTGGTTATTATGACTAAAAGTTACATTTTAATAGTTTAACAGAGCAAGCTCTGCATCTACTTCAATTATAAAAGAAAATAGGAAGAGATTAAGAAACTCCTTTTTAGAAGAGGAATAAATGCATAAGAATAAAACATTTAAAAGCCATAGTAACCTAAAACAAACCACTATAAAAACATTAAAACACAGTAAATAGCACTGGAGCTTACATTCTCCAATTTCACATTTAGTTCCTGCACCTTCTTTTCTGCTTCCATAGTTCGCCTTTCCAAGGCACTTTTTTTATTGATTTGCTCCTCTAGTTCATTTTTAAGATTCTCAATCTGCCCAAAATGTTAATCAAGATGTATCAAAGCTACAAACAATTCCATGAGCAACCAAAACAGTTATCATTCTTCCAACCTTCTTGTCAAGTTCATTGGAATGTGCACGGGCTTTTCCCAGTAATTCCTCTGCATCCACAGCCCCCTTTTTCTGCAGGAGATCATCACACAGCTATTCATTCCTCATCGTACCCAAATAAAAAAATAATAATAACATAAAATAAAATAAAATCTTACTCCGAGCTGATCATACCAAAATCCCTTCACGAGCTCACCTGTAATAGTTCTACCTCGCTCTGCAGCGACGCGACAATAGCCGACTTCTCCTCAATTTCCCTCTCCAACTGTTCAATCTTCTCATCCTTGTTTTTCAACTCCTTCGCTTTCTCCAAAGTTGAAGACTCTTCATCAAATCAGAAACAACAATACGATAAAATTTAGCATACCGAACCATATCAAATTTGCAAAATCCCATAAAATAACCGTCGCGGGCAACATATCCATCGCAAAGAAATCACCCACTTCCACCTTTTTTTTTTTTCTTAAGAAAAAAACCTCACACAGTTCTGTAGTAGCAGCCATTATTCACCGAACAAATACTATAAAATAAAATCCCTACTCCTATAACCTAAATCCAAGGCGCTACGACAGTGTCATTAGTAAACCCCAAAGCAAAATCCAACGCAAATCCCGTAACAAACCAAAACCCGACGATACCAAAACGCACCTAGATAAGTGATCTTCGACTTGAACTGCTCGATCTCAATCTTAAAAACCGAATCCGACTCCTCGGCTCCTACAACATCATCGACATGAATAACCGTCGCCTCATCCTCCGATCTGATTCCGGCTATCATCATCGCGAAAAGAACCGAAATCACCAAAAACTTCAGAACCCCCATTGAATCGCCAATTTTTCTCCTCTCGATTCCCAACTTAACCTGTTTTTCTTCGCCGCCCTACGCCGGTCGAAAGCGAGAAGAGAGCGGGAGCGGAGGGGAGGTAGATGGACTTATAATATGGTGATTTATTTATTTATTTATTTTTTATAATTCAAGATGCCGACCGGCACGTGGCGGTCGAATTACCTATGACCGGCTTTCGCAAGCTAATATGAGATCATGGCCGTTGGCTGTTAATAGTATCGGTTGGGATTCGTCGTACCTTGCGAGCGGTGACCAGAATCGATCCGATCTGCTTGGAATTAGTACACGTCGATGGGAGGCAGAGCATTCTGGACCGCTTGATGGAGATCGTACGGTGATTGTTGACGATTTGACGTAGATAGTTGAAAAGTAGGTGAGACTATGGGCCGAGGCTTATTTTTTATAAGATTTTCTAATCTTATTTTAATACAATTTATATTAATATTATGAAATTCATCTCAGATTTAAAATAAATAAATCATGCTAATATTGTCCCTACAAATACTTTAACGTTCCTTATTTAGAGCACCACTCCGCTCCCGTTTGAGGCAGCTTATTTGATGCGGTACAATTTAAAATTGCTCCAAATCTTTTTTCGTAAACTACAAAATTAACATTATCACACTGTTTCTAGTTAGGTACAGTGACAACTTTTTAGATACAATCTGATTTTTCCATTTATAATAGCCACCTCAACTTTTGACCTGCATATTATTTTTCAGCAGCTTATTAATAAATTACAGCTAAACCCTCCATCAACATCATTATCTTCATTACTATTATGGGAAATTTACATACATATAACCCAATTCTTATATGTTTACACATCCAATATCAAAATTATATTTTTTTATGAGTTTTTACATATAAATCATCCAAAATATTAAATATAACATTTTGATTACCCAATTATGAAGATTTTGGTGATTAAAATATAATTTTTTAGGTTTGGTGATTAAAATGTTATTTTACACTTTTAGTATGGTTGGAATGTAAAAAATCTAAAATATTTTACATTTAAGATGAAAAAAAAAGAAGATAAATATACCAAAATAAAATGTAACCAGAAAGCTTATCATCGTTAAAGATCACAATCACTGCAGATTGTGATCACAACAACAACAGAAATAAGTTCTATTATTATAAGTTTATGGATGATAAAATTTGTAAAATGGCAATCATAACCTTAAAGAGTATTGGAAAGCAGTAATGTGTAAAGCTACTGCTGCTTAGAAATAACATTAGCATGGGAGTCCCAAGGCCAGATATCAGATCCACAGCTGCTCTGCAGATTATTTATGGTTGTGAGGCTTGGCAATGGTGGACTCTGGCTTCTCAGACTTCCATTCTTCGCCCCGGCTTCATGTGCATCGATGGTCTGAGCTTGGGCGGCCAGCGATGAGTCCACGAAGAAACCGTCGTTTTCCGGGAATTCAATAACAGGCGAGAATTGACGAGGGTTGGGTAAGTGGGACGAATTAATGGTGGTTTGAAGAAGATGATCGAGGCTGCATGTTAAGGAGCCTCTGGTGACCAATTCTTCGGCCATATTCACCTGGAAGCAATAGAAAATGGAGGATCAGTGTTTGTGTTGATCAGTCTTTGGTTGATACAAGTAGGTTTAAAGGGTGTTTGGTACCATATTTTTAATAGGATTTAGCTATAAATCCAGCCAACCACCCAAAAAAAATTAAAAATTAAATCCAACGCACTGTCTAATCGAATTTTCTCGTGTTCTATCTCTTTTACAACATAAATCCGGAGTTACTGAATCTCCCTACTTAGGGACAAAAAAGTTGCAGACAAACATAAATATGTCAACGACTTGTAAAATAAAACTGTAAAACAATTGCTCCAAACATAATTTCAGGTATCGTTGAAGCTTCCATCCCCAACTATTAATGATAAGCAAAAATAATCAAAAGATGTAGGATGATTTTGAAAATTTATGCTTACCTTTACTCTTAAGGCTTCTACACTAGACTTGAGAATCCGGTTATCTGTAACTGATTCAGTGAAATGTTGGTTTGCATCTGTCAGTTGTTTGTATAGAGAGGCATTTTCTCCCCTGAGTTGATCAACCTGATTAATCAACCAAGATTGCAGTTGTTCAGTCTGAAGCACCATATTGGGGCTCGTTTAGTTGCTTGTAGAAAGCAAAAAATATAATTTAGTTCGAGTAAAGAGCCAAAATAGTCCCTTGACTATTTCCATGAGGCCATTTTAGTCTGAGAGATTATAGAAGTGTCAAAATAGTTCACATGCTCTCTTAATATTCGTTCAAAGGGGGGCTATTTTAGCCTGTATTAAGAGATTCTATGTACTCAATTGGCACGTTTCAAAACTTTGAGGTTAAAATGACCCATTATAAAAGGTTTTTTGACACTATATATATTATTTGATGTGTGTGTATGTGTACGTAACATTGCTTGAGTTGTTGGAAGACAAAGAAAAACTTATCTAACCATTACTTAATCAATGCTAAGGAAGTGAGCCATTTAACAGAAAATCAAAGAGACTGTAATCATTAGAGAGAGTTTTTCCAAATCATTATCAAAATGGACTCACTAATCAAAGTTTAAGCACTCAAAACTTCAATTATTTTTCTCTTATGTGTTTTCTTTCACTTCTCTCCATGAACAGATGATAGTTTTATAAATGTCACTGTTAAATCTGATTTTAAAAATTAAAAAAAAAACTATAAATGAAGTCATTAATGTGCTTTTTCCAACAAGATGTAAATTAAACATCGAGTAAAAATTATATTAAACTTTTGTTCTTAGATTCATTAATTAGAAATATAAGGTCAGTAAAATAATTATAGTAAAAATTCAGAAATTCCCTGAAAAACTCACTTGGAGTTCTAGATCAGCCAAATGAGCCTGCTTTCTCTTTCTTGATCGTCTGGCCGATTCACGGTTAGACACCATCCTGGAAGAGCAACAAGACCATATATTAATTGGATCCAACCATGGAAATTCCCTAACATAAATGCTGCAAAATTTTCAATTATTGAAACACAACCATCATGTGATAACTGAAAAGGGCTGAGATTGAGTTAAATTCAGCGACTATGGCCTTGATATATTTTTCTATTCCGATGATTCAATTTGGAGTTCAAACACATGCTAAATATCAAAATATTGATAGAACCCAAACTAATCCTATAACTTCTTAGTATTCTCATGACCAATTTTAGCATTTGAATCGCAGTTTTTGTTTACCTCTCAGCAAATTTGGCAAATTCCACTCTACAATTATATTAAAACAAGAGGATTAAATCAGAAAATAATGTGACATTTCGTTTCAAAGGATTCTATTAGACAAGATTAATCTCTTTTTCTTCCCTAGTTCAAAAGAAAAAGAATGAATATCTAACGACACCAAGCTAAATTAGAAATAAAACAAAAATTTATGGGGCATTTACATAAATACCACGCAATTCCTATGAATTTACATATCTAACACCTAAACTTTACTTTTTTACATTTATACAAATCAAATCATTCATACCACATTAAATATATCATCATTTTAGCTTTAAAAAGGTAAAATACAACTTATCATGTATTTGTATGGTGGTATGTAAGTAAAACTTGAAGTTTGGGTGTTAGAACTGTAAATACATGAGAATTGAGTGGTATGCAGGTAAATCTTACAGATTTTATTTCTACCTTCTCATGCGCTTTAAATCAGTAGTGTTTGTACCATGCTCATAAGCTCCTGCTTCTGTCTCCAAAGAGTCTTCATCTGACTGGTCAGATCCACTTGATCCTCCTAGGGTTTGGTTTTCTGTACTTTTAGGCAAAAGAGAGGAAGTTGGACTCCCAACTGTCAAAGAAGAGAGATTAATAATTTCCGTCGTCCCTGTACTATAGAAAGAGAAATTTACATAAATATCACATAATTCTTTTGCATTTACATTTCTGACACCCAAAGTTCAATATGAATATTTATAGCACTTTGGTGTCATAAACCTATGCATGAAAATGTGTATTGCACTTCAAGAAGATTGTTATTGTGGTATTTTTGATGTGATATTAAACATTTGAATGGTATGCATGTAAATATGAATGTTTAGGTGTTAGGTAAATATATGAGAATTGTATCGTATGTATGTAAATGTCCCTAGAAAGTATAAAATATTCGAGTCTACAGTAACTAAAACTGGGAAACCAGACATATCAACAACTAATAGACTGTAATGAGAAGATTTTAACTGAAGGATTTGTGCACAAATGCAGAAAACAGTCTCTTAGTGGAGGAGAGGAAATAAAAAAACGGGCATTTAGATACACAGCACCCAATTCCTATGTATTTACATATCTAGCGCCTAAATTTTACTTTTTACGTTTATACCACCCAAATCCCTCACATTACATAAAAAATACCAACATTTTAACTTCTAAAAGTGAAATATGCCTTTTCATTCATAGGTAAGGGGGTGAGTATGCAAAAATTGAGGTTTAGGTGCTAGATATATAAATACAGAGGAATTGAGCCGTATGTATGCAAATCTTCCATAAAAAAATCATACCACATATGGAGGATTGAGACTCAATGGTGGCAGAAATACTGGAATTCAATGTAGCATGGTTCTGAGACCACATTTGGCTTCCTGTTAATGGACCGCCAGGAGAGTGACTACTCAGGGCATCCTGCTTTCAACAGAATAAGGAAGAATTCAATCTTGTATATATTATCATTAATAACAACAATATATGAAATTTCATTTATTTTCTTTAAATAAGGAACATGCTTTGTATGTTCAACAGTAAAAGAAGCATTCAACCGTGTAAATGAAATACTTCTAAATAAGACATAACAGAAGAGCCTTTCATTCAAGCTCTTCAATTAAAATACTTTTGTTGAGAGGTAACATTTTTTTTTTCTAATTAAGTCACTTTTATACAGAGGAAATATTTGAGCTTAATGAATTCTTCGATTTCAAGCTTTGTAGTAATTTTTTTCTAGAGTAATTCATTTCATTAAATGTCATCATCTGTAATAATTATATAATTAATATATAGAATAAGAATTGAAATTTATTTGTTAATATAATGCTTTATGGATGGTAAATGATCTCCTTAAGTTTGTTACGTCTGCCAAACCATGCCCATCAGGATTGCTTAAGACCCTATAATGGCTTTTTTAATCTGTATACCTTATTTTTTGTGAAGGAGCTGTTAAATCCTGATGGATAATCCATATAAACCTCGTTAACATGCCCATGCAAAAAGCCATTTTCACATCATATTGTATAGATTAGCAGCAAATATTAAAATGTGAATTGTTATCAAATTAGCAACAGAAATAAATATTTCTTAGTAGTCTATTCCATTGTATGGAGTAAAATCGTTTGCTACTAAAATTATTTTATATCATTTCAGACTTCTATCTAGCTTATACTTAAAAACTTAGTCATGACAGTTGAAGGAGTTCCACTATGTAAAGAAGCATAAAACTTTTACCAAAAGAAAAAAAAAAAACTCGAAATAAAAGAAGCCATGAGAATTAGCTTAGTTAAAACACATCCATTATGTAGTGTGGTTGTTCTTCTAGCTAGAGGTATGGTCAAGCGATCAAGAAAATTAGAAACAGAAATTTGGTAGGCAAATTTTCAAAATCAGTTAGGTAACGTTCCAAATATTGTTTGATGCTCTATAATTCTCCAACAAATTAGCCAACCAAAAGATTTCCTTTGAATATGCAGAACAATAACTATATATAAACTTTTTGGGGGGCATCTTGGTACTTTTTACTAGGAATCAAGACACTATTGGATAGTATGAAGCAATCCCCTTTTGACTATTTGATATTTTTGAACATCAAATTACCTTAATAATCGTAAAATAAGGCTATCTTAAGTCCTGAGGGAATGTGATCCCTCAAGTGGCTTTATAAGGTGTTCACAACTACACTTTCAAAAGTTTTGTTTAGGCCCATTTGAACTCATATCAAGGCATTTTCATACCGTTGGCTTTATATCATTGAACCACACTATTTAGCCTATCAGTTCAGTTGTGAAGTCTAATTTTTGCACTATAGATGAAGAACACTACACAAATGTGGTTATGCATGTTACTTGCACTTTAATTCATTTTTAACGATTTGAAACTTTTATTTAATCTTCCACTGGCCTAAGTTGTATCTCTAGTGGCAGAAAAGATTAGAAAGAGTCTCCTCAAAAGATTTGATCACATTAACTGATAGGAGATTCCAAAGAAGAGCAACTCCCAACTTTATTAAGGCTTAGGATCAATTAGAAACTAAACCACACTACAGAATAACGAGATGACACGAGATTCGAGAAAACCAGAACAAAATTATGAATAGAAGCAAAATAAAGCAACCAGAAAAGTCCCACAAGAATTCACGTGGAAAAACCCAAGAAGAGAAAACGAAGTCACACCACAAAAATTTCTTCTATGAAATTCAGAAAGTTTTTACAAAGAAATCACACTGGTTTCCTCTCTACACAAAGAGACTTACAGGATTTGCTCCTCAATCTTCCCTCCAGGATCCGACGCAAAAATCACACTGAATCATTGAAATCCACCTCTTCGAACATTCTCACATTCATCGGGATACTTGTCGAAGAACGCTAGAGGAAGATTAACCTTATGCCATTCAAAATCGGCTTAAAATCAAAAAGGTTCGTAAGTCAACTGATCTTGGCGCCTCTGCACCTGAACTTGGGGCATAAGCGCCAATGTTTTTGTTGAGCTCTAGTATAAGGGTCGCATAAGCGTTCAATAGTTGGCACATAGGCGCCAACATTACAGGCGCCCAATTATAAGTGGGCGCATGTATATGGGCCGGCCTTACTGTCTCCATACTCAGAAGTGGGTGCATATGCGCTCAGAACCCGACGCATATGCGTCGGGTGTTTTGTTATCTTTGGTGCTTTGCTCCACACAACAACCCAACACTAAAGTAGACCATCTAATGACCCAATTAGGAGAGTATATGTTTAATATTTGACTTTTATTAAAAAAAATTAGAGGTGGACCTAAAAAGACTAGGGCATGTTGTATAAAAACGATCTTAATTTATTAGAATTAAATGAAAATATGATGCTCAATATAACATAATAAAGAAAGAGGATTCATGTAGCCAACCCCAATAAAGACTTGTTGCTGTTATTGTTGCTTCAACTGCCCTAAGTTTTCTTTATAACAAGTGGACGTTATCTTAATATTATAGTAGAAGAATTGTATACGTAATCTCCACGACAAAATCATAGTGAAATATGCAGTGTCGGTAGTATGACACAACCATCAATTAGGTAAGCCTCTATTAAATTAATAGTATATTAGTACGTTTATCTACGTTTAGTTTTGCTTTTCTTCCATGCTTGAATTAAATCTCGCCTATTCCCAGTTTGGATGATCATAAAATTAGATCATTAAGTATCTAATCCAAATATTTAGATGGTGAGATATAAAAGAAATCGCGTTAAAATCTATGGTTGATTAAATAAATCTCTTGGTGCAGGAACTCTTAAGAGATCGTTGCCATCAGCCTAGCACTTGTGTTATAATATATGCCTGGAGCTTCAAAGACTATTCCATGAAGAGCCAAGCAATAGTGATCACGGAAAAGTGTCGTCATAAATTGTAATCCTTTGAATAAAGCAAAATTGTTTAAAGCAACATAGCTTCCTCAATATATCCTCCTTCCTTCTTTTCCTTTTCACTGAATTCATTTCAGTTGATTATTTGAAAAATAATTCCCACGCTTGCATGAATCCAGTAAAATTAATTGCTAAATATAGAGTTTCTATAAGGTCAATTTATTAGATATACTAAAAACATAAAAATCAATCTTATGCACGTCAAAATCGAAAGGTCACTCCTGTTCAGATCGGTGTAAGGCATAAGATCATCACTAATGCCGATTCCCGCGAACCTTACTACCGATCTCGAAGCCGTCTGAAGTCATATGAGCAATCTTACCGCAACTTTTTATGCTCTTGATCGATCAGAGAAAAAATAGAAAGAAAGCCTGCTCGAAACTTAAACAGAAATACGGCCCAACTTACTCGATCGCTGAAGCAACCAAATACGTCAGCGATGTTTCCATCATCGCCTCCACTGTCGCCGACACCATCCATGATCTTCGACGAAGACCAGCGGATGAGTAGCCCCTCCGGCGTATCCGACGGGCTCCGCCTACCACCGCCGGGGCCCTCCACAGCATCATGCGATGGCGGCAGCTCCACCGGCCTAAGAAGCTCCGGCAGGAACTCATCGAGATCCCAGTCTGATGCACTCCTCTTCATGCTTCTCCCCACTTCAAGAGAGATGGTCTCCTATCCTTCTTCCTCCCACGCGGAGCCCTCCAATTCTCCATTCTATACCTTCTTGATCCTTTTCTTTAATGGCGAGTGAAAGAACAGAGCAAACAGAGACAGCAGCAATAGGACGGTGGGAAAGGAATGGGTTCAAAAATAATTGGGCATGCTCTTTTGTTTAATTACTTAAAATGCCCTTTTATGATATTTTGCTTATATGAACAAAGAGTACTCTATTAAATTTTTTTTTAAAAAAAAAGAAAAATAAGGAAAAATAAAATAAAAAATTAGATTTAGAGAGGCAATTAATCAAAGGATGTAATTATAAGCCAGAGCCTAAGCCAAGCAACTGGAGGCCTTCAATCTAAATGATTGCATAAACAAATTAGGATGATCTGAATTAGCAAGAAGTCTACGATGTGCCAATCCAAAGACAAACACAACCACGAGCCCTGACACAATGTTGGGAATTTGGTTGATTGCAATAAGAGGATCCTGAAGATAAAAAGCTACATGAAGAGCACGAAGACGTCGTATAAGGGTTGATTAGAGATCTATTCACCATTGGCATGGAATGGTGAATAGGAACTTCAATGTCAATGTCAATTTGGGAACAACATGTCTTATGATCAAAATAAGAGGAGGGGTGATCACCCAAATATGCACTTTAGGTTAAAAATAGGGATATCAAGTGAACTTTTTACTAATATGGGTAATGAGACTCTTAGCATCACTCGCACAAATTTAAAAGTCACTTTTCTAATTCATAAGGCGTGATTTCAAGGATCACTCACCTAATTCTAAAAACTCAAACTGAGAAGACACTTGCCTAGATCAAAAGATTTAAGCTTAGAAGGCGCTCACTTAGCTTATAGTGCATTCACTCACCCTATAAGTACTCGTTTGAGAGCTTAAAAGAAGCTCATATATCCACAAGTGACAACTTTTATACATCATTATGTTCACGTGTTTACAATTTATATGTCATGCCTTTATTTATTAGATTCAAAAATTGCCCTTTTTATAACACCTAATAATCTTATAAACACATGATCAAATGGTTACATCTGAATAGCATCTTCAATACTCTATATTTTATTATTTCTCCTTACCTAGGGTTTTGCCATAACTTCATGTTTTTTGTAAGTTGGGTGTGAGCATTGTCACAAACATATTAAGATCTACTGTAAGACTTCATAAAACTTCTTAAGGGAGGGATCCATCGAGCGAAAACATAACAATTTATCCAAAGAAGAGACATGGGGATGAAAAATTCTTAGCAATCTTAAAAATCCTTTTCTAAAACATAGTCATGAGGAGAAACATGATTCTTCAAATTGAAGTGTATTTTCCAAAAAAAAAAGGTTAGCTAGTAGCATGCTAAAGTGTCAGTGTTATTAAATTAATTTGCACATTAACTGTCTAGAGATGAAATAGAGGATATAATTTTAATTCACCTTTACATCTAGGCCAATTCCAATTAAGTCCCAAAAAAGCTTGTCCAACTTCTTGCCATTAATAATCTCATGATAAAAGAGCTTAATGAAGTTGTTATCTAGAATCTTAATAAGTCATTTGAATTAACATTCATTCAATAAGCAACAGTATTAAATATAACAAACTTAAGCTGGAAATATCTCGTGAAAGTGAAAGATATGTGGCATTTTATCTAGCTAGAATTTTTCTAACCTTGTTGACAGAGGGTTTAAAATTGGTCATCTTAATTTTAGAAGTAATAATAGGGTTACTTATGTAAAAGAAAACGTCTTGAGAAAGAGTGAAAACAATGATATCATTAAGTACTTAAGCATTTGATGTAGCATTGGAGAAGCAAGTAAAGCTTTTCATATCATTGATAGAGAAATTGGAGGCTTAATGTAAGGATTGTAAAATGTTTTTAACACAAGAAGATTATAAGTGTTGGTTCACCTAAAGATAAGCATATAATCAACATTGAATAAATGATAGAAAGTGTTGATCTTTGAAATATTAGATAATAAAGGAATGTAAACATCTTAACTTCAAGAAGAGGTCTTCTATAATGTTGCAAAATAAGTAAGAAAAAAGTGAGAAGCATAAACCCCAACCTAATTGAGGAGTTTAAAATACCTTTGCAATATAATATGTGCTTCAATCTAAGAGATAAAGAGATTGGGGGAACTTTTAAGAAGTGGGTTGCAAATAATAAATACTTTATGAATAGTATCAAATATATATTTCTTTAATTTGGTACAATAAACCTCGCAGAAATTCTCGAAGCTAAATTTATTAAGGTTCTTATTCGCAAGAATTACTTTAGATATTACATTATACAATAGGCCCATTTATGGATAAAGAGTAATAAAATATGTGACCTCCCTTAATTTGTTAGGAAGAAGCTCAACAATAGCTTTGTATAGAGTATTATATAGAGAATAGGACTGAAGTCAGCAATATCATTATCACAAGAAGAATTTGAGATTAAGGTAATATCAATAGCCTTGATATAATTAAAAAGCTTCTTAAAATTGAACTAGTGCTTTATTGTAGCACAGATACATGATCTTCAATTAGGTTTCAGGAGAATGGAAGAAATTCAAATGTAAAATCATCAAGCTCAAGAGTTAAATTTCTAATAGTTGAAACAAGATATTTTTAATTAACTAATTAATAATAAGACTATTCAACATAACCTTTAAGGAGCGCTTGATTACAATAAGAATGTGTGTAGGAAATGAAGAGATTGAGTAGCCCATGAAGTAAATAACGACTGAATTAGTAATATCGTTATGAGAGAAGAAGTTACCGTTAAAAGACACTTTCTCTTTAATACAATTTTAATTTGTACAACCTTGAATTCTAACAAATATAATTCATGGTCAACTTCTCAATTAGTTATCCATTTACGTTTAGCACATTTAAACATCTAAGCATCTTAAGAGCTAGAAAAGTTGAGAAAATTAGTTTATTTTTATAATAAGATGACTTAAAGTTATGTTGCAGGATTGAGAGTTAAGTGTTAGATGGAGTTTAGTTTATTCAGTCACAACTCTTTAGGGAAGTAAAAAATTTCCTTAAGAAAAACTCAATGTCGCTTTTTAATGTGCTTTTTAGACACTTAAGCTTGCTAAAAAAAAGGAGAAAAGAGGCCCCCCGTGGAAAAGAACCCTTAAATAGCTAGTCATTTGTGTAAAAAAAAAAAAGGAAGTAAATTATAATAGTCTTAAATAAGACCTCATTCAATATAGAAGGGTTTGAGAAAGATGTTACAATAATAATGAGGGGAGTAGTATATAAAATTGAAAGGAAAAAAGTATCAATCCAAGCCTAGTTGCTAAGGATCCTATTAAGTTTAATGTTAATGTGGTTCTTTGGTTAGCAATTAGACCAAATATATGTAGTCCATTTGAGGGGAGATCAATTAAGCCAACTTCAAAAATTTATTATTACAACTAATTTTCTTTAAATATAAATATATTAACCCCATTTTGTATATTAAAATCTACAACAAATTAAATAATATCCCATAACTAACGAGGAATTATTAGATGAAGAACCGAGATGTATAAGAGAATCCTAAAGAGATGTTATTTAATAGAAAAATCGGCTTCATATTTTGTAGTGAGCCAAAATAAATTAGTGAGTTCATAGAGTAAGGCACCATAACTGACAAATTTTTAAAAATCTCCAAGGTGAAAGAAAACTTGGTATTGCAACATTTGATCTAAATGAAACCAGCGTAAGAGAAATGAAATTAATAATCACTATTCTTAATGAAAAAATGTTGATGGGCATTAACAAAAGAAAAAATGATCCATATGGCAACATTTATGATCATATTCCTTAAGATATAGATAAGATTTATATTATGAGAGGCAGTGGTATTTTTTAGTGAAGAAATTTATCCATCCTATAGGACCTAAAGGTTAGAGAGCACTTACAGGGATGACCAATTGCATTACAACAATAGTTAGGAGAGATTTGTATTAAATATTAACAGAGGTTCAATAAAGTGTATATAAGTGATGGTGATAAAATATGGCTTAACAGTGATAGTAAATCCATATAGTGTTCAAATTAATAATCAGGTTATCAAAAGGGTGGGGGTGGGCATGACTCATAAATGATTGGTTTAGTCCTTTGCCTTAGACTTCTATTATAGCCTCTAAGAGGGGGATATAACACGAGCATAATATTAATTTTTGGATCCTTGGGCAGGGTTCAGAAGCTACAACCAACAAAATGAAAATGTTTCTAATCATAGTGAATTTTTAGCTTTCTCATGTTATCATTGAGGCACACAAACTTGATCAAATATAGGTGATCCATCAACAATTTGAACACACACATAAGAAAATGCGGCCATAAAACTTTTAGCAATTTAAGCATAACGACTATATTTAGGTTTTAGCACCATAACGACAAGTTCATCAATTTAATATAAATTAAGAGTGTGATGTGCTAAGTATAAACTATAGCGTTATAAATGAATAAAACATTATCTATACATCATTTCCACAATGTTGTTATGAAAATCTTATCACTGCAAAAAATACAAGTGATAAAGGTGAAGTATACAAAAACCGATGATTAAAAAAGATAACGTGATAATTAATTAATTATGATTAATTAATTTCTCAAATGAAGTCTACATAAACTCTCCAAACATACTAAAAATTCTCGCACCAATAAATTAAAATCCAAATAATATAATTATATTATAAAATATAGTTATTATTTAAAATTTATCATTAAATATAATGATAGAGACTTAAAAAAATCTAATGTAATAATCATTTAACATAGCTTGTTGTAGGATAGTGTGGTCCAATTACTATACATCTATACACACCCACATAGACAAAGATGGATGATGTGATTGATTAGTTTTGTATAAATATTTAATAAAAAATTTTGCAAACATGTCACACCTTTTTTATGTATTTATATAGCTAGCATTTAAATCTTTATATATTTATGTTATTTCAATATTATGGTGTTAAATAAATAAATATAAAATTTTAAGTTTTAGACATGTAAATACACATTGGAGTTTAAAACTATGTATGTAATGATGCCTTTGATAAAATGATGTAGACAAGATAATATACAATAGATATACAAAAGGGAAATTTACATAAGCACCAACAATTATTATGTATTTACATATCTTGCCTCTAAACTTTCATATTTGCATTTATAACACTTCGGTTCATAAAACAACATATGGAAATATGTATTTTACTTTTTAGAAATTAATAATTGTGATATTTTAAATACAATGTTAAAGATTTAGGGTGAGTTTCGGGCAGCTTCTGTTTATACAGATAAGATGCTTACTGGAAAACGCGGACTGCAGGGCTTGACCTTCCTTCAGCGTTTAGTGTAAAAAATCAACTATTTTTTCGAATAAGCTGCACAAACGCAGTTTGCAAACGGTGGGGTGGCGTTTTCAAAACGCCGCCACAGCGGATAAGTTGCCCCGAACGCACCCTTAGATATTATACGTGTAAATACATAATAATTGTGTAGCATGTATTTAAATGTATTGAAATCTTTCATGTGACTTCTAAATTAAATTTAGGGGTTAGATATGTATTATATAAGAATTCCAGGATATGTATGTAAATCTTATATTTATATATATATATATATATATATATATATATATATATATATATATATATATATATATATATATATATATAATGTTGAGAGAGAAAGGGTATAATTGTAATTTTGAAGTTAGTAATGGAGGGTGATTCGGATGGCACCGCCCACGGAGAACAAGTGGAGACAGTGAGCTGATTGGAAATAAAGTTGTTGAAAGAGCTCTCTTTTGTCGGCATTGCTTTCTCACGTCTATTTTGCACTCAAAAGCTCTTTTATGTCCAACACCTTTACAGTTTTACTTAAATGCCCAATAACAATTAAGTTAATTTCAAGGGGTCTTAATGCAAAACTATCTCCTCATATTAGAACACGTGTCGATTTGTAGAATATTAAGTTTCTTTATTATTATTATTTTTTTGAAATTGAATCAAAATTATAATACATAAAATCAAATCATGAAACTTCTAAAAAAATTTATTTTTATTATTAAAAATTTTTAAAGTCTAAGTGTGCGCCTCAAACATTGGCCTGTAGTGTTGTGAAAAAACGATGACAATAAAGTAAAAAATGGAACGAGAAATATTATTACGTAAAAATAAACTATCGAGCGACGTACGCTGTTTACGTGGTTCGACAGAATTTTTTACGTCATCGTCGAAGATTTGTAAGTTATGATTTTATTTCTTCGAGGAATTATACGATCGAACGCATCGACGTTTACATGAAAAGCTACTATTTTCTACCAACTTGCTATCTTTCTCTCTTAACCTCTTTCTCTACTATGAGGCTTGACATTTTATTTGTTTGGTTTAGTCTCTTCACTAAGCCACTTCATCCAATAATCATAAAGACATTATTTATAGACACAAAGATGAGTAGATGGGACGTATGTGAGCGGTAGGTAGAATGTGGTAGGTGAACGATAGATGAGCAAGTAAGTGAGCGGTAGGTAAACTCTCTTAATTAGGAAACTAATTAAAATGTAGTAGGTCGGGTCTCCACATTACCCAACATGTTGGTGGTAGGGTCACTGTAAATCCCCTCGGGTTAGGGGTTCGATCCCACCATGCCACTGTGGCATAGGGGCTCTCGAATTATAGACACATGACACGACTCTCATCATAGGGCTATAATGCGCATTACATATCAATTTTTGGGCCACTGCTAAATATTGATTTCCTTTTCATATATATATAACACGTGGCCTAGCCCTGTTAAAGGGATACACTATATGATAATGAGAATATAAGTTCACACTTTCCATGAATTTGAAAATAGAATTACAATACTGATAACTATGTATGTACAATATCAGTTTAGCTATAATAGACATAATTGAGCTACAACGAATATAGCTCTTACAGTAATAGTAATAGGTAAATGTTAATTTCTTATTTGGAAACAACTCGGACTTGAAAGAATGTTTTGACGTTATATAAAATATTTAGAAGTTTAAATTAAGTTTTTTAAAATAATTTTTTAAAAAAATTAACTTTGACTAAAACACAATACTTTTATGACTATTTTAAACAATATATGTGACATTAAATTTTTAACTATTTTAGTTTTTAAATTTTTTATGTCATCATAAAATATTTAAAAAATATGTATAATTAGTTTGAAATAATTTAATGCATATCAAAAAGTGCCTATAGGAAAGCTCATAATAATAACTATTTTAATTATATAATTAATACCATATATATTGACTTTAAGAATATAGATATATAAAATTGGCGAAGATAGCGGGATATTAAATGTTTTAGAGTTACATGAAGGGTCTGTTTGGGGCAGCTTATAATTGCAGGAGGCGTTTTGAAAATGTCGTCATACTGTGTTTCACGCGTTTCTCCAATGCCTTTTTCTATTTGTTAAACACGCGGCCTGCAGGATAATCCTCATGGGCTGCGTTCGCTCGGATCTCATTACTCACGTGCCCTCTTCGCCAGGAAACCTATGGCGCATTCCTGTGCCCTAACTGCTCCTCGCTCTTCTTCGACAATCCGTCTCGACAGGTATAATCCCTTCTTATTCGACATTATTACGGTTAGATTCGGCATTATTAATTCAATTGCCATAACCTAATTAAAAGTTTTATTCTTTTGATTGCCCCAGTACACACCACCTGCAAATTTTAAATTTACAAATTAATCATCCAAATAATTTTTTATTCAAGTATCGAATAGATATATTTACACAATCGAACTGATATATTTAGACGTGCCACCATCAAACTATTGAGAATTTGATAAATATGAAAATTTTGGGTTGGGGTTTTTGCTCTTTGACTGAGAATTTAAAAATTGAATGAAAAAGTGGTTGATTTGTAAATAAAAAATTTCAGTTGCTATGTTTATAATTGCATCTTTTTTTAGTTATTTCTGATGAAATTTCTTATCACTAACGATGTGGAAACTCAAATCATGGACATAATGATCATTTATCTAGAAACACCTGCAAATCAAATTTTTTTCAAATACATAAACCAAACAGACAGCTAATTTATTCGGATCAGCTGTTTATCAAGATAACTCTTTATCTGGATAAACTGCAGCTGTCGCAAACAGACCTAAAGATCCAACACAATCACAAATAAGAAAAAAGTAGCAGAACAAGACATCGAGATTTTTACATGAAAAAAACTCTAAAAAAATAATAATAAATACGGGGCCTAATCCAATAAAAATTAATACATAAAGTGATTTGTATGTGCATGTAATTAATGGATTAACTCTTCCTGAATTGGAGAAAATGGAATTACAATATTGATAATTATGTTGTACACTAATAGTTTAGCTATAATTATCATAATTGGGTTGCAATGAATGTGGTTCTAGAAATAGTTAGTCACAAACATCGTAGTTGTTTGCTGCAAAGGTAGTTGTTGATCATAAGATTTATATACGATGCTGTAATAACGACAGTTGGACACAAATATCATAGGTGATGACTATAATAGTGTAGTCAATCATTAAGGTTATAGTTAAAGGCTGTAACAATGACTTGTCACATAGGCATAGTTGGTAACTTTAATAACGTTAATTGGTCATTCAGGACGGTGCAAGAAGCTATGTAGTAATACATGTCCACATAAGTTGCATTTGATAGCTTTAAGAGCGTCGGTTAGCTAGAAAGACCGTGGTGAGAAGTTGTAATAGTAATATGAAACCCATGCATGTGAAGGTTTATTTTTTATGTGATATAAAAGATTTGGATATAAGTGCAAAAGGAAAAAGTTTACTTATTAGATATATAAATACATAGGAATATATATACGTGTTTTTGTGTATGTGCGCGCGCGAGCGTGTGTATGCGGTATATAGAGCATGATGGCTAGTGAGGGAAATGAGTTTGGATTTTGTCATAAAGGAAAAACAGAATCAGTTGACTCTTTCACACTATCAAAGGAGGAAGATCAAAACAAAATATTATTGATAAATTCACATGCCAGCATACCTAGCAATTCTTATTTATATATTTACATATACAATAAATAAATCTTTATATTTATATTTATCATAGTTCAGAATCATAAATTTATGCATGAAAATGTATATTTTACAGTTAAAAAATTGAAATTAAAGTGAAACTTTTGCTGCAGTGTGTATATAAATATGAAAGTGAAATATATATTGAACAAAGCAAGGAAAGACCATTTCTTCACGCACATTAAAACCTATTCTAAATAAACCGATCTTCAAATAAGAATCTTATTCCTTTCAACGAGTACAACGATGAATCACATTTGGTGTGACCTCAGAAAAGAATCAGGGTTTGTTGTTTGACACCGTGTGATTGAAATTGATCATTAGAAGATTGAAGCTATCTTAAATATGCCATATCTGAAGAGTATGACTAAATTATGATCCTTCTAAGAAACAACGACATACATAAGACACTTTATATCTAATTTTTCAGGTAGGTATCAACCTTTTACTACATTTACTAAGAAAGATGACGAATTTATTTATGATGATAAATGTAATACGTTTTCAAAAGCATAAAATATCATTTGATGACACCTTATATCTTAGCAGCCTCATTCTCAGCTTAACCTTCGATACTTTATATGTGGAAATAAATGATTCCCTTAAAGCTCTATTATATAAATTTTTATGATATATCCAAACTCTGCACGTAATACAATAATCTTCGAGCTCCGTCTCATCACTCAAAACATTTCAAAGATTCATCCCAAAAAAGAATGATAATAATAAAACCATAACAATCATTCATCATACTCCAAAACCTACCATCTTCCATGCACCAACCAACATGACATCCTAAACTCCACAAGGATTCACTCTATCCCCCTTCCTCTTCACAACATCAAAGTTATAGAACACTGTTATCATAATCAAAGAGCAACCAAACACCAAAATGGGACCAAAAGACCACAACATAAGCGGAAGGCCAAAATAGAACAATCTATTCCCCATAATACTAAGAACATAAGCCTTCTCCAATAGCCCCACCACGTAGTCAGGCTCAACCAAATCCATGCAGCGTTGCCCATCACTCTCTTCTTCAGCGTTTATGAGGAAGCCCACCTGGTTCATGAAACGAACCGAGAGAGAATAGGAGAAGAAGGCTAGGAGGAAGAAGAAGAGAGTAATGGTGAACTTTATGGCCAGAACCCACTCTCCATGAGCCCCCAATACCTTGTCCTCCATTGGCTTTTTCAGACTGTAGTTGCTGCTCAGCACAGCTGCTAAGCCTGTGCAGATCAGTACTGATGTTGTGGCCATTAGTGTTTCTCCCATAATTGCGTTGCGTAATGTCTGAACCGCCATTATGTTCTTCTTCTCATTATCCTGCATCATTATATACATAAATATCACACAATTCTTATAGTTTTTTACAGATGTAAATATCTAATAACATCTAAAGTTTTGATATTTATATATATTTTTGCGTATTTTTTATGCAATATTAAAGATTTGAATATTATGCATGCATGTAAATTTAAATGGGATTTGGATGATGATCTTAAACAACAATTCATCAAAACATCTTAGTTGAGTTGATTATCGAAAGAACTAAATCTACAACAATGTTGTAGTAGAGGAGCCGTTGTTTTATTAGAAGTCTACGAATGAAATGAACCGAGCTGAGCTGAGTAGGTGCTTCTTCGAGCTTGATATGATCACCGTTTTGCGAAAGTGTTTGAGTTCATTTCATTACTTACTTGAATGATCATGAATGAGTTTTAATTAATGCAGCTGACTCACGAGAGTACCTTTATGACTGATAGCACCCAGAAACGGCGGCCGATAGTGCTCATGCCAATATCGGTGCATCGGGGATGTGCCCTAACCTTATGCCAGAGCCATGTATGATAGATGAGGAACAAGAGAATTGTGAAGGGGATAAGGATTAGATCGAGGTAAGATATCCTCCACACCATTTTTGACTCTTTGGAAGGTTTTAATGCCCCCTTCTCTTTAAATAATGGAGGAGCTTTGAATGGGAAGGGCTTTGATGCAATTTTGTGTGAGGATGAATTTATAAAATTATCTCTTCTAAGGTTGTAATGGTAAAAAAAATTTATGAATGGACTTGTAATTTTCATTTTTTTTAATATTTTTAATTTACTTATTATGAGTGGTATTAATAGATAATTTTTTTATTTATTTTTAATATATTTTATAAGTGAAGCTGTGAATTTGTATAATGATGGTAGTTGAAATGGTCATAAGAATTTATTTTTTATTTTTTTAAATATTTAAAAATATATCTTAAATTAAAAATTGATATCTTATTGAGTTTAATGCCCCAAATAAAACTTTATAAATGATATTCCAAAGCTATCTTTTTCATTCGCCGCGGCACATATGCTGTAATTTATCAATTAAAAATACAGGATATTTAAATAATATAATATCAGGTTTTCTTTTTTTTTTTTTAAGTTTATTGTATTTATTTCTATTTTTGGTAAAATTATTAAAAATAGCATTATTAATAAGTTTAATTATAATTTAATGACTGTCAATGATAAATTTATTGAATAAATTTCATGCTTTATTGGTTTTGTAATGATTATAAGATTCTAGTATTGTAATTTAATGGGATAATTATCTCAATTATATTATGTCAAGTTGAAATTATTAACAAATTTATAGTCCTAAGTTTTTAGTAATAAATATGGAATAATTATATGAGAACATAGTTTTATAATTCAATAATGATAAGGTTTGACTTAGTAGTCATATATATAAAACTAGTTCCACCAAACACACACACACACACACACACACACACACACACACACACACACACACACATATATATATATATATATATATATATATATATATATATATATATATATATATATATATATATATATATATATATATATATTCGTACATGTTTTGAGCCATTGTACGAAGCTTCTTGAGGTCGTAAATCGCTCGGTCGAGGGTTCGAATGCAGTGGCGCGATGTCTCCTAAGCTCGTGTTACTCGAATGATTTGCACACCGGGTCGCCTCTCATACCTAAGGGGGTTGACCCAATAGGACCGCATATCCCGACCCATTCTTTAATATATAGATATATATATATATATATATATATATATATATATATATATATATATATATATATATATATATATAGATATATATTTCTCTTTCACTAAGCTAATATTATCTACATCTCCTCAAAATGCAACCAATAATGAGGAAATGGGTAAGGAAGATTAGGAAAAAGAATAAGAGAATTGTTGTGTAGTTAATTGATACAATTAGATCTCCATGAGCTCCATAAACCATATAGTCTAGTGGTTTCTTTGCACTTTTGGTGCTACCGAGCATGAGCATGGCTGCCATAGCAGTGGAGAGAAGGCTCGGCGTCGAAGCCATCAGTGTCATGCCCATGATTTCGTTCCGAAGTGTTTGGATTGCGAATATGTTCTTGTTCTCGTTGTCCTAAATCAATGAGTTCGTGTTAATGATGGCGAAAATATAATTCTTTCGTAGTTTTGTTCTCCAGAGAGTTTTCATGGATACTACTTTAAGATTTGTTTGGGATAACTTACTGCATAACTTTTGTACTTTTGTGTTACACATAGCTTTAGTAAGGTAATAGTTTTTCCTAGAAAGTGTACTTTTGAAACACATGGCATTAAAATATATCATGCAATTACTCATTTAGTGCTTTTTATTTTTTTATTTTTTTATTTTTTTATTTTTTTTTTATCACCAAATTCTTCCACATTGCATAAAAAAATTGCCAAAATTAAAAATGGTGTTTTTATAGATTTATTATTTTAAATAAACACTAAAAAATTAAAATATTTTAAACAGACAAAATAATCACAACAACGGACAATTTTATCACATAGGCATGCAAAAACTTAAACTTATATATATATATTATATTATCAAAATAGCTAATATCACATTAAAAATAATATCATTATTAACCTTTTGAAAGTGAATTATATCTTTCAATGTAAGGTTAAGACATTAACATCTTATAAACATAATCATCAAACTTTAAGTTTTAGATATCTATAAATATATATTATTTATTTATTTATTTTCATGCATATATAAAAAATTTGTTTGGAGTTTCTTATTTTCTATATTGCACAAGACAAAAATATAAAAGCTAAGAAGATGAAATTTTCATCTCTCCATAAGAATATTTGTGTAAGTTAATTATAATTAAAATATAAATATTATATTATGGCCTGTTGATATATTGATATTGTCATCTTAACATTAAATAAAAATATTATCTCTTTTTTTTTTTTTTTGGCTAAGTATTGTTATGCCAAATTCTAATCGACTATTGATTATACTAGTCAATCATGTTTTTGACTTATTAATATTTCAAATAATTATAATTAAAATGTGAATATAATATTATTGCTTGTTTACAATAATATATAGAATTTGTTATCTTAACATTAAATAAAAATATCATCTTTTTATTTTGGCCCCCCAACAAAGTAGAGAATAATGTTGCAAGATATTATTTATTTTTGGCATGATAGTAATTCCCTCTCTATATTTGAAAAAACTAATGATACTTCAAATGAATAGTTGTGAAAGACATTATATGATAGTTATAAAAATCTAGTGTATGTTTGGGGCAACTGCAACTTATAAACTACTAAAAAATAATTTCTTTCTTTAAAAAATTATGATTGGCTTATTATATATATATATATATATATATATATATATATATATATATTTATATATTTAATTAATTATTTATTTATTTATTTTGAAAAGTCAGACAAGAAGAAAATTGCCACCGCAGCTAGTCAGGAATGGTGTGAAAACGCAAATTTCAGTGGTTTAAAAACACAAAAGCTGCCAAAACACAGTTTACCCAAACAGATCTAGGTGCGTTTTCAAAACTAACCGCACCAAATAAACTGCCCCTAACGGGGCCTAAGAGGATCTAATTCAGGTTCTTACCAAGCAATTGTCAGCGAGTGACTCAATCGATCTTTATAAAAGAGGAGACATGAAAACTATAAATCTGAATGTCAAGCGACGATTTAGTCTAGAGCTATGAATTTAGCTCAAGGATCGTTGATCAGTCGAAAATGTAAGAATAACAATCCGAACTCAGTCTATTTGAAGCCGATTTCGAGCCGGCCCCAACTCAGTTAGATATCGAATACTGATTATACTAGTCAGTGTTTTTGACTAGCTGACATTTCAAATAAACTCTGCAATAAATAAACACCATTCTCTCTCTCTCTCCCATTTCATTTCTTTTGTTGCTCCAAATGGGCAGAGCAACAAGGTTTAACATTATTGGAACTTTTTGCATGGATACCGACAATTCTTATGTAATTACATAACTAACAACTAGACATTCATATTTACAAGCATACCACATCAAAAGCATCAGAACACTATTTTGAAAAGTCAAGAGCACAAATTTATGATACCAAGTTGTTATAAATGTAAATATTAAAATGTAAAACAAGATCTGAGCGCTGATTATAATATGAAAGAAATCTGAGGGTTAAAATCACCATACCCGACATCAACAAGACAAAGGCCTTCAGGAGGAGCTGGAGGAGCAGTGGCGCGTCTGCATGTTGCGTTCATCAGATTGAGCAGAGAATCTGCATCAGCACCTGCTGCCGCCTCTCTTATGGCTGTGGAAACGAGCACACGAACCATCTGAAACAATTAATTACAAGGAGTTAAAATAAAAGCTTTAGAATTTGAGTTCAAGAAGTTGTGAAACAAAATAAACAAAAGAAGGTTGAAAAGCTCAAATTAATGCAAGTAAATTCATAATTGAACAAAGATTTCATTTCATTTCCATCAGTTTCGTTCAATCGATACGTAAACATGGTTGAAATTTCCAAATACATGTAAAGAGACAATAGAGGAATACATCCGAAAATGATCCCCGATTTCTTGACTGTGACAAATCTAGTCCTATAGATTCAAATTGGTATAATTTAGTCGTCCGGTTACTAAATTTCGTTCCAATTGGTCCATCGTGTAGAAATCATGACAAAAAATGGTCAAAATTTAGTCACTCTACACAAAAGTGATGTCCTCAAGAGATAATTTTGGGTCAAAAGCCACTTTTAAAGTTTGATTAAAGTTTACAGCTTGAATTGGCCGGAAAAAGGAGTATCTTTTAAAGTGATTCTAAAAATGGCATAATAACCAAACAAACTCATTAAATAAACAAATGACATTTTTCTGGAACATAAAACAGCAGGAAAGATTCTTCAAACGAGCCTTAAATTAATGAAATATAAAACTCTTGGGACTAAAATTGGCGACATTAAAATAACCGTGTCGCCATTTTGGGATTTAAACACGATCAAATAGACAAAAGAAAAAGTTTTGAATTACCTTACGCAAGAAGCGATTTGCGACAAGTTCCACACACATCACCTTTACTTCTTCAGTGGAATCCTACAGACAATAATATATTCCGAAAATGTTATCGTCCATCGAGCAATTTGCCACAAAAAAGGGCGCATTTCTCTGACCCAATTGAAGACAAATGAATGATCAACTATATATATTCAAATCAGGCAATTAAAATCGCATTTCATATAGAACAGGCAAGAAAGTTAGTAGATTTTTTTTTATTTTTTGGTTCAATTTGGCTTTATTTGGCATAGCTTGAACTTAGAAGGGGGTTTTAGGTGGCATCATTGAGATCGACCCTGTCTTCAATACGATGAACCACAATAAAACATTAATCAGTTAACCAGAAATCAAAAACCAAAACCAAACCAAATGAATTAGTTGCCATGTTACAAAGAAACCCAAAATCACAATCAACCAAAAATTTTGAATCTGCAGCCATAATATCTTACACATACGATTAAATCCTTCTTTAACTTGATGAAATAAATAAATAAAATGGAAAATAATGGAAAATAAGGAGATTAACAAGTTAACTGAAAGACAACAATGTAATAGTCGCTGCTGGCACCCAAATTACTGCATAATCATAAATTCATGCAATAGTTTAAGAAAATTTAAAGCCAATGGACATCCTTTACAAACCCAATTCAAGACATCGAAATGAATGAAACATTATTATATAAGGAAGAAACAAAAATCACTGTTTTATTAACTAGATTTGAAGATATAATATCGATAACAAAGTAATTCCTTAACACAAATCCAATTGGGAATGTCCTTATAATTGAGTTCCGCAATGATCAAAATGCCAGGTTAATTTACTAGTATATTTTCCAAATAATTCAGATCATCTGTCAGATAATGTTGAGATCTTGAAAGTTTCCATCAATTTTTTCAATCTAAAGCTAAAAAGTCCTTATTACATCTACCATAACTTTTGTATCTCTAAAATAACACACCATAGTAATTTCATAAAAACCTAAAGAAAAGGCATCCACAATTAATTCAACATATAAAAAAGGAAAGATAAAATTAATAATTTTTTGCATATCTAATGCCAAATAAATAAATAAATACAATGCGTGGTCAGTCGAAGTAACCTTATTGATGCAGGGCAGCTTGCTTTCAACTGCTCGAGCATGAAACATGAAGCACTCTGTTGGTGGACCACTGAAATAAACAGGAAAAAAGCTAAGAAACTCAAGTATTACACCAATGGAACCAACATGTCTTTCATTTTTTCATTTTCCATTTCAATTTCTGAGCGAAGGGTGGGGAAGGTTGCCAAAGATAAAATAAAATTATTTTCAATTTCAATTAGATATAAAATCAAAAGGCTATAAAAAAAATGTATAGCTCTTCTAACATGAAAGGCCTTGAAGATCAAGCACAGGTGATTAACCTCCTTAGATATGATAGGAAAGGGACTCTAAGACACCTCTGAAAAAAAAAATAATTAAAAGACTAGGAAAAACAATTTTATGAATAAAATTTCATCAAAAAGTGTATACTTTAAGTGTATACTTTTTATCAAATGTCCATCATGAAAGTGAAAAGGTAAGAAATGAATGATTAAAAGATGAATCTGTGAGCCACTAAAAAATAATGATTAGCTATGATGAAGAAAACAATGCCTGAATTACAACGCAAAAAAGAAGACTGCCATAAAAAGCGTCTTGTTTCCAAATAAAAATAGGGGCATTTACATACATGCAACTCAATTCTTATGTATTTACACATCTAACACCACAACATTACTTTTTACAATTATACCGCTCAAATCTTTCATATAACAGAAAAAATATCATTATTTTAAATTTTAAAAATAGGTGCATTTACAATTGATGGAGAAGTACAAAGGGAATAAGGAAGATCAACATAAGATTTTTATTGATTTAGAAAAACTTACAATAAGATCCTGAGAGAAAACCTTTGGAAAGTTCTAGAGAAGAGAAGTGTTGATATGACTTATATTCAAGTCATTAAAGATATGTAAACTAGAGCTGTTGAGTACAAACAAAAGGAAGATTGACCAAATATTTTACTATTTCAGTTGGATCATATCAGGGATCAGCTTTAAGCCCATATCATTTTGCTTTAGTTATGGACGCGCTTAATGAACATTTACATGAGGGTGTACCTTGGTGTATGCTTTTGGTTGATGATATCCTTCTTGTGGATAAAACTAGACAAAGAGTCCATGAAAAACTTGAATTATGGAGGTCTACATTGGATTCTAAAGGCCTGCGTTTGAGTAGATCTAAAACTGAAAACATGGAATGTAGTTTTAGGAGTAGCAACACTAGTGGCAGAGTTGTAACTATGGGTGATCAAATTATTAAATGGTGTGAACGTTTTATATATCTCGGCTCTATTGTTCAAAGTGATGGTGATATAGATGAGGATGTGATTAGTAGAATTCAAGTTGGATGGTTGAAGTGCAGGAATGCATCTGGTCTATCGCGTGATAGAAAAGTACCACTAAGACATAAAAATAAAATTTAATAAGATGGTGGTGAGACCTGCAATGCTCTATGGCACAAAATGTTGACCTTTAAAAGTAAAGCATAAAACAAAGTTGAGTGTTCCTGAGATAAGAATGCTTAGGTGGATGAGGGGCTTGACACTTAAGAGACAAAATGAGAAATGAATATAATAGTGATAGGTTGGTGTAGCTCCAGTGACGGAAAAGATTATAGCGAGTCGTCTTAGATGGTTTGATCACATTAAACGTCGACCATCTGATGATCCGATTCGGAGTGTAGATGTTTTAGATTCAACTTATGCTAAGAAAGACAGAGGTAGATCTAAAAAGACTAGGCCATATTGTCTAAAAAAAATGATGTTAATACATTAGAATCAAATGAAAATATGACATTCAATAGGACGCAATGGAGAAAAAGGATTCCTGTAGCTGACCACACTTAATGGGATAAAGGCTCGTTGTTGTTGTCATTGTTTTTGTTGTATTTTAACTTCTAAAAATTGAAACACACATTTTCCAGCATATGAAATGTGACAAATATGTAAAATTTGATACATAAGAATTGAGTAGTATGTATATAAATCTTCCATTAAAATATTACTTTTGAAGCCATGGTGAATGGAAAATTACGAGCTTCTAGAGGCTTTCGTATCTCGTGCAAAGACTCTATAAGACAAAGACCTCCCTTCTAACCGGCATAAAAGCTGGTTAACTTTATCCACACTAAAGCTTGATGGCTTTATTTGTATGTTGACATTATTAATATATTTATTTGTGCAGTCGCTGTCCTTAATATGTTCCGTCTGTTGCTGCAAATACCCAGCATCGTCATCCTTGCTACTTGGGTGGTCCATCTGATCACCATTGACTTGAATGTGCAGACTTTCCTCCAGTGGGAAGATATAGAAGTATCGCCTCCACTTTGCAGCAAAATTTGGATGGAAAACGCGGGAAACCTGTAATTTTCAACTTTCTTTAAGAATTCATATATCTCGGACCATCTCTGGAAACTAAAACAGAATCACAACAGCTGTGGGCGTTTAGCTGGTATACACATATGAGTAGAGAATATTGATGTAAAGGGGCATTCACGTACATATCACACAATTCTAATGCATTTACATAAGGCACACATAAAATTTCATATTTACACACTGCACTCAAATCTTTAATATCACATTGAAAATTGCACTATTACCACTTTTTAAAAATGAAATACATCTTTTCATGCATATGTTTAAATAAAACAGCAGTGTTATGTCTGTAACTATGAAATTTAGGTGTCAAATATGTAGATACAAATGAAAGGTGTGCTAGGGATGTAAATTTCCCTGATGTGAAATGAGACAGCTCGATATACACTAAGATTTTAGAACAAATGAAAAAAAAGTGAAAAACAATACAAATAGATTAAACATCTGAAAAGCTTCAAAAGTGTTGACTATCATATACAAAATCATTGAAATTCTTGTCCGAAACGAATTCAAAATCCTGGCTATAATTTATATCAAAATAATTTAACGCATTCAAAATGCCCCTGATTAGGCTGTAGTCAAATAATCTGCAGCCAATTTATATGACAATAAAAATAATTATTGAAACAACAGTTTTTCACAGATCATGAAAAATTAATGTCAACAAAAACCCAGCACTTGTTTTGAGACACGAAGGGCACCAATCACAATCTTTTAAGATGCTTTAAGAAATTGAGTGTCCATCGTAACAGCCACTTGACCAGCCAGAAAACACGGAGCAACGCACCAAAAACTTAGGAAAATTTACATACATACCACTCAATTCCTATGTATTTATATATCTAACACCTGAACTTCAATTTTTACATACATGCCACCTTACCATTGCATGAAAAGGTGAATTTCACTTTTTCAAAATTAAAATGGTGCATTGTTTTACGTGATATGGATAATTTCGGTGGTAAAAATGAAAAAGTAAAGTTTAGATGCTAGATATGTAGATACATAGGAATAGGGTGGTATTTATGTAAATGCCCCAAAAATTTAACGAAAAAAAGTCCTACTAACACTTGGAGATCAACGGTTTGCCAAAATGCAGCATAGTAGAAAAGTTTTGCCAAAAAGGATAATTTTTACCTCAGAAATAAACAAAACTCTAAGTTTTCCTGGGGCTGCTGCATTTATAGCATCCTTCAAATCACCACATTTAACATCTTTTCTCCAGGTATCTGGTTAACAACAAATAGAAGCAATTTCATAGTTCAACAAATGTAAGGCAAGTGAAATGCCAAAAAATTATCTTAATTAAAAAGATCGCAATTTCACAAAGGAATGTATTTTGTGTACGAGCAATAGAAGATATAACTATAAAATCCTGTAATTTATACATGTATAATGCTCCTCCCAAGATTGTAGTATGAATGTTTCCCATCATAGAAAATTATTCTTCACTTTTTTCAACACCACAAAAATTGTAGCTGATAATATTAATTAGCCCAAAATAGTACACAAGTGTGTAAACACCTATGTATTATATTACTTTCATCACCCGCTTTTTACACAGCGAAGTTGTGATATGCTAGATTTTTTTCAAAATAAATCAGATAAAAATCCTTACCTGATTAGACTCAGCCTGTAAATGCTATTATTCATGTTTACTTGCATGTCAAAAGTAAACGCTGATATCATTATCCCTCTATAGCTAAAAATATGAAAAAAAACTCAACAATAAATGAACCAATACATTACTCTTTGTTTCAAAGGAAATTTATACTTTTTAAAAGCATTATTATAAGCACTCCTTCTGCCTTGTCATATTAAAGCGTAAAAGATCACATCTTCGAAAAGTAGGTAACAAAAAATTAAAATAAAATTAACAATGAAGTTTCTTGTAGTGTATCTAAGGTAGTTTTTAAAAAAGAAAATTCGAGTATACATGCCCAAAAACAGGCAAAGCAAAAAAAAAAAAGTCTACTGTCTGTTTTCTTGAGAAAAAAACGTCCCAAAATTTCATTTTGGACCAAAATAACCTCAATATTATTATATCATCGCAATAGAACAACGAGGCCCTGTCCGTTTCATATGTTGGCATTTCATTATTCGAGATTTTCTCACTCATTGAGATAAGGCAACTGCAATGATGGAGTTCAATCATCAAACATGAATTTTTTTTTTAATTTCTATTGTGTTTTATAGTTTAGGTTATTCCTATGGAGCTCTAACACAGATTTGGATAGAACATAAAAAGTGCATTCCAAACTTTATTAGAGTATCGCTCGAATGATGTCCAAACCAAAATCAAACATTATTTAAACACATGTACAAACCTCATTCGAACTATATTTTTTTTCTCATGTTTGAACATGTCCAAACTCCAAACCATAATCAAACGTTGTTCGAATATGTTTGAAAGCATGTTCAAATTTATAAACATTCGCTAAAAAAAGGGCAAAAGATTGATAGTAAAAAATATACTTCTTTGAAAACCTCGAAGATAGTCTATGCGAAGTGCGAGAGATTGATAAGAGCCAATTAAATTTGAAATCAAAGGCGACATACCATTTTGGTGGAGCACATTAACAAGTTCAATTCTTCTGATTGAGCTACTAATAGATTACAATCTTACATTCTTATTTTGGATGAGATATCTATACCCATTCAACACTGATCTCTCACATGTTTCTATTTCTCCTAAGAAAATTTTAGCAGCAAATTTTATATAAATAAAAATAAAGAATGACCATTCAATTCACATCAGTGATGATGTGAACAAACCACATGCAGAAGTGACGCTTTCGATATATCACATGCAAAAGCAGGTGAAGTTGTGGACATAAAAGTTGGTGAAAAATGTGACTCCATAGATATTGCAATACTAAAGCGTCCGCTCAAGTGTACAAAACGAATTTGTGACCTACCTAAAACTAGTAGACGAGGAAGGTCTGCTGATTTTTCATGTAACTTGGGACTACGAACAACAATCTAAGATATGAAAAACATATAGATAACTCTTAACCTGCAGTATCTGGCTGAAAGTAACTCCAATATAGTGTTATTGTTATGATGGTTTTATATTCAAATTTGCACTCACTTGATTTAGATTTTAGCAAACTTAAAAATATAAAGAAGAGTTAAAAGAAAATGTTACATCTATATAGAATGAAAAAAATAGAGAAATGCTCATGAAACTTGGCAGCGGCAAAGTTGAACATTTTTGAGATTATAAGTCATAATTCAAAACAAACCTCCACGATTGTTCATTGGTCACAAGACCAAGAGAAATATAAATCCAAAGAATACCATATTAGATGTGAAGAGAGACCATAGCATTGATTAGTTAAATAAGACAGTATGGCAATGATACGGTATGGCAGAGTAACAAGCAAGATATCACTGATATAATAGAGCTCCCTGAAATATTATTTTAGAATATATCATCTTAAAAATTTATGCTACATAGAAAAATTCAGGGACAATAATTGATTTGTAATGTGACAATGAAGGACATTTCAAGTTTGTATACATTTCTTTAGATGTTTGTGTTCAAGATTTTAAGGCTACATCTCACTCAGTATTAGTTGTGGATGAGTCATCTGTAATTACACAACCTTAATGAAATTTGCTTGTGGCAATAGAGCAAGATACCTATGCTTGCATTTTACCATGGCATTTTTAGTAGTTGACTAAGAATATAATGAGTCGAAATTATTTTCATGACCAGACTAAGAGACTCAGTACGCACAATGGATACCACTAATATTTGATCAGCCATTTTCCAGAGAAACATCATGGAGTATGCACTTATCATGCGAAAATAAAATTTAAAGCAAATTATAAAACTGAGAGTTGTCACTAGGCTTTCAAGGCTCACAAAATACTTTCCACCAGCACTTTGATAAAAGACGTTCTAAGAGACCAACATATGTCCATAGGGAAGTTAGTTTGAGCACTGGGCTCACATTTTCTTTTAAAAAAAGTCAATATAACTTAATGAAAATATATATACAATTATTATAGTGTATTTGATACCGGACTTAATCCAAAACACAACAGGAACAACAAATATTATTACCAAAAGCAACTATGCAGTTACAATCAATACGGAAAAATACAATAACATATATAAAAAAATACATCTAGAGTGTATCCGAAGGATGGTGGTAGTAGTTGGTGAGGGTTTAAGAAGTAGCACGGGGATGGAAATGCAGTTGTCAAGTAAAAAACAGCAAGGCGGTTGTTTACTCCGCGCTGGACAATAAGCAAACAACAGGGAGTGATGTGGGAGGGCTGCCCAAGGTGATGGCGGCAAGGATGAAGGGCAGAAATGGTGGCCGCGGCAAATAGGTGGGGCTGAACAGCAGCGAAACGGCTAGAAAGGGTGGTCTCGGGTTGCGGCAACAAGAGAGGAGGGCGGCGTCAGCAAAGGGAAGGAGCTGTGGAAACCACTCCCAACACTTTTTGTGCTTTTATCACACCTTCTAGGAATCCTAAGATGATGTCATCAGGTATCAGAGATCGGCAAACCCTAGATCTTTAGGGATTTATCTTTTTTATCCTAATCCAAAATTCAAAAAAAAAAAAATTATCACCATACCTAAATCATACCTACCACAATTCCTAGCTATAACACTAAAATTTCAAAATTCAACATTTCTACCTTCACCAAAAATTTACCTCAACACGTATCACCAAAACTTAAGCCTTCTACCAACCTTGATTTGTAATCTTACATCTGCTTGAAACCGGATCGAGAGGAAAGGACGCCATGCCACAAAGGAGAAAACCTCAGCTAGGTGCCCAGACTTGTTATGGAAGATATGAAACGGAAAATCCTCTAACTGCAGCAGAAGCTTGTCGCATTGGAGAGAAGAAAATCTGACGAGGTCAACCATAGCCACAACGATGAATTACCAGATTGAGATGAGGAAGTGAATCCCTTTCACCAAAGAAATTTCAGTGAAATATTACCTCAACGATTTGGCATAGCATATCAGAGTAGAGCCTGTTGAGATTTTGGAGCAAAGATTGAGTGCAGCGATTTTGACGATCGCATGGATCATGACAAATTCATTGATTGGCTCCAGACAATGTAATGAGTCTTTGAGTACAAGGATAACCCACTCTAAAAAATGATGAAGGTAGCCAATATAACGTTAAAAAAGAGTGCATCTTTGTGGTAAGAGAAACCGAAGCTTCTTCAACAATCAGAAGGGAAAAAAGTAAAATCTCTACTTGATCCAAGATGAAGAGAGAGATACAATATAAGTATCTGCTTGTGCATTACAGACACGATGTGTTCTTGAAGTTTCATCACTTACAACAGAAATATCTTTGAATAGAATATTACATCACTTAGTACGAGCAACTTATGTTGAAGTGTGAATTAGTGGAGTCGAAGAGAACACTATAGCCCAATGTATGAGGGAATTGAGACTGTCTATTAGCAACGTGGTCCAATTTGCAACATTATTAGACCTTACAAGATGTCCAAACTTTAGCCCCAAAGGTGGAGAGACACGCCATAGTATTAGGTCCACACCACCTTCCAAATTAAATTCGGCATTCAAATCAAATTTCAAAAGCACGCCACTCAGAGTATCCAAACCTATCCCACATGAAGAGAAGCCATCATAGGAGGAAAAGAGAACTGATCAGACCAAAACCCCAAAGAAATTTCCCAGTCATAAGATATTTCAAATTTTATGGATACGGGCAATTGTTCGAACAAAAGGGTGATTTCTTTTACAAGGCAGGGTACACTTCATAGAAGAAAATGGAGAGAAGTACCAGCTATCTATAGATGACCGTGAGATGTTTGTGGTTCGACGAGTTCAACAATGGCTTACTATAAAGAAGAAATTGTGCAGTCATATCATAGATGAATGTAGTTGTGAAAATGTGGTATATAAACACATGGTGAATAAATTGAGCCTCTCTACACATAAGCATTCCCAGCCATATTTCCTTGGTTTAATAGGGGGAACGCCACAAAAAATACCCATACATTTAATAGGGACATGAAATGTATTGTACTTCTGTCATTAAAAGATTTAGTAGTGATGGGTGCTCAGACAGAGATCAGAACCATGGTGCCGGTGCTACCTTTTACATGTTTTGAGAGAGGCAACAACGGGATTGGCCTTATTGATGTGAGAAGGTAGTGATACGGAGGAGCCAACACTTGACACAGTGCAACCCTTGCTAGCAGTTTCCAGACGTCTTGACGGAAGGTATGCCGCCTAGATTGTCACTTTTGCAAGAGATTTAACATGTTATATACTTTATCCTAGGATCAACACTTCCTAATTAACCAACTTATAGATGCAACCAACAAAGTATGAGAAGCTACAAAAGCAGGTTGAGGATCTGATGACTTGAGGACTCAGTCGCAAGAGAACTAGTCCAGTGTTGTGCCAGCTTTGATTGTACCAACAAAAGATGGACCGTAGCGCATGTGAATAGATAGCACGGTTGTGAACAAGATCACAATCAAGTATATGTTTTATATTCCTAGACTGGATTATTTACTTGATCAGTTGCATGGAGACAATGTCTTCTCCAAATTTGATCTGCACTGTGGCTATCACCAGATCAAGATGAGACTAGGGAATGGGTAGAATCCATTGGTCATGCGATAGATAAACTAAGTAATATCAGAACTAGTAGGAATCAATAGAAACACAAAAAGCAAATTTTATTAATATAGAAATTTAGTAACAACATGACTCAAACAGAAAGAAAATGTAATAATAGACTAATCGCCGGTTAGAATTATAAGAAGAGAGCAAAAGGCGGTGGTAGCGTTGGCGGGGTGATAGGGAGAGATGGAGAAGGTTGAGTGATTTTTTGGGTAGGTTGGGATGGTGTTTGGTTGGTTATAGGTAAGCTGGACAACAAGGTTACAAAGAGCTGGTGGCGGAGTGAAGGGATATTGGGTGGTTGGCGGCTATGGGAGAGGTAGGAGAAGGGTCGAGGAGAAGAAGTGGAGGAGATGGGGATGATACAATACCACTTCGGAATAGGATACAACCATAATATAACCATCTTCTCGGATGCAGCCCTAAAAACAGGCAAAAGAACTCCGCATAGGAGATCTAAAAACAAACACACCAAGAACTGACTCCCCACACACATAAGACAACAATTTATAGACTCCCACCGAACAAAAGAAACTTCAACACAAAAGGAAGGGGTGGAGAGACAAGAAGAATATAGAAAAATAGCCACCACATATTCCTATATGAAGAAGATCGTCAAAGGTCGACAGTCTGCTTGATCGCAATTTCCCATGCTGCTTCCGCCTTCACGAGGCCCTTAAATCTTCTATGTCGTATTGGTTTCGTGTTTGGGGTTAGTATCTCGGTCCTCTCATCCAGTGTCCTCACTAAGGATCTGTTTGGGACAGCTTGTATGTTACAAGATAAACAATTTATCCTGAAACGCGGCCAACAGGTCGACCCGCGACCTGCATTTAGTGTAAAAAGCCAAAGCAGCGTTTTTCAAAAATGCACGAAACAAACGATTAGACGGCGTTTTCAAAAACGTCACCGCACTTATAAGTTGTCCAAACGGGCCCTAAAACCGGTCTACTAACGTTGTTCTGCTCATTAGGGGTCCTGTGACCTAGAGCTCCATCAAAGGAAGTAGAGTGATGTGCTTCTTGTTTTTGGTGAAAAAATACGTATTTCTTAATCCGTCATGTTGAGTCCTCAGGTCAAACTGCCACAGTCTTCACAACATAAGGTGGCAGTCAATCATAGGGACCATGTGGTTCTGCAGCTGGCCTCCAATTGAAAACTCTATCAAGCATCTTTGATCAATGTCGATTAATTCTCCTTCATCCAGTGAATATGGTTGGGAATGCTCTGAGTCATACGTTTTGTCAAAAATTTTGAGAAAAATATGCAGAATCTGAATAGACTCGATACATTTTCCCTTTGCTTTCATTCCATTAAACAATAATCTTATAATCAATTTTAGATATAAAATAAAGTGCATAATCTATTTCAGGTAATTTAGTAATACATATTCATAATCTTAATATTCGGCTAAAAGAAAAATAAATCAGAATAAAGACATAAGAAATAATTTAAATAATGAAGCTCTTAATTATAGAAAACTCTTAAATTAGTTGTTTGATTTTCGTCATTCCTGATTGACATCACCCCTCAAATTAATGTCGACAGATCAGGAAGCATTAATTTGCCAATAAGAAACTTTGTCGGGACCAATAATCCTCAAGACGTAAGTGTCGAAGTCAAAAGTGTCGAAGCCGAAAATGCCGAAGCCTCGGAGACAACTCTTGAACCGTAGCATGGTTTGAACAAAGAAAAATAAGTAATCATTTATCATTGTCGCCCAGAAATTTGAATCATAGCCATAAGAATGATCTGTTTTCAGTTACACGATACAAAAGCTAACGATCATAACCCACAAATAGGATACAGTTACACAATCCAAATGCTACAGATCATAGCCTACAAGTAGGATCCGCATCCTGATCCAAATGCTACCGATCATAGCTCACAAGTAGGATCCGCATCCTGATCCAAATGCTACCGATGCCCACAAGTGGTATCCAATTAAAAGATCAAAATGCTATCGATCATAGCCTACAAGTAGGATCTGCGTCCTGATCTAAATACTACCGATCATAGCCCACAAGTAGGATATGTGTTCTGTTATGCGATCCAAATGCTATTGATTCTTCCTGCGAAGACGAGGACGATTTGTTTCATGATCTTCACGCCAAAAGTGCTGAAGCCAAGATGTCGAAGTCGTGAGTGTCAAAACCGAGAGTGTAGAAGCCAAAGATCTAGAGTGCTGAAGCTGAAGCCTTTAGTCTTAGAAAAAGTGTCAAAGCCTTCAATCCCTGAGTGCAACGAAGAAACTGAAGCCGAAGCGGAAGAAGCAGTCGAAGATGCCACAGAAGCAGCGATGGCTAGCGAAGGAGATCTAAAGCCAACGAAGCCTTCGATCCTTCGTCTCCCTGTAACTCTGAAAACAAAGGCCATGCTCCGCTGCTTTCCTCACTTCCGAGCCACAAGCAAGACCAAACCAGACCCACCTCCCTGTGTTGCGATGACCAGACTACTACATACGAACATCACTGAGTTGCTCCCGCGTCCCTATTTGAAGCTGAAGTCTACTTTGTTAGCTCCAACCACAATTGCTTCTTCCGGACCGCTTCGCCAGGACGCTGATCTCGATCCTGCTCATCGTGTCATTGCTACTTCACGATCTTGGGCCTAACACACTTCCTTCTTCGCAATACAGGGCCTTAATCGGGACTGCTTCGTGATTTCGAGGACGAAAAAGATCCACAGATCGAGCGCGAGCCACTGCGGTTGGAGTTCGAACGAAGGAGAGGCTCTGTCGAGACTGGTCGAGTCAAAGAGAAAGACGAAGTAGAACGAAGACAATGCAGACGAATAAATAATGAGTCGATGAGCAGACGAGCGAGAATCAAGATAAATTAATAAGAAATAGTTACTCCCTTCCCGTCCCGCAAGAAGGCCGACGGGAAAGGAGTCTTGACAAGATTCAAAACTTTGACATGGTCTCAGCTCGATGCCTTTTCCCTTTACTTTCATTCCATTAAATAATAATCTTACAATCTATTTTAGATACAAAATAAAGTGCATAATCTATTTCAGGTAACTTAGTAATACATATTCCTAATCTAAATATCCGGCTAAAAGGGAAATAAATCAACATAAAAAAAACATTGAAAATAATTTAAATAAGGAAGCTCCTAATTATAGAAAACTCCTAAATTAACAGTCTGATTTTCATCCTTCATGATTGACAAGTTTCAACCTCTCTACCATCTGTGTCGATGCCACGTTCTACTGTTGATGATTAGACAACATACTTTTTTGTTCACTGTGCAGTGGGTGTAGAACAAGATGTGGCGAAGCTACAACGGATCCCGAGTCCTCAGCCTATAAGATCCTTCGAAGCACGAGCACCTCACCATGTTCCTCAGCTTTCTTCCTGTCGCTAATCTCTTCCAAGGTGCCTTAATCTGTGAGAGTGACTAATCTGCTCTTGGGACAGGTGGAGTCTGTGTGGCCAGAACTGTGGCATAGGTAACACTTCATGATCGATGCCATGTTGGAGGAGCTACCCCTCTTCAGTTTCTTCCCGCTTTGATCTTATGTATCATTCCCTTGTCCGGGCTTACTTGTGTCTCCCGAGATACCCTTGTTGGTCGTGGTATTGCAGGTGACTGCCTGCCTGCCTGAAGGTTGCAGCATGAATGATGATTGTTACCTGCTCTGCCTCTACTGTCTTTCCACCTTCAAGGCTAATGTCTGAACATCTCCCAGCTTCTAGTACGGTTGCAGTTCCACCACATTGCTAATGAAAGGCTTTAGTCCCCCAAGATATCGGGCTACTGTATCATGTTTCGGCTCTATTAGTTCGCACTTAGCTGTTAATCATTGGATTGGGCTGTGAATTCCTCCACTGAAAAATCCCCTTATGCAAGTTGTAGAGTTTTAGAAATATATCCTATCGATAGTGGGGTGGGAGATACTTTTTCTGCATTGTCTTCTTCGTCGTCTACCACTTAGTCATCTTCTCACTGTCTTCTCTTCTCCTCGGTCTTAGTAAATTTTCTCACCATAATGAGACATTTTTCTTTAGTTTAATGCCAGCTAGCTTGACTCATTCGTCCTCTGGTATCTTCATATTTGAAACTTCATTCGACTGATTGCAACCAACCGATAAACTCATCGGGGTTCATGCCTCTCTCAAATTATGGGGCGTCTCCATAAGGGGTCTCTTCTCTCGACCTCTTTTGATATTGGATACCAAAACAGTGTGGTTGGTATTCCCCGTCACTGTGATCTTTCCTGTGAAATGGATTTATCTCCTTATCCCCGTCTTCTCTTCGACTCTCCCGATCACAGTCAAAGGTAACCACTTCTTGGTTCCCGTCATCCAACTCTAACATTCTTTGTTGAAGCTTGTGGATTTCTCATTGAATCTGTTCCCGGGTCAAGCCCGGTGCATTTCTCCTCGGTCGCATGGCTAGGGTTGAGAATCAAAAGGAAAAATTTGATAGAGGTGGATTGGGTAAGGGAGGATGCTAGGATACCCTAGGATGGGATTAGGGTAGGATGAGCTCTGATACTAAATGATACCGTAAATAGTAAGAAATAGTGAAAACACAAAAACAAACTTTTATTAATATAGAAATCGGGTAGCAACATGGCGCAAACAAAAAGGTAATACAATAAAAGACAAATCTCTAGATAAGACTGCAGAAATAGATCTGAAGGCAGAGGTAGCGTCAGCAGAGTGAAAGAGAGAGATGGAGAAGGCCTGGTGGTTGGGATGGTGTTTGTTTGGTTGTAGGTAAGCTGGATAGCAAGGTTGGGAGGAAGTAGAGATGGTGGTGGAGTGATGGAGGGATATGGGTGTGGTTGGCGGCTAAGAGAGAGGTAGGAGAAGGGTCGGGGAGAAGAAGTGGAGGAGAAGGGAATGATACAACACCACCTCATAGTAGGATACCACCGGAGCACCACCACTTCCTCAAATACAGCCCTAGAACAGGGAGAAGGACTCTACACAAAAGATTTGAAAACAAACACTCCCCACATAGAGGAAAGCAATTTATAGACTCGCATTGGACATGAAGTTCTACATAAAAAAAAAGATGTGGGGAGGCAAGATGAATCCAGAAAAGTATCTGTTACATCTTCCAATATAAAGGCCACTAAAGGAAGGGCGGCAGTCTGCTCAATCGCGATTTCTCGCGATGCTTCCGCGTACGCAATCTCCTGCCCGTCCCCGCGATGGTTCGCGACTCCCGCTTTGTGATGATCCGCGGGGGTTCAAGCCCTCAAGGGTATGAAGTGCCAGCGTCACCAAGTCTTTTAATCTTTCAATTAAAAATTTGTGGTTGTGTATTTGCATAACATCTTAGTATACTGCAGTTTAGAGGAGGAATATTTGCGATGAATTTTTTAGTTCTTCAGACAAAATCATATGATCATCTAAAGAAGTGTCATTTTCTTACACCACAAACATATATTTTGGAATAAATTGTTTCAGCGCCCAACATTAAGGTTGACCAAAGAAGATCGATGTCGTTGCAGCTTAGCCCATATCATGGTCATTTACTCAAGTATGCCAGTTTCATGATTTTTCTTTTATAGGAGGTTTATAACGAATTTCAGCTCGATTGTGACCCCTTTGATGGAACTTCTCAAATAAAAAAACTTTGCATAGACAATTGATGCTCGGGCTAGTTTTGATGCTTTGAAGAGATATTACTCAAGCCCCCATTCTCGCTCTTTCAAATTTCAATTAAGTGTTTGAGATAGAGTGTGATGTCTCTCATATGAGAATAGGAATTATATTGAGTTTAAGAGAATTGGAGTTGTATTAAATCAATAAAAATTAGTACTCTACCTACGATAAGAAGTTTTATACTATCTTAAGAGTCCTTATTCACTAAAATCATTTCACTTGCTCACAAATGAATTTACTCTCTACACTAACTATGAGATCCTGAGATTCTTGAATAATAAAAAAGAAGTAAAAAGGTAGACATGCCTCGAGGTGGAATTTAATTCATTTCATGTTGTACTCGAGCAAAAAGCAAGGAATCAGAATAAAGTAGTTGATGATTGAGTCGTCACCACTTATTACTCACTACAATGAAATCTAAGGTTGTTAGTTTTGAGGTGTCGAATGGCTTATATGCAGTTGATGAGGATTTCCAGGATTTAGATGTGATGCCAGTATAGGCCATACGAGCAATATCATAGATTTGATTAATACCTATTCTTTCATAATAGATTGTGCATTCCTAAGAGTTCGTTCAGGGAGAATGATTTACAGAAGTGCCACGGCGGGGGAATGACATGATATTTGGCAAAAACAAGACCGGCTCCTTAGTGAAAGAGTATTTTTGCTTGCCCGGACTAATACGAGATGTGGAAGGCCATCAGAAAATGTAGGATATACCACATGGCTAAGACTTGGGAGCAGACACAGGTCTATACACTCTCCTTCGTGTTCCAAAACCACCTTGGTTCGACATAAACATGGACGTCGTGGTGAACTTCGTTCACCTAGACTAAAGATTCTATTATAGTTGTGATAGACCATTTTTCCTCGTCATAAGACAATAGATGTGTTACATATTATCAAGTTATGCTTTAAGGAGATAATTCACATTCATGGTATACAACGGAGTATTATGTCAAATAGGGACATGAAATTTTGCATCCACTTTTGGAGGACTTTATGGGGTAAGTAAGATACAAAGCTTCAATTCAGATAAAAAACTCATCCTTGGATAGATAAATTGTAGTATGGGAAACCTTCTTAGATGTTTCGTCGAAAAGAACATCAAGCAGTGGGTTTAGTTATTCCTCGGGTGGAGTTTGTCTATAATCGTTCTATTAGTTAGTCCACGGCTCACAACCCATTTGAGGTTGTGTACGAGCGGAACCCTCCTACGCCTTTAAAGTTGGTCCCTATATTGCCCGCTATTGAGCTTGACACTGATGCTGAGATTTGAGTCAAATATACTCAGACCATACATGAGCAGATCAGAAAGAAATTGCTAAGCAAAACATAAAGTACTAGAGCAGGCCAACAAGTCTAAAAAAGCTATGATTTTTAAAGAAATGCAAGTTCATTTGGAAAGCTTAACCCTAGAGCTGATAATTCATTCAAATTTATTACAAAGATTAATTAAAATGTCTGCAAGATTAACCTACTAGGAGATTACAATATTTCTATCACTCTTAATATCATCGATTTATCACAGTGCTACGAGGGTGTGAATGTTCCTGGAGACAAGGGTAACGCCCCTCATACCCGAGAGAATGATGCAGAATGCGAGACTGACCTGCAATACCATGACGCACAGTGTTTACCCCACACGATCGTGGGAATCTAGACCGAACCAAGAGATTTTTTTTTCTTTTTTTACCTTATTTCTTTATTTCCTGCAAGTTTCCTTTCTATGCTTCCTTAATTTTTGGTTCTTGTCTAATTCTCCATTTTCTAATCAGGTTTGTTGTTATTTGAGAATTATATATGTGTTATATTCTGATTTTATTGCAGTGTTTTTTCTAAGTTTTTGAATTTTGAGAGTTTTCTAAATTTTTGCTCTTCGGGGTGTTGTAGCCTCTTCCCTTAACAAGTTGTGCACCTGTAGCTTGCTTGGGAATAGGTGGAGGATGCCCCTCGCAAATTTTTCGTTCAACCATAGTTTTCTGTCGGACAACCGTCAAGGCCGCTATCACCCGCTGTTTTCAACATAAAAGTGCGCACTTGTTCGCTCCCAGATCATTATCACAACCTCCAATCACGCCGATTATGAGACTCCTTCCATCCTCCCATGCCTGGTTCCATCCTCCCATGCCTGGTATTAATCCTATAACATCTCCAACACTTTCTGTAATTTATCACACCTTCTAGGAAATCTCGGATGGTGTCTCAATAACCCAAGCAGTATAATGCCTCATACAACTATGATTATAGTAAAAATACTAATAATAGCAAGTTAATTCAAAAGAATTTTTTTTCAAAAGATATTATAAATGCAAAATACTAAATTTAAGCCATGTTTGAATAATATTCAAAATTATATTTAATATTGCTTAAATTTTATTTGAACATTAAGCAAAGTTTGAATGACCATACTAACGTTTATTTGACCATTGTTCGAATCATCATCTAACATGCTTGGATCATTCTTCAAACATTGTCTTTCATAAATTATCAGGACCTTCTTCAATCATTGTTTGAAACTTATTCAAGCCCTATTTGATCAATTTCAAACCTTATTAAATAAGATAAAAAAAATTTAAAAAATTAAAAAAAAAAATCGAATAAACTTTGATTGTTTGATCATGAATTTCGATCAAGGTCAAAAAAAAATTTCAATCAATATTCAAAGCTAAAAAACTAATGTCTAGTATCTTTCTAGGTTTAGAGTTCAAATTGTGAATGATATTTTTAAGTCTAGATAACCAAACATATTACATCACTAACATTAAAAAACTAGTCAAAGAAAGAGAAAAAAATTTTGCCTTGAAACCTAGCTTGTAGAAATATTATTCAGGAATGACAACCATTGGAGATAAGAAAGCAGGGTCAAACTTCTTTTTAAAGTGTTTGCTTATAAAATGCTCGAGCATCTATTCAAATGCTAATGGTATTTTGATCCAAACAAAATTTTCAGATTTTTTTCCCCCAAAAGGTAAAATTCATACTATAAAAAGTATTGATAATTGATATAAAAAAGAAGAAAAGAAGACCCAATTAAACTAACTAATGGTTCACAGAACCATATACCACTGATTAACAAAACTAAATCTTCAATCCTACAACCATAGTTAACCTTACATAGAGAAGAGCGCCTCCTTCAAAGTCAACATAAGGAGGAATGATAGCTAAGGAAACTAAATTTAAAGAAAAAAATCAAAAATACTACAGCTAAATTATTTCACCTTCACATAATTCAATAATTAAAGCGGATATAAGTATTGAAATAGGCAAAACTACGAAGGGGCATCGAGTAAGTCTGCCAAATGAAGGATAAAATATAATGATTAAAAATATTAATAAAAATAAAGAAATGAATAGAACTTATAACTGACAGAAAGAACAAACTTGTTGAAGAGCAGTCACCCCTTTGTCAGTGCGTCCAGCTACAACTACGCAGCCTTCCACTGGTAGTGATCTTTCTTTAAGCTGCTGAACCTTTTTTTCATCCATAAATATACCAAGAGACTTCTCCACTAATCTGGAAAAAAAAAATAGTTGAAAAATGCAATACTATTTAAAGATTGAAATCAAACAGGGCTAAAAAGTTTAACAAACCCTTGAACAGTATTTAAACTAGGCTGTTTCTGCCATCCATCAAAAGAGCCTCCATGGTATGAAAGAACTATCTTGAAGGTTATTCTTTCCCACCTGCCTTTCCCTTTTTCAGAGGGTACATTCACTAGATTTGATTCCTCATCACCATGACAGTATTCTAAAACATACTTTGATTTAATTTTCTGCAAACATAAAGTAATAAGTAAAACTTATACCTGTGGATAGGAAAAAAAAGGAAAAAGTATCCAAATATTCCTTTAACTCTTTGCAAGGAGTCATCTTAGTCCCAAAGCCTATAAATGTGTCAATTGAGTCTCTAAACTTTTAATATGAGTTGAAATAATCCCTTCCCATCAAAAGGGTCGGGGACTATTTAACACTTTTATAAAGTCTGGGACTAAAAAGCCCCATGTAAATAATCAGGAGACTATTTTGATCTTTTTACTCTAAAAAAAATCTAAAAGTAAGAAATAATCCATATGTAATTTATTCTTGTTAAAGTTATGAAAAAAGCCAATAATAGTTTGTAGATATAGATGATCCTGGCAAAAATCGTACATGGGAGTAGGATTTTATATCATCAAGAAAAGTACGTAGACATAGGAATGGCTTTAAAAACAAAATAATAGATCAAAATACTAAACATGAGGTTCTGTCAATCAGTGTGATTGGCATGCATTGCTCTCACAGCAGATGTTCACATGCAAACGGTGAAAGCAATGGATCTAAATAAAAATAAAAATAAAAAAATGAATTGAGTGAAAAGATTTATGGGAGTAAATTATGATAAAAAATGTTTTTAAATGTGTATATTTCAATTCAGCATTACTGTTTTTAGAAATTTATATCAGTAAAAAGACATTTATGGTAGACTAAACTGAATTATAATGCATTCAATTTTGAAATTTCGCTCCCTCCAAAACATTGTGCATGTTATGCTTGACAATACTTCTATTCACAGAAATATTTAAAAAGCTTTCATAAACTGTAGAGGAAGGTTGGAGTTACTTCTTTTAATGTCATTTTTTCACGCAGATTAACAGAGTTAATGACTGCTGCCATCTAATAACGTAAGAAATCAAATGCAATGGGAAAAAAATCCTTCATGTGCTTCACAAAAGGAAACTAATGCTTTCAAGTGTTAGCCAGAATACAGACGCCAGCAAAGAACTAGAAAACTCATCACAAACATCAGCTAGTACATGAAAGAGAAATGACCACATAATCCATTCTTTGTTTCCAATGCAAGTAATGTAATGATTTTACCTTAGCCAGGTGTTGGAGCTAGGGGCGTAAAAGAGGACCATATAAGCAAATGGATTTCTGTTCGAGCCCAATTAATTAATCAATGTTGGTGTTTGGGTCATACTCACAAATGGTTGATTTTTCTCAATTTGAGATTGGCTCGTTATTCTTTGACCTATTTATGTTCGGTTCACTAATAGTTCATAAAGATTAATTTGTTGTTACTAAGCCGAGGATGATCACTTTTATATTCCACAATTAAATATCTAAATCCTGATAATGGGTGATTTCATTCACCGCCTACTAAATATGACCCTCAAGTCACTGGTCTTCCATTAGGAGGATTTCACTACTATGGAAATTAAAATGCAAATGAGGGAAAGCTGTCCAGCCAGCTTCCATAGTGTACCATTTGCCTTTGCTTGATAAATGACCTTTTCTGCGAATGTGGAACGTCTCCTCTGGCTCATATATGTTGTATTAGTCTTCTTTTGGTCTATAAAATTGTCTACAAACACAAAGGGATATTCACTGTTCCTCATCATTCATAGTAGAGGCATCATGCTTCATCTCACCACCAACATTTTGTCATCGGTCTGTCGATGAAAACTCGAGTTCTTCCATTTGGTACCAGTTGGACCATAAGGCTTCCCAGAATTGGCTCGGTCTATCACAATCAAATACAATGAAACAAAACAATGAAACAAAACAATGCAAAGTAGGATACACATGCTAAACAAAAGGTATGATAGCCCCCACTTATAATACTACTTTTTTGCAAGAGTTTAGAATAAAAATCATTGAAAATTTTGTCTAGAACTACATAGAAGTAGTCATGGATCTTCTTTCGTTTTGGCAATCCTCTCCCAAAATCCATGGAAATGCTTTTCTACAAACAACTTCATACTAACAGCAGCGTACAAAAAAAGGTGTTCAATCTTAAATTCCGTATCAGTGTAACTTAATATGATACTTTTGATCATCCAATTCAATGATAGTGCTAATTCTTTAGAGTGAATAATTCTTCATGTGCCTGTATTCGAGGATGAGCTTGCCACCATATCTTTGGAGATGGACATTAGAGATAAGAACATATTCACCAAATTAACCATACAAAGAGCGATAGGTCCATGTCAGTAGCAATTCAGACAATAGGCTATACATGTGTAGGCGTGCTTGTGTAGGCTCATCTACAAGGTTGCTTAGAAAAGTAAATTTCTAAACAATCATCCGGAAAAACTTGAGGGAATATTCACCAAAGACTTTAACAGGTCAACTAAAAGATGCCATGCCAGCAAATTGACACCAAAACCTGACTGACCTCCCTACAAAGTTTTGGGACACTTGGCCCTATTGAGACAAGGAATGGAAACACCAGCATTCAGAAGTATAAGATAGGAGTTGGGAAATGACACGTAACACCCAAATAAAAATTCAATATGTTTCAGCCATGTGCAAAGGGATGTGCTTTACATGCAATAGAACAAGAGCACGTTGCCTCTGTCATAAGCATACATCAAATGTGACTGATCAAGGGGAATAAAATACAAAGAAGACAAGGTTTGCATCTCATATCTATGCTGAAAGAAGATCTTATTAGAAACTTTAAATACGTATCAAGAAAAAGCAAATTTTATAAGCCTTCCTGGAAGGTAGTGAACACTACTTCTACACACAGAGGTCATAATATATGATATGTACAAAGAAAAAGTAAAATCTTGAAGGCAAACTAAGACAAATATTAGGCCGAAGAATGAACAATCTAAATAATGTATTCCTTAATATTGGATACATAAGCAACAGCTCTCAAGATATGCAAGTTAAACCATAATAAAATTCCAAATTCATTCCCCTCTCTCGATATCTTCTTGCTACAACCATACTTGACTTATTCAAGTTCACAATTCTACTCCATAAAAATGTAAACTGTTGATCACCTCAAATTAAGTTAGACATTGATTCTAACAAAACTCTATCAGCTTAAGATATTTTTCACCCCTTGTTTGAATGCAAGGAAATTTAACTTTGTATCCATCTTTATCATATCTCCAAAACATTCCCAAACTCTTTTTAAAGGTCCTTCAAAAGTTGCAGTAGGTTCTTTGCACATTTTAGCAGGTTCCAAAAGCTTGACCCAGATTGTTCTAGAACCCCATCCTAATTTTTTGTCTTCAATTTTGAATGGCCAATTTTAATCTTGGAGCTTACTAGAATACAGATAGAGCATATATGACACAATAATTGGATAAGGGCAAGCTGACAACAATGGATACCATAAGATTGTTATGGCGAAGGCTGATGCATGGGGACTTTCTTGTGGCCCCCAAACTATAAAAGCATGATGATATTTTTGTTGTCACATTCCATCCTTGCCAGCCAAGCCACAGCGTCACAAACCCATTGAGAAGACAATTGCCACATGTTAGGCCAGTTTGCCAATCGAAGCTCCATCAATATCCATTGGAACCTTAATGAAAGAGATAAATTATTTGCAAATTTGGCTCGACCAATCAATTTTTACCTGGAATTTGATCAAATCAATCCGACCACATCCAATTATCATTACAACCAAATTTACTTGAATCAGATACCAATTCAACATTCGTAACGTCCTTCAAAATTAATGATTCATACAAAAACAAAACTGTGCTTAATCAAGCAAGCATTTGTATGATCCGAACATTAACAATAAATGCATTTTTTCCGAACATAATCATTTCCTGATTATTCTTACACTCTTCACATCAATTAGTATTCTCCATTCTACAACGACTCTATCCATCATTCTTTGCTTGTATAACTAAACAACATGATTTAGAAAGAAAAAGACAAAAAATAAAATAGAACAAAACCTAACTCCGCACCTCGGAAGAAAACAAGCTGCGCAGCGATGAATACCCGCCACCGCAGACCAAATCCATATAGAAATCGGATACCTTATGCCAAGGCCTTGCATACATATACTGGAAGCTCTCCCTGCAGCAATGGTTTGCATAATACAAATAAGAACAAAATAAAGAGAAGAATAAGAAGCAAACCACAGCATTTCATAAAAGCGTCCAATCAAGAGGAAATAGATTTTGTCCAGCAATACCTCGCCGTCCACCGTGAAAGGCGGCAGGAATCTTTGTGAATATAGTGGGCGTAGTCTTTCTTTTCCATCGCTGCCGTGATTCCGGCTATAGTTCTCGTAGCAGAGATCTTTACTAGCCCTCTCACGACCATAAACCCTGCTCACCTATCTATCCTCCTCCCTCTCCCCCTTTCTCCTCCCCGTGAGGAAAAACATTACTTCAGGAGTGCGAAAATTATTTCCTGCGGATACCACAAATAATCATAATCTGCAAACGGGGTTACTGACATGTTATTAAAAAATTATCACACTATTATTTGAGCAATAACTTCTCCATAACCTCACAATACTTTAAATAACAGATAAAAAATATAAAAATAAAACTGCAGAGATTATTAGGATGTTATTAGAAAGTTATTCGCTGGTTAATCGAAATAATACTACAATAACCTCCTAATAACCTTCTGATAATTATGAGATACATCATCTCAGAATTTATTAGCTAGTAATTGAGTGGTTATTTGTGCTCTCCTTAAGCATTGCCGTGTACGTTATCCTTATAAAATAATTTTATCCTGCACCGAGCCCTACTATGTTTATAACTAGACATTTTTTAATAAATAAATAATTAATTAAGTTTATATCCTGACTTCTAATACAATATTTAACTCTTAAAATTTTTATGCAAACAGGACATTCACGTGCATATTATAAATAAAAATATAAAAATATAAATACATAAAAAATGATTGATATATATGTAAATCCTCTTTATTTATATGATAGTAATCAATATATTTTAAAATCACATAAAATATGTCAATAATATTAATCTTTTAAAAACAATCTTTCAAAACATAAGTTTTAAAATAATCGAGATTTTAAATTATTATGAGCCATAAAATTTAATAAAATTTATATAGCATATATGTAAATACTTCTTTCTAAAATTAATATAATTAATAATAGGGGCTGTAAAAAAATATATAATTTCTTAATATTTTTTGTTCGATTTTATAAAAAAATTCATGTTTGACTTTTTCATTAAATAAATCAAACACAAATATCTAATCCTCGCTTTAAAACTTAAAATATAACCAATAAAATCAAAATAAATCATATCTAAACATAACTTCCCAAAAATAATTACATTAAAAATTTTGATGTAATTTTAAAAACTCCAATCACACGTAGAGACAGAACCCCAATTTAGAGCATAGGTGAGACTGATTGTACACATCACAGACTCAGATTGGAGTCTTAATGCATAACCGCATTAAGACTCCTGCTGCAATAATTTTTCCCTAAGCGTGAAATTAATTGAGATTTTTTATTTCATTAAAAATTTAATTCAAATAAAATGAAACTTGCAAAAGAACAATCAAATAAATATTTTAAAATAAATAAATGTTTATGAATGATTATGAATTTAAACCACATTTTAAAATTTACAAAACCTTACATGCATAGCATAAAAGTCTACATATTTACATATCCAATGCCTAAAGTTTGATATTTATATTTCATTGTAATAATACAAAGATAATAATAATGAATTTACATAAATACCCCTCAATTCTTATCTATTTACATATCTAATGCAAAAAAATGTGTATTTCCCTTTCCAAAGTTAAAAAAGTTGACATTTTTTTATGTGATTTCAAAGAATTGGTTAGTATAAACATAAAAAAAGTGAAGTATATGGGGTTAGATATGTAAATACATCAGAATTTTGGTGTTATGTACGTAAATGTTCCTAAGGAAATAGATCAACAGAACAAGCAAGCTGCTACATTAGCGAAAATAACACTTGCAGGCTTCCATTACAAAGAAAACGATACAGTTGACAGCAAGACAAATTAGAGCACATAATTTCCCCTAAGCCATACAAATAAAGCCTGATGAACTATTTGAGAATCTGCTCCTAATTTCAGCTAGCAAGCAACCAACAATTTAAACCCAAAAATGCGGTCCCGACTACTACGGTGTAACGAATTTAGTCCCAAAGTTTTGCAGTGCTCCAATTTAGCCCCACTAAAATTGGGCGAATTATTCCATCCGGAGCACGTACGCAGCGTTGGGTGCGGATTTTAAGGGTACTGGGTAGGTATTGGATATTGGGTTTTGGATATTGGGTATTGGGTATTGGGTATTGGCTATTAGGTGGGTATTGGATGGGTATTGGGGGAGCTACGTGCGGATGGCGTACGTTCTCCATATGGAATAATGGCTCCAAAAATTGATCCCAAATGAACCTTCAGGGGGTAAATTGAGATCATTTGCGTCGCGGAGGGACTAAATTGAAACCATTTTTGTGTCATGATCTCTACGCAGTTGATCAATTAGGATCAATCTTTAATAATTACCAAAGGACTAAATTGAGATCAAATCTGTATAGTTGAGGGACTAGATTGAAATCATTTTATCAACTGGGATCAATTTTTAATAAACCAAAGACTAAACTGGCACACTGCAAAACTCAAACTGAATTGTTAACAATCGCGTAATCGGGGGACCATTTTGGGATATATTCTTCAGGCCATGGAGTCGACGGGCATGACTCCGGTGCATTTGGGCCCACTGATGTGGTCGTACAGTTCATCTAGAGAGTTTGTGAGTTCTGAAAGGGCCTTGATTAGCTCGTCAGCTCTACGCCGAGCAAACTGTGTCTCTGCGAACTGTCTCTCTGCAGCATTTGGGTTCAATGAGTCTGTCTGCAATCCGCCTCTCAATATGGCACAGATATGCTCTGCATTCTCCTGTAGCTTAGCCTTTATTAAACAGGCCTTCTCTGAGCTATTTGGAGTAGCGATCAGTTCTTCTTGTTCAAGAGCTGTGAGAGGAAGATTTTGTGTTGAAGATTCAGGAGGAAGCAGAATAGATAAAAATACTATATTCTTGTTTTGGACTACCATGAGACTACAGAGTTGTCCGCAGTAAGGGGCTGTATGGTAATCGATTTATCTAAGATTAAGAAAATCCAGTCTCTTCTGATTTTTGCCTTAAATCCTGGATTTAGCAAAAATCCAGAAGTTGGCAGGATTTATTAAATTTGGATTTACAAGATTTATTACTATGGAGCTATTTGGCTTCAAGTAGGATCTAGTAAATCCGTAAATCTGTAAATATGTAAATCCGCCTGAACCCTGGGTTTAATATATTTTGATTTAAGCCAAACTGAAGCAAAATTGGAGGTACTAAATCCAAAAATTCATAAATTCACGGAACTCTTGCACTTTACAGTTTGGTTGGATTTAGTAAATCCAATAATGATTTCTATTACAACGCACTAAAAAGCTTCTAAAGCTGTTATCATGCGTCCAGCCAAGACTTAGAATGGTAAAAGCTAAACTTTAAGCTATTTTTACATTCCCTAAGAGTTTTATCTATGTTATACTAAGTCATTCAAATATCAAAATAGAGTAGAAGATGTAGGAGAATGACTTCTATCCATCTAAAAGGATAGTAATGTATGTGTGCAGATCCTTGCCAATCCGGCTTCTTGCACACACTCTCATTTGTGTGTGTGTGTGTGTGTGAGTGTGTGGAGAGAGAGAGAGAGAACCTGTTATTACACTGGCCTTCTCTGAGCTTTTAGAGGTTGTGATCAACTCATCCACTTCCGAGCTCTTTGAAGTGCTGATATACTCTTCCTCCACGGGAACTAAGAGGTTGATATTGCGGGGAATTTTTAGATGAATGAAAGCAAAGGGGGAGAAGAAAGAAAGAGAGAAATAAAAAGAGAGAGAGAGAGAGAGAGAGCGAGAACCTGCCACTACAAGGGCCATATGTGGGTTCTTCCTATCTGTAATCAACTCGTCTGATGCTGGGCTCTTTGATGCTGTAATTAAGCCTTCCACTTCTCCGTTCTTTGAAGCCTCGACCACCACTTCCACTCCCGCTCTCTCTTCAACGCTCTTCGAAGTTGAGTTCAGCTCTTCTACTTCTACTCTCTGTTCGGAGCTATTTAAAGTTGTGAGTGGCTCTTCTACTTCTAGACTTTTGGACGTTGTGATCAGCCCTTCCACTTCTGGTCTCTCTTCTCGGTTCTTTGAAGCTGTGCTCAGCTCTTCTATTTCAGGTCTCTCTGTAGAGCTCTTTGAAACTGTGATCAGATCTCCCACTTCGGGGCTTTTAAAAGTGGTAATCAAATTATCCCCTATAGAAACAGCAGGAGATGTCGTGTGGAAGTTCAGGAGAAAGCAAGAGAGAAATAGAGAGAGAGAGAGAGAGACCTGCTGATACAAGGGCTTTCTCTGGGCGCTTCAAAGTTGACTCATTCACTCTAGGGCTCTTTGAAGTGACCACTTGCACTTCGTAAAGCGAGCCAGGCCGATATAGCATGGACATTTCTGACAATAGCAATGGAGTGAAGGAGATGCGCATGGAGGGAAAACGAGAGAGTTTATGACAGAATAAAGGGGGCATTTACATACACAGCAGACAATTCTTACGAGTTTACATGTCTCACACAACACACCTAACTTTCATATTTAATATCACATTTTAAAAGTGGTGTACACATCTTCATGCATAGGTTTAAAGCACCAAAGTTCTATGCATGCAAATATCAAACTTTAGGAGTGAGATATGTAAATACATAAGAATTGTGTTCTAATATGTAAATTATCTAGAATAGAATCAGCTGACAAATTTTTCATCTTCAGACATGTAATAAAACATGAACATGGATGTTAAAACTCGTAAATAATGAACAAACACATCTGTGAGAACCTCTTGTTCTAATACACTCTGAAAATTTCAAAATTTGAACAGACAAGGTGACATAGTTCACTAGGAATGTTACATGTATTTTGAAAAAAAAAAACAAACAGAATCCGTCTCAGCACATCATGATTACAAGATGGAAACATATCACACGAAGTGCATCACACTAACAATGAGAAAATGATAATTTTACAATATAGAGCGTTACAATTTTAATCCTGTTATTTGTCATTTGATCTAGAAATCTATTCACATCAAGAACACATGATTCTAATTTTTTTTAAATATGCAATATATATGAATTACATGTCTAACCCATGCCAATGGCTTGTGTTAAAAAATAAAAAAGTTACATCAAAGCGACTTGAAGGATGTTCTATACACCTATAGAAACTAATACTCTCATACATTCACTTTTCAAGTTCTCATAAGAAAATCAAAATTCATAATAAAAACTCAACTCATATTTTTCATTGTTGTCAAATTCATAACATCTTGATGATGGCATGCACAAATACACAAGTTTAGGAATTCAAAAAAATTACACGAATATTAATTTCATAAATAAAAAAATTTAAGTGTTAGCGTATGTGTTTCCCCATTTCATGTTGGTGTTTTATTTAACAACATAGTGAGCACCAGCCAAGCCATTGAAGATCATTTTGACATGAAAATTTTATTGAAAGGCTTGTTAGAAGTGAGGCAAATAACTATTATTAAAAACAAACCGTAAATTAACTATGTATGCCAAACCTTTATTTATTTCATGGATACTTTAGCTAGCATCTCGTCAATCACCAACCCAATCAATGTAAAGCTATTTTGACATAAATTTTAATTAAAAATTGCACCAACGCCAACATGATAAAAAAAACAACCAAAGATTAGTGCTTGACATGGAAAAAGTCTTACAAATTCATGTAAGGCTGCCACAAATTGTTCCCTTCTCTCACTGGCCAAGATAGAAAGTTTTGAATGGCATTTTTTTTTTAAATTATTCATTTTCAATTATTTTTGGGTAGTTTTGTCTATTAATACACAAACAAGCTTCTGGCCACTTTTTCTTTTCCATAGATGCTAAATTTTACATTTAAGTTGCAATCTCATTGATCACCAAGTTACCTATTTGTATTCCCAAACTTCGGGTGTTAGATATGTAAATACATAAGGATTGTGCGGCATGTATGTAAATTTCCCTTATATTTTTTTGTAATGTTGGGGATCTACTTTTATTGTGTTGGTATTGCATCGATGCCCGTGCATGTTTATTGGAGAAAATAGAGGTTTTTAAAGATCAGTGTGCATTTAACTATCTATTGGGCTCCATAAAAATCAATCACTCAGTCCATCGTATGTGAAGTAATGGAGTGGAATGCGTGATAGGCAATTAGATCCTTAGCAAGCTTATCAAAATAAAAAGTAAACTCCACCTGGGATAAAATTTATTATTAAGAGGCATATAAATACATACCTAGCAATTCTTATGTATTTACATGTCTAACACCTAGACATTCATATTTACATGCATACGACTCAAATCTTTAACATTACATCAAAAATACCATCATCGCTGCTTTTTAAAAGTGAGATACACTTTTTCATGCATAGGCTTATTACATAAAGGTGTTATAAATGTAAATATCAAATTTTGGGAGTTAAATATGTAAATAGACAAGAATTGTGTGGTATGTATATGAATTTTCCTACTATTAAATATCAGCTAGGTGTGCCGGGATGAAATTTAACATGGTCATATGATAGCCGGATATAGTGTCAGTTTCATTGGATTGCATTGAGGCGACACAGTAACGTGAAAATTAAGGAATTTATCACTTCTTCTATCTCCAAATTTAAATGCTATGCATATCAACAGGGTAAATATTATCATGTGTCAGTCATGTCATCCACTTCTAGTCATTCTCTTCATCTTTTTGAGTTAATTCGTTCTGATATTTAAGATTCAATTCTTGTTTTGGCTGACTTAGAGTTATGTAATTTGTGATATTAATTAATAATCATTTCAAAGCAAGCAAGGTATATTTATCAAGAAGTCAAGCATAAGTTATTGACGAATTCCAAATATTTAGTCAAGCAATCAAAGCTCAATCATTTTACTTAGAAAAACTATTTATAGGCTCAAGCAAAATGCATAAGCTTGGTTTGGCAATTTTTGAGAAATGCTTGAAAAGATTGCCTTTGAAATGATTCCATTGATTGTTTTATTTTTGTTAAACATGAAATAATATTGTCACAATCCAACACTGAACTTGGAATTAATCAAGACGGATACAAACGATTGGACGATGGAATCAAGTTTGATATATTCATTTTCTATAACTAACATTTAACAAATAAAAGCGTCACTAAAAAAATTAAACTAACGCGATACAATTAATTTTAACTCCTTACAGTTGTCCACAACTTCTATAAATATTTTCTTTTTTATTGCTCATTTTTTAATCAATTAATTACATCTAAAACGTTAATTTAAATAATAATGACCTAATTATAGTCAATAAACACTTACACTCCTAAACTGCAGTATCATTGAAGCTTTAAATAAATCAGTACAAAACATTGGATACTTTATGATCACTTACGATATTTCATAATATTCAATGTGTTTTACTATATCAATAGCATATATATATTATTTTATGTATGCACAGCCAACACAAGAGCATCATCTAAAAATTGTACCAGTTAAGATACTTCAACATCATTCTTTTTCATTCGCGTGCACGGGTACCATAGTATTCATTCGCTAAAAACATAAAAGGATGGCTCCATCATAGCCAACCACACATACAAACAATCGATGCAGTTTATATCATTCACAATGTCAAATCACTCAATATGTAATGTTTATTACTATAATTCATGAACATTTCATAATATGAGACTGCAAGCATTTATATCGAAATATCCGATAAAATTTAAGAATAGAGAAAAACAATTTCACTAATTAAACATGAATAAACATTCTACAATTGGTTTAGAACAGATACAAAAATCATAAGTACTCACATTGATGTCGATCAATTTGTTCTTTGATTTGTCTTGAACACGACTCTTCTAATATTGAAGCCTATAATAGCATGGGTAATTATTTTAATAATAATTTAATTATTTATTATTTTAATTAACTATTAACTTTTCAATATTTGAGTATTAAGTTATCATTGTTTTCTAGTATAAGTAATATGATTTCATCTTAACATCAGAATATAAATCATATAAATAAATATCCAATAATAAGCATAACATTTCATTTTACCGCCGCCCTTTTCTTTATCAAAGAGTAAAATTTTTATAGCATGAATATTTATTTCAAATGCAACTTAAAATAAACTTAAATATATATACAATTTTAATTAAATAACTTAATTTTGAAAAATAAAACTTACCTTATATCAAACGAAAACCTTATGCAAGGCTCAATCGAAAGTCCGTGCGCATGTTGGAGAGCTCTTCTTCGTCAACACGTGACATGGCTAGTTCTCTTCTACGCAAAGCCTCCCGACCTGCCACACCATCAACCTATTCCCTTTCTTCTTCGGCTCGATCGCCTGGGATCGAGCGTCACTATGCGCGTAAGAAGCTTCTCCCGCACTCACCTCCTCCTCCTCCTCTATTCGACAGCGACTTCAGCTCCTCTCTATTCGACAGCAGCGCCATCTACCTTCGACTAGGGATCAGATCGACAAGCACATATGCATATGGTACGTTCACCCGTGTCTTCGGCGCTTTCCTTTGCACACTACAAAACCCTCAGCTTCAACTCTAAGAACTTCTCCTTACTCTCTGAATTCGAAGTCATTTGCTACAAAAAGGTGATCTTGTTTCTTCTTATAAGGCTTAAATGCACATTCAAATCCCTCTCTTTCGTCTCCCACCCGTTTGTTTGCTAAAATAATGAAGACACAAAGACACTACGTTACGAAGCGTTACAAAGAATCCCAAGTGTGCTTCATTTAACCATTTATATAGATAATATATTGTTCACTAAAGTGATCAAGAAGGCATATTTGAAGCGCTACTCATAGAATTTTGTTATGCCAAACATCTAAAAACTTCTCAATATTTTCTTGGAATCAAATTTGCGTCGGATCCTCTCTATTTGACAGTAGCGCCACCTCCCTTCGACTAGGGATCAGATCGACGAGCACATATGTGTATGGAACCCCCCCCCCCCAAGTGTCTTTGGCGCCTTCTCTTGCACGCGACAAAACCCTCAGCTTCGACTCTGAGAACTTCTCCTTCCTCTCTGAGATTCAAAGTCATTTGCTACAAAAGGTGATCACTTTTCTTCTTACAAGGTTGAAATGCACATTCAACTCCCTCTCTTTCGTCTCCCACCCGTTTGTTTACTAAAATAATGAAGACACAAAGACACTAGGTTAGGAAGCATTAAAAAGAAGCCCAAGTGTGCTTTGTTTAACCATTTATATAGATAATATATTGTTCACTAAAGTGATCAAGAAGGCATATTTGAAGCCCTACTCATAGAATTTTGTTATACCAAAAGTCTAAAAACTTCTCAAATATTTTCTTGGAATCAAATTTGCATACAACAAGAATGGGTTTCTCTATTTTAGAGAAAACACGCTCTTATATCCTTCAAGAAATATGTATTTCTAGCGTGCAAATATGCTGGCACCTATGTACAACCAAATCATGCTTGTTGTCATGATATATTATGTAGTGATCCAAATGAGCATCGAAGAATGGTTGGAAAATTAATTATTTGTTGATAACATGGTTGGATATCTCTTGTTGTATGAATTTTAAGAAACACTGTGAAGCTATTCTTTTCATTCTCAGATGATTCAAAAAAGGCTACAAGGAAAATATTGTTGTGAACTCAGACATAACACTTAAATGTTGAGGCATTATATAATGTTGACTCATGACTGTACTAGATCTCTTGATGGCATAAAATCAACTTTCAAGATATTTTATATTTTTGTGAGAGGAATATGGTCACCAGAAAGAGTTAGAAATATTTTTTATGGCTAGATTTAAAGTTGCAGCTGGATATAGAACCCAGACGCATTCTACATGTAAAATAATATGGGTAAAGATGCCCTTAGAATAATTATTTTCAAATAACTTAGCATATATTTCTATTCTAGGACAATCACACAGCCATAAACATTGCAGCATTCCACGAAAGGACTACATGCCTTTATATTGATCATCATATCATACAACATGTTGTCTCCTAAGAAGATTTTTAGTGCTCGTGTTTTCTATTTATAAAGTGGTGAAACTTTTTATCAAAGTTGTAGATCATAGGTTGTTCTCTCTTATCTTATGTGTCAACCTGAGGCTAACATACATATTTGTAGATATATTCTCTAACTTAAGAGGTAGTACTAGCATATGAAACTTGGTTAGAAAAACAATATTTGCAAGGTATAGATTTATTCCTCTTCAATTATTATTATTACTCTCTCCTATTTATTTATTTCCAAATATATTTGTCATGCACACCTATCAATAACCTTATTTATTCAATATATAACATCATCAAATACTCTCCTTCTAGCTTTCCTAAATAAAATTAGTTCGAAAATAAACAACTAAACATACCTGAGTCAGCATTCATTTTGGACCTTTCAAACTCCGCAACCCTAATTACTTGCTCGGGGTCACTATTATTCGAGTCAGACTGTTGTTGCTGTACCTGAATAACAGCGTCCATTGCATCAAAGACCTCTTTCTCAAATGAAACTGGAAGACTATAGAACTTTCTTCTCTCCTCTGGAAGAGACCAATAGGAATCCTCCCTTTCCGGAGGTTCCCAATTCATGATTTTATTGTAATCAGCGAACAACATTTCCCACTTTCTTTTGCACTGGTTTGAGGACCTGACAACATTCATGGCCAAGCAGTTGTCCGATATCATCTTCCATCGTTGATAGGATGATAATTCTTTAAGCCAGACCTCATCTATGGCGACAATTTCACTAAGAAGAACGAGAATTTCCTGCAATGTCCAATCAGGAGCTACTTGAGATCGAGTACAACGTGAACTTGGGGTAACCTGGAAGCTGACATTGCCTTGCTTTGATTGTGAATGAAGACGTGTCTTTCGTTTCGATGGCAATTGATGACTAGTACTGTCCTCATTACAAGGTGTGGCAGCTAGAGCTTGCACTACAGGCTGTGTTTCTTGCATTATATTAAGTTTTGAGGCCACTGTAAGGCAGAATTAGAACAAGAGACGAGCTAAACACCTACATAATTGAAAATGCAATCTGTAAAATGAGATTACAATATAGTAGGTATTCCAAGGTCGGATGAGATACTCATAGTTTCCAGCATTTAAAATGGAGAGAAGTGTTAAAATAGTCCCCTCACCTTTTACAGGGGGTGATTTTAGTCTCATAGTCTATACAAGTGACAATTTAGGACCTGGAAACTTTTATGGCCTGTCTGGTAACGGATTTAGAGCAGGATTTAACCTAAATCTTGCCAGACCGTCATTTTGCACAAAATTAAACCTCGGATTTGATAAATCCGGATTTCAGCCTTAAATCCCGTGAATCGGCGGATTCAGTAAATCCGGGATGGGCTTTCGTGCGAAAAGAAAGATCTAAAGTTACCTTCGTCAGTGCTTCGGGTGTGAGAGGAGCTGAAGAAGGAGAACAATGGGGGCCTCGGGTCCCAGCCGTGATCCCGTCGTTGCGTTTTCAGCTAGCTCCAATTGCGATTGCATCACGAATGGCGATGGATTTGGACGAGAAGGGGAGGGGGAACATGGGAAGAAATTGTTGCAGACGGAGCAAACCAGCAGCTGTGAGTGCGTACTCCCTCTACCAATAAGAGAGAAATGGAACGTTCTCGGAGTTATATGAAAGGGAGCTCACAATCAGGAGAGTTGTTGGGAGGTTATTAAAATTAATATCAAATAACCTTTTAATAACCCTCTAAAAACTCCAAAATGTTGAATCGTGGAGGGTTTTGGGTAGGGTATTAATTACTAATTAATTAATAATTAATTATATTATTATTAGATTATTTATAATTAAATAAATTTATACTTGCTATTTAATTATTGATTAGTAGAAAAACTAGATATCAATTTTTTACACTAAATAAAATTATAAATAATTATTAATTAATATAATTTGTAACTAATTAATTAATCTTTTGTAAATATTAAGCTTCTATTTAACAATTAATCTAATATACTTCTTATTGCTAATTGATTAGTTTAGTGAATATATATTTATTAATTATCATAATTTAAAATAAAATATTAATTAAATTTAAGAATCTTGCAAATTTTAAATAATTTTGGAATAATTTAAAAAGTCGAATTTATTAGAATTACTAGATTATATCATGATTTGTTGTTAAGTCTAATAAACATAATAGATCTTTAAATCTCGACAGACAAACAGTTTTATAGGATTTAATAAGATTTATTAAATCTATTGTCAAAAAATTTTTAAGAATTAACCCGTTTAGTATATACTAAATTCGAATTTACAGATTTACTAAATCCTACTAACTTAATTCTCATATATTGTCATACAACCCCCTTAATATGAGATGAATTTGTAATAATAGAAATAAAAAAGTAATAAAAAATAGTATTAATAAATAAATCAATCAAATCGACATCGGGCTAACCTTCGTTACGATTAGGCTTAAGAATCTAGAGGATCGTTTCAGAAACGAAGTGAGGGAGAGAGTAGAGAATACGAGAGAAGAAGAAACAATTGGAGAAGGAGAGCAAATTTTGGTGCAGAGAAGAAGATGAAAGAATAAAACAGCGATTTCATGTGTAAGACGACGTCTTGTCCTAGAAGAATAAAGGAGAAGTCAACATTGCCACTTGCTTTGAGTCGTTTTGTCAATACTTACACTGCTTTTGTGCATGTGGTGCTACCCTGAGCCACAAATCAAAGGCAAAGGAGAGGAAGAAGAGGAAGAAGAAGGGCGAGGCGGAAACCTTCGACGCTGAGTCGGAGCTTTGTTTGTAGAGAAAGGAAGAGGCTGGAAGAAGAAGCGAGCACTGTGTCTGGATGAATCACAATCGAAGGTGAAGAGGGTAGGAAGTCAGTGTCTCAATAATACTTACGCGCGGGAAGAAGAGGGAAGATGATTTGCTGCTCTGCATCGAGTTTGGACTGAGAGGAGGAAGGGGAGAAACCCTTGTGCATGAATTCGGAGAGGCCAAACACCCAAGTAAGGTAAGTTTTCTAAGTTTTAAGTAATTATGTTATTTAATTATATTGATATATTTATGTTTGTGTGTGTGTGTGTGTGTGTGTGTGTGTGTGTGTGTGTGTGTTTATTATTTAAAGTTTGAGCTTAATTGTATGTGATATTAGAATTGAAACTAATAAACTAAGAAAATTGAGCCAAAGAGGTGATATGAATTTCATGTGAGGAAAGGAGAAGAGCTAGGATCAAACAATGGATTTTAAGGTATGTTAGGGTTTTTACTGAGTTATTTAATGAATTTGCGGTCGTGTGTGAGTGTTTAATACGATGTCAAATATAATTAAGACTTTAATACAGCGATTGGCTTTGAATGAGATGAAGTTCATGAAGCAAACGAATAAGGGAGCCTACAAGGTAAATGTTAAACCTTATGTTATTAATTGAATTAATGACGCAATTAGTTAAATTAGTTAATGTTATTAAATTTTATTTAGAATATGAAGTGTGAAGAATTCGATAACTTTTTGGGTTTTGAAGAAGACAAAAAAGTCCTAAAGCTTCTTTAAAACCCAAAAAGTTAGAAGAAGTTAGCTTTTTAGTAATTATTTTATATTTAAATAAAACTTTCTTTAGGACCTAATTCTTAGAGTTATATGCACTTTTAATTGATTTAGGTGTTAGTTAAAGGAAGTAATGCGAAGGGATAAAGTATTTCAAATGTATTGTAAGCAAAGACGAGTGATTATTTTATCTTATTCATTAAATTAATATTTTATTAAATGAATAATGGTTTTATTAAATGACTTGAAATAAGTGTTTCATTGATGTCTGACATTTGAAAGTATGAAATGATATCACAAATAGGAGGAAATAAGTGACACGTGAAGGTAAATGATTAAGTTGTACCGAATTACCCCCATATGATACTTACAGAGGGTGTGATGTACCTTCTCCCATTAAGGAAAATAGTAAAGGTGTATATTCTAGTATAATTTGAGGGTACCTTCAATAACATTTTTTAACAGTAAACTTATCATGTTTATTAAAAATATTAAAATGGTAAATATTTAAAGTAAAACAATAAATGATAAAACTAAAGTGAAAGTTCAAGATTTTATAAAGTAATATGATGTGTGTGTGTGTGTATGTGTGTGTGTGTCTATATATATATAAAGAAGCCCTATAGTCTATTTCATTGAAATAAAAGAGTTACAAAATAAGTAGTATGAGAGGGCCCAAAAGATGGGGCTCTATTCATAAGAGACACAAAGCAAAAAAACTCAAACGAGAAGTACAAAAGATAGGACAAAAGAAAAACATGCAAAAAAAATATTTCTATGGACGAGGTCGCCAAGGCCTTCCTCTTCCACGGGTTTGTGTAGTGCATTCAATAATTAAACTCTGAAGTGATTCATCATTTCCAGGAGAGACCAATGTATCATCCATTAAATTTCCAAGTGGCAAAGTACCCCCAGCCTTCTTCTTCCGCCGGGAGGAATGCACTTGCCAATCTTCTTCGGAAGACTGATCGTTCTGGACCATAGAAGGAAATGCAGGTGCAACGGTAAGTTTCAGTGTCTATGTAGTATCAGTAATACACACACACACACATACATATATATGATGCGTGCTAGAAAATTTGCGGCGATAGAGTAACAAACTATCGTCTTAGCGTCGTACGAGAATCCAGCACGCACACAGATGAAAAGGAAATAAACAGTGATTCCAGAAGATTTTACGTGGAAAACCCGTAAAGGGAAAAACCACGGGGTCTGGCTCAGTTGCGAAAATCCACTATTGATTGACGTTTACAGAAACCCCCTGTCCCACAGACGGGAGAGAGTAATTATATGTTTCAGACTACAATGTCGACTGACGTTGTCTGGTTGGTGGTGATTGACGATGATTGGTGGAGGTCCACGGTGACGGAGGTCGACGATGACAGAGGTCGGCGGGGGTCGACGACGGTCGGCGGTCGGTCGACGACGGTCGGCGGTGGTGCTAAGCTGCAGCTTCTCCTTAAGGCCTCAAGCTCTCTCTATCCTTCCTCCCCCCCTCATGTGAGAGTTGGGGTCTATTTATAGTGTTCTTGGTGCAATTAATGCAGTCATTTTGATTGGACTGTTCAGAGAGCTCTCATCGATCAGATGGCGTTTAAAGGGCATTTGATGAACTTAACGATGTTAGAGTTGAGTGATCTTGGATCGTTATATTCGTCTTATCGAGACGCTTGATTCAAGTATGAGCTTGCTAGTGTCAACATCCATTTGACCTTCTAATGTGTCCGAAAATCTTCTAAAAGTAATTTAATGACTTGATCTGGGCATGATTTGACTCGGATTTGACTAGTTTTGATATCATTGGGTCTGTTTCATCAAGTCGGTCTGTTTGACAATAAGTTTGTTGAAATCGGAGCTCTTGATGATTTTTTATCAATATTTAAATATTTTTTGCTTAAAAGATTGCACCGAGATTCATGTCAAATGATGAAAATTTGTTAGTGGCATATATATATATATATATATATATATATATATATAATCATTCATGCATAGCATAAGCGGCATAATGTGATGCATATTAAGACTATAATTACTCGTTATGTCAAACTTGTAGTTGAATTTTTTTTTAGAAGAAAAGTTTAGGTTGATATGTCTGGTAAAAGAGATTTGGTTTTCAGAATAAGGATTGCAGCTGGTATGCATTAGTTACGGTGTGGTTGTAGTTTCTTTTTCTTGTTTCCTTTAGATATTGATACAATGTTAGTACGAGATGTGGTTTTCAAATTATGTGGTTTCTTGATGTTTTGATTTTTTTTTTTTGTATATTGCACTTTGTGGATTATTAGTAGCTCTTTTATAAATTGAAAGATTTCATAATTCTGTGGATAGTTGTTTAAATGTTAGTGTTATCTGATCGTTGTTCCCGTCTTAGCTAATTTTAAGCCCCAGGTCGAATCTCGACATAAATAGTCTACACAAATGACAATTTCAGCTTAAAATTTAAGAGTTTGAGGACTAATTTGACACTTTTATAGAATGTGGTACTTAAAATGCGACATTAAACAATTAGGGGACTACTTTTGGCTCTTTACTCGTTTTAAATGTAATTATGACTCTCACAAGCAAACTCCCTTAGAGTGTTGCATGAAAGTACTAAACAAATGTTCAATGTAAAAACCATTGATATTTTTTTTCTGGAGAATTTTCCTTTGAAATGTTTTGAAAAAACATCAATATTAGAAACACTGGGAAAAACACAGTGCGTTTCCCATGAAACATTGAAAAAGGAAACATGATGGGCTAATGGAGGAGAAAAACTAAATATGATAAAAGTTACCCAACAAAACAAGTTACACCAAACTTATGGTGTTGTGATATATATTTCACATCAATTCTTCATCGCTCCTCTAATGATCTCATTTAAACTTCTTGATAGCATTGTGCACGACAACCCAATCCCCCAAACTTATGGAGTTCAAACTATCTTTGGGAGCAAAAAACAAGTCTTGGCGAAAGCTCAATATGCTATATAAGTATACCAATTTGTCTCTAAAACAGTGATCAAGGTAAATCTTAGAACTTTGATCACTGAGAAAATCAAAGTAGCTGCAAACTTGTTCTTTGTCTAATTAGAATTATGTTTACAAGTGGTTTAGAATGTTGGTTAGAAGATTGCCATGGTTGGTCTTACAATATAAAGGCATATAAAAGAAAATTTGGTGGCTAAATAAATCACTTTTAGCATTATCTTTTGATGTCAGGAGCATAGAGTATCTGTCGGATGACCTTGGGGTATGCTACACACATGTACAACTTTCCAATGCCTAAGAATCCGATTTCGTTCATCTGGCACATGGTCAAGAGTGCATTTTTGGGGTTTGGTTTCACTAAGAATTAGCATTATCTCAATTGGATGACTTCGACCGGACCAACAGATTTTGCTTGACACGATACAAGCAAATCGGGATGTAATGAGGCTTGTTCATAAACAAAATGTAGTTTAGATGAAACAGATTGCGAAGCTGATAGCACGGATGAGTCCAAAACTTTGTTTTTCCCTCAGGGTAGACTTTCTTAAGTTTGATCGTGGCGTAAGACCCCTCAAAAAGGGGGGTTGATCTAGCTGTGCCCGGCGTGACCACGCCAAAATTGGGAGTAGCCATGCCTATCTTGTGACGTGACCACCCTAAATTTAGTCGTGTTCATGTCAATTCAACTTCTATTTATTCAATTTGGGCCTCTCGCTCTGTTCGCACATGATGCTGGCGTAGCCACACCTACTAGACAGAGCGGGTGATGTAATTACACCACTCGTCGGTCGTGGCCATGCTACTAGCCCTTTTATGATGCTTATAGGGCGATGTGACCACACTGCAACCATGGCATAGCCACGCCTTCATAACCCATTTCGCAAGGTGGTCCCAATTTTTATGGCAAGACACCATCTCACCACCGTAAATTGATCATTGACTGATCATAGGCCATTTTTTGGCACCCGTGCTCACCCAGAATGTTCCCATATGGGGTAAGGGGTCATTTACTCCCCCCATTAATCATGAGGTAAGCCTCTTTTACTAGGGATACTTGGGGAGCCAAACTTTGAGGAAAGTGGGTCATTTAAAGATTTGCTTGGAGAAGATGAGAGCTTGGGAAAGTTGTCGTGTTGTTGGAGGAGAGTTCTTGGAGAAGATTTTGAGGATTTGAGAAGTTTTATTTCCACTTTTCTTCTTCTTCGACTTCTTCTCATTTTCCACTTCTCGTGCATCTTCTTTGCTTATAGCTGCCATTTTGTTGAAGAAAACAGAGAGAAGAGAAGGTTTTTTGCTCGGAGCCTTGCCAGAATCTCCTTCTTGAGGAGACCTTCGTCCTTCTTGGGAGAAGGGCCTTTGTCGGAGTTTGTGACATCGTCGAAACCTCATCACGGGGAGAGCTACATCATACTTTGGAGAAGAGCCTATGACGGAACATGAAAACTATCGGTCTCTCCTACCATTAGGAGGGCTTCTTCCTGAATACTGTCAGACATCGGACAAACACTGCGGCGGTGTAACTCCTTAAAGTCTCGCATATTTCTTCCTAGAATCCCCCTAAGTATGGTTGTGTAGAGGATTAAGGACTAGGTTTGGTTGTGCTTAAAGAAGGTATTTAGGATAGAAAGTTGTTCGAGGACATTCCCCGTACAAATTTGAGTGTTCCCTTAACCTTTACCATTAGGATAGGGTTGTATTGCATGTACATGATCATTTTTCACCTTTTGCATATTACATGTTGATTTCATGACCATTTGGGGTTCAATTAACCGTCATGGGCCGATCACCACCTCTTTTGGGTTCGACCGACCACACTTATTTGATCACCCACTTCAGCTCGATCAGTCACCCCGACAAGGTTGACCAATCACTTTGGGTTCGATCGGTCATACAAGGCTGGTCACTCACTCTTTTGGGTTCGATCGGCCACTCTTGTCCGATCACCCAACCATTTCGGTTCAATCAATTGCCCTGGCATATTGCAACCTTCCACTATATTTTCTATGGATAATTAACACTATTACAACTTACAACTACAACATTTTGACCAACTACGACCCATGTGACTTACTGCTTCTATAACTTATCATTATAGCCTATGTGACCAACTACTATCATTACAACCTTCAACTGTAACATCTGTGCCCAACTAATGCTCTTGCAATTACCAAATAAAACTTATTTGTCCAATTTCTTATGCAACATTCCACTATGGCCTCGATGGACAATCTACACTTTTGCAACTATTAACTACAACCTATGCGGCCAGTTACCATTACAATTTTTCATTAAGACCTAATGAACAACTACGATCTATGTGTAACTCACAACTACTGCAGCTTTTAACTACGACTTTTGTAATCAATTGACACTATTGTAGCTCTCATGGGGGTGCAAGTGAGTCAAGCTGACTCATAAGCCAGCTCAAGCTTGGCTTGTAAGTGGTTCATGAACCGAGCTCGATGAGCTAACAAGTCAAGCTCAAGCCAGCCCTGACTCGACTAGTTCGCTCATGATTGGCTCGTTTAAAAAAATATTATCATACAATATACTTATAATATATAGAATTTCAAAAGACTATCATTAATATGTTAAAAATGTTAAGCAATTTATATTTTGTATTGTATATTATGTGATTTCTTATTATTTATCTGCTAATTGTTCGTTCAATTTGTTAAATTATTATAAAGTTATTTAAATTTAATATCATTTTCTCTCTTTTTATATTAAGTAAGCCAGCTCGAACTCGGAGCTTGAGCTCTCAAGTCGAGGGCGGCTCGAGCTCGACTTGATTAGTTTACACCCCTAAGATCCCCATCACAGCCCGTGTGATTAAATACGACGTATGTGGCTCACTACTCTCCCAACCATAACCTTTGTGACCAACTGACGTTATTGCTACTTTTCCTTACGATCAGTGTGACCAACTACAACTTATGTGACTCACTATTGTTGCAGCTTCCGACTATGACCTTTATGGCTTGACGTTATTGTAACTCCCCATCATGCCGTGTGCGACCAATTACGACCTATGTGGCTCATTAGTACCATAGCTCTCAAGTATGGTATCTATGACTAACTAACACTCTGACAACTACTAAGTATGACCTATATAACAAACTACTGTTACAACTTCCCATTACGATATCTATGAAAAAACAACATTATTGCAACCACCGTCAACAACATTTGTGACAGACCATTTCCTTTGCTGCTATAAACCACAATCTTTACAACCCACTATCATTATTAGTGCCAATAAGTACAATTGTCGTAGAACAATTACGATTATGAAGACTATACTATTATTATTCTTTTTTAATTATCAATTATGTTATTTCATATACCATAATTCAAAGAAGAGTAAACCAATATAGTTACATTCATATAGTGGCTTACGATCTTCGGGCCAAACAAGTTAATTTTTTCTTTAATAAGATTTTTTTCATGTAAAAATCTTGATGACTCCTCTTTCCATTTTTCTATTTTATGCTTGTGTATGGGATTTTCTTACGGTACTAAAACATTAAATTATCTTATCTAACAATGTGAATTATGTGACATAATAAGCAATATTCTTCACTAAGGGCCCATTTGGCTGCAGTATGGTTTTTGGCTGCAGTATGGTTTTTCAATAAGCTGCCGCACCTAGCTTATTAGCAGATTATTTTTAATCAGCTTATCAACAGATTATTCAATAAGCTGCAGTACGCCCCAAACAGACCCTAAGACTTTAATATTTACTGATCCGTAATGTTTTAACGAGTCTGCCATAAATGCGAATCGAATCCGGCTGATGCGGAGCTATTATGTGGGGTCCGCGAGAGCTATTATTAACCGTATTTTCAAATTGTAATAAAAAAGGGGGGCATGTACATACATACCCCCCATTTCTTATTTATTTACATATCTAACACCCACAGTTTTGCCTTTTGCATGCACGGAAAATATCACTATTCTAATTTTAGAAAAATAAAAAGAAATAAACATTTCATCTATGCATAGATAAAAGAATTTTAGGTATTCCATTGGTGTTATATATGCAAATCTTCCTGATTCGAAACACAAGACGAGAGCAGTCTTCATGTGTAGGGGTGTAAATGAGTCGAACACGAGCGAGCCTGCTCTCAGCTCGTATTCGTCTCGTTAAAAAATCTCACTACTCGTGTTCGGTTCATTTATATTTCAATCACAAAATATTTTCGTGTGCAACCCATTTACATAGTAAACCGAAGCAAACGAGCCAAACAAGAGTTGTTCTCGAATAGACAACCATCTTACAACCCCAGTTATGCATACAGTCGTTAGAAGTGTAAACGAGCCGAGACGAGCGAGTCCAGACTCGATTTGTAAAAAAATATTATTGTTCGTGAACAACTCGTTTATATATCGACCTCAATAAATTTGTCTGTATTTAACTTGATCGTTAATCGAGCCGAACACAAACTATTCATAAATAACGAACTATTTGACAACCCTAATCACACAGCCGTAAAATATTGGGTATGGGGCGAGATCTAAATATCTTTATTTATATTAAAATATTCATTTAAATAGAATTTAATATATTTTTATTTTATTTTTTAATTAGTAACTTTAATTGATTATAAATCTTTGTAGTCATTGTAGTCAATTAAATTATTTAAAAATAATACTATATATATATATATATATATATATATATATATATATATATATATATATATATATATATATATGCAATTTATAAGAAATGAGTGGTATGTATGCAAATATTCCTAATTCGAAACGCAAGGCGAGAGCGCGCAACCGTCTTTACGGGGAGGAGAAGCCCGAACCCTAGATTGGATATCAATCCGTCTCTCCCTCCAAATTCAAATTTCAAACATTCGAGACTTATCTTTCTCTCTCTCTCTCTCTCTCTCTCTGCTGCTTCTTCCATTTCGAATGCTGTGCATGGCTGACACAGCGCCTTTTTAGAATTCAGCGCTACTGGTAAGCTCTGTGAACTTAAATTTTCCCCCACAGGTTGAATCTAAGTTCTAATAAAGTTCAGTTATAAGTTTTGCTGCTGCTTTATTACATGTATTTCTATACAATCAGCCTCTGGTGCTTTGATCCAGATAATCATCTGAGTCATGGGAAGTGGCCATTTACTGTCCAGTGGAAGTCTGGATATGGCAACTTTGGGATACTAGTGGAATCGAGCACGCTAAAAGCAGGATTTGTGTGATTTACAATGGAGATGGATATGGGCTTGATCTTGTTGTAAGTATTTCAGCAAGTTTGCACAATATGAGGACTCAACGGATGCGTGTAAAGGCTAAAGGGACTGGAAGGATGGTAAACCCGCAGCAGGCAATATATGAGCTGAAACACAAGTTGGTTATGTCGCTTAATAAACTTGCTGATCGGGACACTTACCAAATTGGAGCGGAGGAGCTTGAGAAGATTGCTGAGGGTTTGACTCCTGAAGGGATTACTCCGTTTCTATCTTGTATTATTGATATTGATTCGGAGCAGAAGAGTGCGGTAAGGAAGGAGTGCATTAAGGTTCTGGGAACTCTTGCTAGGTTTCATGGGAACTTGATGTCTGTTCATATTGGGAAGATGGTGTCCAGTATTATTAAGCGGCTCAAGGATACGGATTCAGCTGTTAGGGATGCTTGTGTTGAGACAGCTGGTGTTTTGACGATGACTGCGGGGAGCTCTGGTGGAGGTGAGAATGGATTTGTCGCATTGGTCAAGCCGTTTTTTGAGGCCTTAGGTGAACAGAATAGATACGTGCAGACTGGCTCTGCATTGTGCTTGACAAAAGTTATTGATGAGGCTAGAAAACCCCCCATCGCTCTTCTAGCTCAGATGCTTACTCGGGTTGTCAAGTTGCTGAAGAATCAGCATTTCATGGCGAAGCCTGCCGTCATTGAGCTTATAAGAAGCATTGTTCAGGTTTGCTGACTTCCTATCCATGCATTTGGTTTTCCCATTTTGGATGTTTGTTAAATTAACTTTCAGGTTTGTTTGGCTACAAGATTTATCTCATATAGAATTTAGTAAATCCTGCAAATACAAATTTAGTCATTCTTGACAGCATTGAAACCTGAAAATTGTTTGGTATTACGACTATTAAATCCTAATAATCTGTATTGCCATTTCTTTGAGGATTTAAGATTCGATAGAGTGAGAAATTCTTAAATTCATTAAATTTGGTGAATCCTGGGATCAAATAAATCCTGCATTTACCAAATGATGCTGACGAAACTGGATTTATCAATATGGTAGGATTTGAAATGGAAAAAAAACTTATGTTTGATAGGATTCAAGCTAAATGTTGCTCAAGTACTCCCTAAAACAGGATAGAAAAAGCCCCTTGATTTGTTTTGTTGACAGCCAAATTTTTCCATGATTTATATGGGGTCATTTTCTATTTGTTTCCAGGCAGGTGGAGCTTCTGCAGAGACTTCTTTACATTTGGCAGTGACCAGCATAGCCGAAGCACTCAAATGTACTGACTGGACAACCCGCAAAGCTGCCTCTCTTGCATTAGCTGAAATAGCAGGCAGTGCTGGATCAGCACTGGGATCTCTGAAAACTTCTTGCATTTGTTCTCTTGAATCCTGTCGTTTTGACAAGGTTAGTTGTATAAAACTATTTTTAGTTTGAATGAAGATAAGCATCTGTTTGCAATTATCAGATTGGTTTATCTTTCATCTAGGTGAAACCTGTCAGGGATGCTGTAGTTCATGCTTTACAATGCTGGAAAGTTATTTCAGGAACTGATTATTGTGATCCTTCAGAAGCTGGATCATCTACCAAAGGTTTAAAGCGTTTAAAATAAAATAATTTTTATAACAGAATCGGATGAATTGACTTTTCAGCAAGCAGTAGCGTTTTGGATATTTTAGGCTATCAACTGCATTACTTTGTGTAATCCAACTTTATTGTTATTTATATTACTCCCCTGGAAACTATCTATATCTTGTCTTTCTGGTGTTTGAAATATGCCAATATTGGAAGGTAGTCTTGATTCTTGAATATATATAATATGGGAGTTTTATCGTTTAACTTCTTACTTCAAAACTTCTTGTGCTCCTTATATCCTCACCTTAATAAAGGACAAAAATTATTTTGTTGCAAAGTTTACTTGTCTAGATATTTGTTTTCTGTTAGTGAAATATTACGCTATGCTAGTCATGTAACCAAGGATTTAAGCTGAATCTACTGGTACTTGGGAACGGTAATATTATTTTTTTGTTTGGACTCGTTTGCTCATTTGTCAGCTCATAAGCACCTATTCAGCTAACAAGGTGTTATGGAAGATGACTTATAGAATAAGGCAGACAGGGAAAGGTGTGCATTTGATGAGTTAAGTGATGTTTTGCTTCTGCTGCACGTTGATCATAATATCATATTATTACCTCTTATGTCAATTGAATAGTTCTCTCTTAATTGTCCTTAAAACTCTTAAGTTCATTTTAGCTTTCCTTAAATTTAAAGGGACTACTTGATGGGTAAATAAAATAAAATTAAAATATAAGTAAATTTGAATTTAAATTTGAAGTTAATATCATATGGTAAATGTAATTAGCCATTGAATAAGCTATTTGACGTGCATGCTTAATATTGAATTGCTTACATAAAATTAAAAAAAATATATTTTTAATGAAATTGTTATGCTTTTAAATTCAAAATTTTGTCTTGTCATATTAAATTTAAATATTTTGTTATACATGATGTGATATGTAAATCTATTTGAATTCAATTTCAAAATTATGTGTAGTGGCTATTTGATATGCCACGTAAATGGAGTTGTCGACACTTATAATCAAACATGTTGTAAGAACTTGGTCTACTGTGTGGGCATGGACTTGATTCTTATATTGAAATTAAAGAAGATAGGGATGGGAAATGTTCTAATACTCTCTGTACTCCCAAATATTTTTAATTTACTTACTTATCTTGAATGCCTAATTTCTAACTTTGGTCTACTTATATTCTTCTAAGTTTGAATTCTACTTTCCAGTTTTATTAGTTTTCTTGTTAATGATTAAGGAGTTACCGTGTTTTCTATTTTTTATTATATTAAGATGAACATTCCATATTGCATTGTATTTTTTCTTTAGAGAAAATTGTTAAAACAGTCTCATGACTGTTCGTAGGTGGATATTTTAGTCATAGACTCTACAAACATGCTAATTTAGTCTCATGACTCTTTTAATATGGGCTGAAATAGTCCCCAAAGAGGATTATTTCGGCTCCAATTTAAAGTGTGTGGGGACTATTTTGACACTTTTATAAACTTTGGGATTAAAATAATATCCCAAATAAAAAATTGTGAGATTATTTTAACACCTTTTTACTTAATTTTGATTTGACTGATTGTGATACACGCATCTCATGAACCATGCTTTTGGTTGTAACAGATATTATAAATGGAGAAGATGCTGATGTTAGTTTTACTGGTGATGGTGCATGGAGACACCTACCCGCTAAAACTAGTTCTATATCTACACTAAGTGGCACTCCAAGCAATTCAACTAAGAAGAGGAGTCCTTTAACGATCAAGAAAAATTTTCCCAATCAAATCCATGATTATCAACATAAAGGTTCAAATGAGTGGCATATTGAAGTATCTCTTCCAAAGAGTCTCATGACTTCTTCTACTGTTGATCATCATGAAGCACCAAAACGATCAACTATTCAAAAGGAATATCTAACAAATGAAAATGCAACAAGATGCTTGTATACAACTTATGAAAGAGACACAATGGAAGGCAAAAAAGATTCTAATATGGTTAATTTTATTAGTGGAAGCTGTGAGACTAAACACGTGGTTGTAAATAATGAATATCTTGATGAAGGTAGTTCTGCAAATGTAATTAGCATGGATTCTGGACCTACCACTGAAGAGATTGATTCTGAAGACTTTAGAACACAGGAGTGGAACAGTGTGGATTCTACTGTTCTTGATTTAGGTTCAAATGGTTTGCGTGGATGTTGTTTGCATGCTTCTAATGAGCTCGGTTTCATCAAGAAACAATTATCGGATATCCAAAACAAGCAATCAAAGTTGCTAAATCTTCTTGAGGTACTCTTTGATATTTTTTAAGTTCAATCCATGAATATGGTGAAACACCTTTTAGTTTCTTTGTTAATGAGAAGAAAATAGTTGATGATGATAAACTCTAAACATCTAAAATGATTCAATTAATTCAAATCATGCTATGGAAGTTATGCTTCAAAGATTAGTGATCACTAATAGTAATATGAAAAAACTCATCACTATCTTTGGATATAAACTAGGAAATGTTTGAATTCAATTCAAAATAATAATACAATAATTGAATTAATCTAAATCACATTCTAAAATATTACAATAACTCATTCACCTTCAAGTACACCTCAGAAAGAGGCATAAACAAAGTGCCTTGAGGTTATAGCCTCATGTGGAGAAAAAGAGGATGTACTTTGGGAGAGTTGTAAAAGCTTGAAATCTCAACCATCAAGATATTTTTCACTTTGGCCTAATGGTTTTATAGTTTTATTCATTTAGTATAATTGCTTAAGTGGGTCACCCATCTTAGGAGTGTTCTTATATAACAACACTTTAGAACTTTTAGTGAAATTATAATTGTTACTCCAAAAGGTTTGTCAATGTTCAAGAATTCAATTTTGTTCTATTATGGGGTTTCACAATCTCATCTACTTAAGTAATCAACATCTTTGTCAACATCTTTACATATACCCCATAATCATCCACATGGTAGATGAGATTCTAAATGTGTGTCCTACAGGTTCAAGAAATGGCTCTCATGATATTGCAATATTGTCTTGCATGGTTGTGCTGATATTATTTAAGTTGCTTCAACGTTAATATAATTTTTCAAACTTATCCCAACGTCAAGGTAAGTGAAGGTAATAGTCTTTATGTGTGGATACAAAGTGTCTTCAACTAGTTCGATAAGGGGTCAACTTCATCTTTTAATATGCATATATAAGTATTTCCATGTATTATTTGATTTGTAGTCTTCCTACCATATAATACCACAAAGAAAGGTGGAGAAAATGTTTATCTTATTGCTCAATAATCAAATTACAACTCTTCTCCTTTATAATAAGGAATGTCGAGATCAATAAACTCCATCATTTAATATGCATATATAAGCATTTCCATGGATTATTTCTTTTGTTTTCTTCCTACCTATAATATTTATTTATAAGAAAACATTGTTTCACATAATGTCAGTTACTAGAATTGTGAATTCTGAGTTTCCTATTTTAGTGTTATTCTCCTTTTGTTATGTCATATTTTTCATCTTCTTAAGTTAGTTTATCTTTAGTAAGTTGTAATGGTTGTAATTAAGTTTGCCTTAGTCGTTCCTTATTATAAGAGTAGAAGAGTTGTAATTTAATTATTGAGAAATAAGATAATACATATTCTCCACCTTTCTTCATGTTATTAGAGCTTTACAAACCCTAGATTTCATTCTCTTCGTTGGATTGCTTCTAGCAGTCTTGTAGATCTTGGTTGCACAAGGATTTGTTCGCCAAACCTTCTACCAACAACTGCCAGAATACCCTTATTCAGCGTCAGATCTATCTTGCAACCCTATTCCTTTTTTATGCATGCCCTCTGTTGTTCTCCTTGTTGCCGCCAAACTTCATCTAGTAATAGTAGTCACCGCAGCAACAGCTGTTGGACCTCTCTTCTGCCGCAACAACAACAGTGGACTCTTCTACTGTAACAATTACTTGTCGGACCTTTCTTTCTACAACAGCTGTAACCAACTTACTACTTGTAGCAAGCTGCCACCTCCTCATTGTTTTCCTGTAGCTGCTTACCACCCAACATCCTCCCACCTTTCCCCCATCCCTCACCACTACCCTTTCAACAATCAGCCCTTCTAAACCACTTCCCTGCTACGTAATTGCTGTCCCAATCACCTGGAACCTCCCCACCACACTCTAAGTTCCTTCAACCCTTGGAGGTCACAATAGCTCCATCACTTTCAACATACAAACATAAGCTTCGACGAATGAGGTCGAAGCTCACCCAACCCTCGGAGACTGACACAGGGCGTCCATGCCACAGACTCGGAAAATGCTATGATATTTTCTCCGACCAGTTCGATCCAAGCAGAAAAATGACCGACCAGTTCTTCCAGACTCAGTTTCCCTCCTATTTGGAGCGGGGTCCACTTCTCATTACCCTAGGTATATAAGTATGTTATTTTCGTGTTCTTTGGCAGTTTTTAATGTTTTGTGTAAGGATAGTCGTGGGCATTCAGGTCTTTGCTTCTTGAGTTGTATCCAATGATGAATGGTGCTTCGATTGTATCTCGTCCGAGGTGGTGATTATCCTTGACCTTCTAACTACTCCGCAACCTTTCCTAAGCTGCCACCGTCATCGTATTCATTACAACCACCAGGAAAACAGAATCCTCGCTGTTTTCTTACAGCCGCCTACTTTACAGCCTCCTCCCACCTTGTTGCCATCCCAAATCGCCGCTCTTTTGGTGACTAGCCATTCCAAATCACTTCCCTGCCAACTAATCACTATCCTAACCACCTGCAACCTCCCCATAGAGCCAACAATCAACAACCTTCTCCTTGCCACCAACCAGCACTCTCCTATCCCCTTATTGCCACCATCCAACGACCATCAATCCTATCCCTACCGCATCTCCAAAATTGGTTATTACTCCTGCCACCATCCAATCTCCCTTTTCCCCTCCCCCTTCGGAAAACCAGTCACCATGTTCTCCTCCCTGCAACCATCCTACCATCACTTACGCCATCATTCAATTGTTCCCATCACACCCAAAGGTCAACCCCCAACTTCTTTTATCTATCACCACCCTTGGGATATGTTTTAGTTAAGTTTGTTTGTGTCTACTGCTTTATTTCCTTTCAAAGCGTATTTGATTGTAATTGTCTATTTGATTTTGATAATAATATTTAATTTTTCTATTGTGGTTTAGGTTAACTAGGGTGTCTGTCTCATATCATCTTGAAGCTTAAATCTTGCTTCTCTGAAGATAACGTCTCAATATGCTCATACAATTTGAAAATTGCTTAGAAATATGCAATGAAGGCACAAATTAGGAACAAAGTCTTGATTAGAAGAAAACCAATAGCAATATATTTAAAAGAAATTTGATTAAGGAAAAGATCATTAGAGAGATTTAAGCCTCACGTCTATATAAAGAGATTATTTCTCTCAAAATCAGGTACTAGGCTACATTGAAACGAATTACATATAAAGCTTGTCCACACAATTTAAAATTAGAAGTTAAAATTTAATTTAATAAAAAATTTTCAATTATGTCTTAGATTTCTATTCATAAACTTCAATTCTTTAGCTTAGCAGATTTGGTGCATAAGATGCTTAATTTCTTTCCAGTCCACTTCAAATTTAAACTTCGATTTTTGTTCCACAATTTAAATCTGTAACAGAAAAGAGAGAAATTTTAAGCCCTCATCAAAGCATCACACACGACTGTAATTGAAGACTCGTAGACATACCCTGAAAAAGTAGGTGCAATAGAGGATTATAAATTTGTAATAAATAAGCTAAATCTGTTTTTAGTTAATAGTTAAGATTATAAATTAATCTCGTTAGTCATAGATTGATTAATACTGAATAGATTTATAGAGTTATTAAGAGATAACTTAATCTAACTAATATTAGGACAATAAAATATTATATTCATTGTTCGTTACTTAACATTAAGTCTTGTGCTAAATAGTTATTCATTTAGCATTGGAATATTAAATTAAACTATGAGAATACCATGCATCTCTATATTAAGGGATTAACAGATTAATTATTAAGTCATGTATTATTAATTTTATATTATTAGAATTTCTACGAATGATAGTATTCATCTTGGTCATTCAACCGACATGCATCAATGCTATGGCCTTTTTTACTTAAAAATTCAAACTCCACTAATTTAGAGAGTAGTTTTAAGAGCGATTAACCGTTAAGTCCCTCACTTTAAGCTATAAAACGTAGTACTTCATAACACAACACAACATTCGTAGACCATTCTTACAAAGACTTTAGCTCATGAACTTTATGAAACAACTGGTTATTTAAATTCTCTAACTATTCAATTGAATTTTCTTTTGTTTATTTGTGCAACTTGAAGTTAATCCTATCTTTTATAACAGTTACCTTTCTAGATTAATTATATATCTATTTTTTTCTTATGCCCGCACGCTTATGGTGGAATGGATGAGTTGTTTTATTGTTCTCACGCTCTAAAACATCGACAACTTTTCTTTTAAAGGAATAATTACATGCATACCACTCAGTTCCTATGTATTTAACCATCTAACACCACATATATGCCATCTTCACCTATGCATGAAAAGGTGCATCTCACTTTTTAAAAGTTAAATAAACGCTATATTTGGCGTGATAAATGTTAAAAACAAACTTTAGTTGTTAGATATGCAAATATATAGAAATTGGATGATATGTATGTAAATGCTCTTTTTATAAATGATAACTTTTGAAACTACAACTTTTAGCTTTCCTTCTGGTCCATTAGTTCAGGTCTGCTAATTTTACTTTCCCAACCTCCAGGTTTTCATGGGAAATACCACAGCTAAACTTTCAACAATGCACTTGAAGATCGAGAGCCTAGAAGGTGCTCTTGATGAAATGGGTCAAACCTTTGCTCTGAAAGGAAGCAATTTTAATCTTGCTGGTCTTAACAATTTGAAAGAAAATCAAATTGAATCTACTTGTTCTTCCCCAAGGCTTTCTACATGCACAAACTGGCCTTCATCTCAATACAGGCCTCAATCCAACCTTTCTTCAACCAGAGTTCAATTATTGAAAGACAAATTATCATCTAAAACTGCATTGATCAGCTCAACGAAAGATGGTTTAGATTTATTGCATGATCCAACCATAAAGCTGAGGGAAAAGGTGAAAGAAAAAGAGGATCTGATTTCTGTTCTAACTTCCAGTGTTTATTCTAAGAAAGAAAAACATGAGCACGTAGCTGTTGACTGGAGAATGATAAATGATTATTTATGTTCTGGGGACGTGGAATCTGCATATAAGGAGGTTTTGTTGTCCGGTGACGAAGTTAACCTGCTTGATCTTATGAACAGAACAGGACCTATTCTGGAAAATTTAAGTCCTGAGGTAGCCACCAAAGTTCTCGGGATTTTAAGTAGGAAGTTTTTAAATTGCAGTTTCGTGCACTCTATGATTCCTTGGTTGCAACAAGTAAGTTTTTTAGAATTACCATTATCTTGAACGCCTTAACTATTGTTTAATTAGTCATTTTGGTTTAACTAGTACAACTTTTATATGGCTCACATGTGTATATATTATGTGAAGGTTAAACATTAAAATAATCCCCCTATCATTCGTTGACCAATTTAGTTTAAGATTATCAATTTCTCTAAGTTCTTTCCCTCGACTGTACAAAAATAAATTCAAAAATGTTCCTGGGGGACTAAATTACGCTTATATTTATATCACTATTTTCTACTATCAAAATGTCAAAATTGTCCCATAAATATTTATAGGTCTTTTTTATCTCAGAATATATAAAAGTGTCAATTTAATCTCCAAACTCTTATAATCCGAGTTGAACTAGTTTTCACTGCGGACTATTGAGTACTGGGACTAATTTGACATTTTAATAAACTCTAAGATTAAAAGGACTCCATGTATACAGTCAGGAAATTATTTTGACACTCAATGAGGGACTATTTAGCATAAATTTTATATATTGAGGGATTAAATTGCAGAAATATGATACTCAGGACTAACTTGGCCACAAACGAATAACCGTAGCATTATTTTGAGATTTTAATCATTTTACGTCCTTTGTAACTACTATTAGTCATGCAAGAATGTGTGACTGTGTTCCTAAGCTTTCTTTGCGCAACATTATTTATGATTGTTTCCATGGAGACTGATTTTTAATCTTTTAGGTGCTTGATTTGAGTCGTTTCCAGGGGCCGAAGCAGCCTTTTCTTTCTAAAAAAGCACAGATGGAGTTTTTGTGTGCAGTGAAGGGCATGGCAGATGTTGAGTATATCGAGCATAAAGACAGAATATCTATAGCCCAGTTTGCAGCGAAGTTGAACAAAGTTTGGGGTGACGCTGAAAGCAGGTATTTTCTTGAACTGCATCTTTTTAGCATAGTTCAAGGTGTATATTGAAGTTGTAACATATGATATGCCATTTAACTAAATTATAATGCATCTTGGCTCAAACTAAAGATCTTCTTACTTTTTTTATCGGGCACAATTATAAAGCAATATATTACATAAGAGAAAAGTAGGAGAGAAATTAAATGCGGTCATCCGTACGTGCGGATTCAGGGTGTGGACCCTGAGTATACTTATCCTCACGTAATAGTTTTTCCTTTGCAGGGAGTTCATTATAGTCTCAAAGTCTATAAAACTGTCAACTTAGTAGTATACGAAGAACTATTTCAGCCCCAATTTAATATATATATATGTGTGTGCTCGCGCGCTCTCTTTGGATGTTGAACTAAATTAAAGATTTTTATTGTTATTAATATTTTTAAATGACAGTTATCATTATCTTAACAGGAAAATTCCTCTGCCGAGGGGTCCCAGTGAAACCATGAAGATGGGAAAGAATGCAAAAGTTTAAACAGTATTTTCTCTTACAAATTTGCAATATGAGGTATGTAAAAGTATATTGGTCTGTTAATGACAACTTCTTTTATCTTTTAATGGCTCTGGACCTCGCTGAATTCTGCAAAAATATTAATTGACTGATTGCTCTTTTGATATTGCATCCATAAATAAATTTTTGATGGCATTATTGCAAATATCTCTAAAAATTAATATTAAGATTATACAATTTGAATTGAATCAAGTTGATTTGAATTTTATTTCAAGCACAATTATTCAGACAGTACATCAATATCAATTTGACATTAATTAAAAACTAAATACTTATTAAATGATCTTTATCTCAAAATTCTTTGCAAAACAGTCTCTAAAGTCTTCAAATTTATCATGATAAACTGACACTAATGCCAATTTTAAATTTTAATATTAAAAAGGACTGTTAATATTAAGCTAATTTTAAAGTTTATTTATCTTAATTATGGAGGTTATGTTTTGATGCCTAATGAGTTTCTTAGTTTGATACCATCTAGGACTTCCAACTTGACTTTGGTTGATAATTTTTTTTTTTTATAGTTTTTATTCCAAATGAATTTCTTATGTTTAATCTCATCTAAATCATAAAGATCTCAACCTCTATATTTTAGGAAGGTTTTTGAAAATTGAAACATACATCGAATCGAAAGATGATGTTCCAAAGTTTAATGGTTCAATTACTGTTGAATTAGAAGATATAAATATTAAAATTATTTTCCTTGAAATTTAAATAATATAATAATATTATTTTTATCAATTTAGTAAATAATATTTAAATTTATGACATTGTATTTTGAACATTTTGAATAGTGTTCTAAAATAAAATTTTGAAATATTTAGTTTTCCAATCACAATCAAGAGGTTAAAATTAGATCATTTTATAACCAGCAAATTCTTTGAAAATAAAAATTTGATCAACAGTTCAACCTCAATTTAACAAGCGATTTTTGAGTACGTTGTCCGAACGATGCTGCATTGGAACAACATACGTGATACAATTGATCACAGCATTTTTTTCCTTTTTTTTTCTCCTTGCACGATCGAAGAATTGTTGCCGTTGTCCGGGTGCGGTCCAGACAATGCAAAAATTTTTCAAATCTGTGTAGAAACGATTTTAAACTTGAACTAATATGCTGAATAGCAGATTCAAGGTTGAACTGATCAAAACTTGCCGCTCATATGAATTTTTAAAAACCCAAAATTGAGGACGACTCAATGAAGTGCTATTTAAAAATAAAATAGGCTCAATTAAACTATTAAATATGTGAAACACAAAATTTCCAATTATTAAGGCTATAGTTTTCATATTAGATTGGTGAGAATTATAAAATATATGCCTTAACATTAAACAATTAAAAAGAAAAACATCTCATCTAATCTCCCCAACCATTAACCACAGATCCTTTCACCAAAATCATATCAATTTATAACTTAGAATAATTTTAGAAACTATGTTTGAAAGCTTAGAATTTTAGCGAAGAAACGTATACAAGGTTTGTGGTATAAATCTCAAAATATGATAAATATTAAAATTATTCTCATGAAATTTGAGTTATTAAAATATGCCCTAAGATGTTTCAACTAATCCCCCAAGGCTTGAAGCTAGTTTTGTAGATGTAACATTAACAATAAGATGAGAGTTCATGCTACATTATTTAAAGCTCACAACAAATGAAATTTCATTCAGAACCCAACTAAAAATAAATGAGATTCAGAAGATTTATCACTCACAAGTTTAACAGAATGGGCATTTTCATTCATACCAACCAAGTTCTATGTATTTTTATATCAAAAATCAAAACTATGTTTTTCTTATTACATTTATACCAACCAAATTTTTCATCACATAAAAAATACCATCATGTTAATTTTTAAAAATTGAGACTATTCAGAGGTTATTGAAGCGATTATTGGGGGTTATTGAATCGGTTACTAAAATTGTTTTGTAAAGATTATTGAAATGGAACCGCGAGTATTATTGAAGAGTTATTATAGTGTTATTAGAGCTAGTGCCCTAATAACCATGAAATAACCCCCAATAACCTCTCAATAGTTGAGCGGTCATTAAGAGTTATTAGGGGATTACTATGGCATTATTGAGACGGTTATTTGAATTGTTCAAGGGGTTATTGAACTGGAACCACTGAGATTATTAGTGTTATCGGAGAGTTAGTGCGGCATTATTATAGTTAATATCCCAATAACTTCGAGATAACCCTCCAATAAACTCCAATAATTTTTACGGTTTCACTTCAATAACTCATGTAATTTTTTTAATATTTTATGAGGTAAGTCCAATGTAGCACACGTGACGGTATATTATTAGAATCCGAACGCAAGGTTGTATTTGCACTCCGTATGGAAAAATTTTTCAGGTAGAGTGGGAGGTGAAATACATTAAAATTGTGGTGTTAGATATGTAAATACATAAGAATTCAGTAGTGTGTATGTGAATCTTCCTAAACAGAATAGATTCTTGAAAACAATAATATGCAGGAGCAGAAATAGTGATAAATTTCAATGCACAAAAGTCTGTTTTAACTCATTTTTCAGAGCATATAAACCAAGTTATAGATCCTAAGTCTGAGAGCAATCATGCCTTTTAAAGGGAATGTTGCCTGCCTAATACAAAACCTGGACTCCTAATCAATACAAATTTAGAAGCTTGCAACAGGAGATTTCGCCGAGAATCGCGTCGTCGTTTCGATTTCTGCTTCGAAATGGCCTTTCTCGCCTTAATTTGCTTGAAAATTGACACAATTTGACGAAGAAATTCTCGAAAAGAGTAATCTGTTCAGGTTTTCTGCATTTACATGGCCTCAGTGTTTCAAAGAACCTGAATATTATCAGTAAGAGAGAACCCATAGATCCTCAGAAGTAATACTCAGAGTCATCGCTCCGACGAGAAGTGCTGAGTTCGCCACTGATCTTCTTGCGGATGCTCGATCTCTGCACGCAGAGAACAAGGGCTTGCACGACTGCAGAAATTGGTGGACGGAATTCGGGTTCCGGCTGCAAATAATGAAATATAATCCTTAGGGTTTATCAATAGTAGGATTTATAAGAACTGAAATAGATGATACTGGAGTTAATTCAAATAATACTGAAATAATGAAATATAATTCTTAGGGTTTATCAGAAGTAGGATTTGCAAAATAAGTGAAGACAGTAGATGATGCTGGAGTTAGTTCAAATAATAATAGGAGCAAAGATATTATGAATGAAAAAAGTTAAATAGACGGTTACAAACAAACACACACTGAAACGCCTGACCACATCTTTGAGGTTTGACCTTCCATTTGTTTTGTTCTGGGTGTGCCACCGAACAAAGTCAATTTTCAACCTTGGAAATCCGGCCTTGACTGTTAAGGCTCCTTCATCGATTCATGTTTAGGGGAGAATCATCTGGAACCGGATGCTCTACTAGGAAGTCTGCAAGAACTTGTCCTTTGATTCGGGGAAGAAATAATAGAAAATTACATTAGCAAGACTGCCCATTTGTTTGACTGAATTCCCCAATAGTGCTGGTAAGTGGTTGGAATGGGTTATGGGGTTCAATTGAAGGTTGGAAAACTTATTTTAATCAAGGTCAGTCCATAAAAGGATATGTAGCTCTTTGAAAAGATAAGAAAATTGAATCCAATATATGCAGGTTTGTATGAAATTGTGGAAAAGATTATAAAGGTAGCTTACAGATTGGCTCTACCAGCTCACATATAGAGAGTAAATTTTTTTTTTCATATTTCTTTATTTAGGAAATACAATACCGATGAATCAAATTGAGTTATTGCAGATTTAGTGAATAAACAACCTGATTTGAAATATATAGAAGAGCCAAATAGTAGATTATGATATTAGAAAACTTTGTAATAGAGATATAATATATTTAAAAATGAAAGTTTACATTTGAGATATGTAAATGCATAAGAATTGTGTGCTTTGTATGAAAATTTCCCAAAGAAAAATCAGGTTTAAAATTTCAAGAGACTACTTAAATAATAACAGGAACTTAAACCAATAACTGATCAGTTCTAGGCATATAAACATTGGGTATTTACATATATACCACCCAATTCCTAAACTTTACTTTTACATTTATACCAACTTATATTTTCATATCGCATAAAAAATACCACAATTTTAATTTTTAAAAAGTGAAATACACCGTTTCATACATGGGTAAGGTGACGTGTGCAAAAATAGAAGTTTAGGTGTTAGATATGTAAATGCATAGAAATTGAGTGGTATGCATATAAATCTCCTACTCAATCAGGAGATGAAGATATACACAAATATATCAAAAAATTTACCTGGACACAGAGAGCGATGACATCGGCAAATCGAGATAAAGATTTTGGAGAGTAAAGGCCGCGAAGAGCTGGATCGGCCATCTGTGCCAATGCCTCATCATCACGAAGCTGCGGCATCGCCCATCGAACCAAAGACTGTTCCGACCTTGGCTTGGAACTGAAAATGCAGCAGAATCAGTTATATGAACCACACAAAAAAGAAAAAAAAAAATCCTTAAAAAAATTTAAAAATAAAAAAGAAAATGGCATTTACATGCGCATCACCCGATTCCAACGTATTTGCATATCTAACACCTAAACTATACTTTTTACATGTATACCACCCAAATCTTTCATATTAGAAATTAAGTGAAAATATTAGATGTTTTTGGGCTAACAACCACATTTTTATAATTAAAGGTTGGCAAAATGCCGAAAAACGAAAAAAATATAACTAGAAGCAAAAGTTATCGTTTGCCTTAAGAAGGGAAATGGGATACGTGAACTTAGTCGCATGTTGCCTCCGAAAGACATCCATTAATTGGGGAGTTATTTCATTTAGATTATTTTGAAGATTCTACTGCATGTCAGATGCCAATTTATTTATAAAATGAGGGACAATGTCTGTAAATTTTAATCGAGACAATTAAGAGTCATTGAAAACCCCACAATAAACCACAATGAAATCTATAGTTAGTGAACCTGGATAAATTTATTGGTGTATTTTGTGCGTTGCACATCATATTTTCTATTATTTTTTCCTCTCACTAATTGAATCAGATTTATCCTCTTTCCCAGCATGACAAGTACACAAAAAGTAAAATCAGATTTCATGATTTTTGAAATCTACGAAGTCTCGTCTAACATGAAATACAAAAAAGTGATTATTCTGTAAAGTTTCTTAAATGGACAAGATGCCAAAATTGGCTTTTCACATGAGGCAAAGCATTAATGTATCAACTTGCAGAATTTGGAAATTGAATCATACGGTAGATTCTCTAGATGATATATCCCAAAACTAACAATTTATAATCAAAGAAAGTGCTATACGAGTGATGTGCCATACTTTTTTATTGAGTAAAGTGCCAAAATTGCCACCTGACTATTTAAAAGGGGCTTTTTAGTCCCCGAGTCAATAAAAGTGTTAAAATAGTCGCCAAACTTTTTAATTTGAAGTTAAAATAATCCTCATGGGGAATATTTCAGCCACTACGAAGAGTTGAGGATTACTTCTACACTTTACTCTATAGTACCTGTCAAAAGGCTTTCGACCTGTCAACAGTTCTAACATGACCACACCAAAGCAATATATATCACTCTTCATGGTATAATCAGATGGCTTATCGTACTCAGGGGGTTGATAACCTGGACCCAAATTCTTGCTTGTTTCCTGATTTAAAAAAAAAATACAAATCATTTATTATAATTTTCCATTCGATGTTTTCCTGCATAGTAGAAACACAAAAATATAAACACCTGATAGAAGGATGCTAAGCCACAGTCAGATAAGTGGGAATTAAGCTCAATATCAAGCAAAATGTTCGGCGACTTTATGTTCTTATGGACGATAGATGGGTAGCAGACCTCATGCAAATATCTGCAAAAAAAAAAAAAATGTATTGAGTAACTTGATAAGGAATGAATACCAAAATGTTCCACAGCTCAAATTAAGAAGGCAAAGTAAATATTCAGATTGATGTCATCTAATTCATTAAGAGAAAAAGGTCTGCAGAACTATGAGCAAAATTCAGATAACATTGTAATTGCAAATGGAGAAAAATTATGAGTAATTACAAGGAAAAGAAGTATCATCATCATAACTCAAGTTTCCTACATGGAAGACATCATAGCTATAATATTCAATTCTTTGAAAGGTTGCATTTTGTATTAAAGTAAGATCAAAACGTACAAGAAGTGGGTAGATATGGAGGTATGCATATCTCTAAAAAAACAAAAAAAGAATGGTTCTCATTTTAAGACAAAACCATCCTATAGAGCAAGCCGTGCACAGTGGTTGGCATTTCTTTTGCAATCTATGGGGATAAAATGAGATAGCACTGACAAAATTAAGAAGGCCAAACTTGGACCATAACAGGCATGCTACTTAGAGTCAAACTTTTCCATAAAAATATTAATAGATTATTATTTTACATTTCAAAAAGCATGAAGTAAGGTTGAATTTCAAAATCAATAACATAAAAAATAATAAAGGGGTTATTTCTTGTTTAGCACCCAAAATTTGGCTATTTACAGAACTAACATCTAGTTATTTTTTTTCATAGTATGAACGTTCAAGTATTGAAGAACAAAATAAACTCCAAGCCATATTTTCACTTTCATTGACATCTCATGATGATAAAAAAAAATTGAATGTGAAGTAAAGGGTGCTATCCCAAAATCAATAACATGATAAATAAAGGGTCTATTTCTTGTTTAGAAACTATTATTTGGCTAATTACAAAACTAACATCAAGTTACATTTTCTTCATAAGATGAACGTCCGAATATCGAAGAGCACAATAAACACCAACCCATATATTCAATTTCATTGAAATCTCAATGAGTTGATCATGGTACAAGCAAATATATGGGTTTGGCGTTCATGTTTTGGGTTGAAGGTTGGCTTCATAGAAAGTCAAGTTTCGGTGACAGGTAAATCATTTTCCCAAATAATAAGCAATGCAAAATATAAGAAAAAAAGCAATAAGTAAATAGACAAACTACATAGATGTCATAAGGAAAATGCCCATTCCTATATCATATTTTTAATTCCAAAGAGGTTGGATATATTGCCAAGGATTAAAATTCTAATTAGTGAAAACAAAGAAAAAAAGAGTGCGCGCAATATCAATTAGAGCCAACAAAAAATCCTCCAAGTCATGTAAAACTATATTTATTTAACATTCAATATTTAAAAGTTTCCAACTCAACTTAACCGAACACTGACAGCAAAAATAATAAACAAATAAATAAAAGAAAATAATAAAACAATAAAAAAAGTAAAAAATAAAAAATTGGCGCCACATTCAAAACATTTGATAGAAAAAGAAATGTCACAATATCTTCAGAAGACTAACAACTAGAGGCATGCAACGGTAAAATATTGCGGAGACCCAAAAACTAAATACAAAAGAGCAAATTGAAATGCTACACACACAAACACACACACACACACACACACACACACACACATATGTTGTATGTTGAATGGAAAAGTGCACGAAAGAGAGGAAGAAAGCATAAAGCCTGGTAATGAACAGTAAAATTGCAACCTCTATTCATGATTTGAGCCCCTATTTATAGGAATGAAAGACATGTAAATACATTCCGACCCCTAGAAAAATAAGCATAGTGTAGGCATTTTGATCAATACATAATTATAGGACTAGGGGCTTGAAATGGTGTCCGACCAGATAGGGTTGGTGGCCTGGAATGACACCCGACCCGATTATTAGTCCGAGCGGCCACACGAAGGAAACCTGAGAGAATGACCGGCTGGGTCATTTCTCGGATGACTATGGCCGAAGGGTGGACTGAGAGACCCCAGCCGACTACCATAAACTCATGCGATTATCATCCTCCGCAAGACTTGGTTGAGAATGCCGACAGTTTAGTCCGCGTGAGTTTTGTGCCAGCAAAATTTAGGAAGATGGTCGAATTTTGTCTGTTTTGGGATTTTTCACCCAACCAATAGGAGCCAGCCGGATATACATGGTCCCTTGAGCTCTCCCTGGTGGGTTCCGAACTGTCACGTTATCTTTTTATCGACCGTCATATCTCTCTAAAATTTGTGCTAACCCATTTTTTATGTACATATTAAAATTCTCTTATTCTCTTGCTCCCTGATATCAACACCTGCAACAAGGACAAGAGAATCTTATGATTATTAAATACGCAATAATTGAACACTCCTAGAATTTCGTATGGAGACCCCTATAAATGAGGGAGAATTGAAGAAAAAATGTCTTTTCTTGGTATTCTTCGAATAGGTTATTTTTCCTTATCTATTGTCATTGATCATGGAGAGCAGTCCCCCCTCCATGTCAGTTAAGCTCGATGAGGATGCCCAGAAGATGGTTGTTCAGATAATGAAACAACGAGCAAAGGCTTCCTCTAAGGGCGTGCATCCTAAAAAAACTTTCGTTGCTGAGGTAAGATTCCTTGATCCGAGGGACGAAGTAGAGTCATCTGATTCACTTTTTGACCGCCCTATGGAGAAGTCCCAACTGAGGGAAGATGGCTTCCCAGTGAAGAAACGTTGGACGATGGGGATAGGTAGCCTGTCGGAGGGTAGGTCGATAGAGTCGTTAACCTCCGTCTGGGATCCTTCTATGTAGGTGGAAGTGCAAAGGCAAGAGCCTGCACCTACAATGATGCTGTCGAAGGAATTGAGGGGGTGACCCTTCAAGAGGCAACTCATGATCCTCTATCGGTGGATGCTCTTGGAGCCGTTGCCCTTCCCCCATCAGTGAAACATGAGGCCAAGGAGGGAGCATGCTACTTTACTACCTCGGATTTGCATAAGATGATGAGCCCGTCATCTGGCGAGGGGAACACACAGCCTCTCATGGAATGTAGTGCTCTCAGGACTAGTGCGAATTTGGGATCCATTGAAGGTTCTAGACGCTCGGGAGGACCACAAGAGAACGCCGCGGCTCGTTGAACAATTGACCTGGCTGAGGCGGCCGACATGTCAGAGACGTTGGGCTCGGTTAGACTTTGGCTTCGTGAAGCGGAGACTCCACTGATTCAGGAAGCTTATCGTACTCATCCTTGGAAATAAAAGTTAGAAAAACGGGAAGAACTTGTCGCGATATGTGCTTAGGTGTCCGTCCTTCAAGATGAAGTGGCAGCACTTCGGGCCGAAGTTTTTACGATATGGGAGGTTGGTTTCGATCTCCCTAATTTATTCTAAAATAGAAAGGGTAGACGAATTTAGGTTACGAAGGGAATTACTGTATTGATGGTTGTCTCAAATTGGTTATGTCTTAGCTACGAAAGCGGCTAATGGTTTTATTAGATATTTTTTTCTGACTGATAAGTTGTAACTGGGAGTTTTGCTTAAATGATTTTTTTTTGTATTGTTATGTGCGTATGATGTGACTTCATTCCTATGGTTCAATGCGTCAAAAGTCCCCTTATGTTCTTGCGTCGTTTCGACTTTTGCAGTGTACTGTAAGTAAGGATAGCGGGCTCGAAAAAACCCCACTTTGCTATCTTTTTCTCTGAGTGATCATTTTCTCCCTTGACGTTCTATCCAGTGCGGCGTTTGTGATAGCCGCAAAACAAATAGAGGTCCTCCAAAGGTCATTTGTCTTTGAGGATTCAAAAGTTCTTAGGCCGGAGGATAAAGAAGAGAGAGCGTTGGGCATCTTTGGGGACAATCTAGTCATCTACATAGACTAGTTCAAGTTCCAATTGTAGTTGTCATTCAGCCACGAGCTCCAATCAATTTTAAATTACTACGTCATTATCCTAACGAAAGTGACGCTAAACTCTATGGTGAATATCAAGACATTTGTTATCATTCTTCGACGGCTGGAGCTTCCCTGGTCCATTTAGCTCTTCTCCCACTTCTTCGGTTTCAAGCTGGATAGGGGCGGATATGCAGTTTTCCCATCGGGCTCAAATCTCCGAGTGGTTAGGGTAGAGAGCAAGATTAATGACAAGTGATTAAAGTTTGTAATAGCCTCGAACAAAAGAGGTTGGGGAATTTCCATTCGGACCATCTCGCGAACGTTTCGAAGTCAAAGGCCCTATCAAAGTTCGCAAGGGCTTACTTTGAAATGATTGAGGGTTAAGAGTTGTTCGTATTACAATATCTGGAAGCGACAAGATTGAATAGGACTTTGTGGCCGAAATGGTTTAGCAACATGAATGAGGAGTTATGGGAGAAATCAGACGCCAAGGAGAGGGAGAGAAAGAAACCTGTTGTGGCAATGACCGCCGAGAAGAAGCCAAAATAGAAGATTGCCCATGGGACAGGGATCATTCTACGTGGTCGCAAAAATTAAGGGGTGCTCCCAGAGATAGTAAAGTGCTTCTTTATCCTTCTTTCATCTCTCCTTTTTTTGAACTTCTTCTGACTGTACTTTAGGTGAAGTACCTCCTGGAAGCTTCACCCGAACTGTGCAGCTCTCAGGACTCAAATTCTAGGGGAGAGGTGCCTCCAGTCGGCAAATCCAAGAGGTGGGAGTTAGGCGTCTATTTCATTGATCCTCGTAAAAGGGTGGTGGCAAAACAACAATCCTCAGTGGGCATGGTGTTAGATTATGAAGATAAGACTCCCGCAGACGAAGCCCGGGAGCAGGGAATTCCCCATTGGAAGGGAAAGGAGCTGGTAAGACAGAGTTTTCTGCCTCCCCCTCATTTGTCGGGGGAAGGAGGCTGCCCTGCAAGATGAATCTGCCCTACGGAAAGGGAGAGTAATGTGTAGGAAGTTTGAGCGGCCATACATGATGGCGGATACCAAGAAGGACTGGTCTGTTGGCTTGCCTTTGGGGAAGAAGTCCAAGACTGATGAATATCCCTGCTATTTGGCGGAGGCGGTCCGGTCGAAACGTCTTGACTTCGTGCTGCAGGGGAAATAATACACAAATCTGGTTGAGATTGCCGACCAATTTGCTTACTCGCATGATCGATCGACCACATCCAGTCAAAGGCCCTCGTCAAAAAGAAGCAAAAGAGAAAAGCGACCGACCAACTAGTTTTTGAGTCAATCACAACCAGGCGAAAAGTTGAGGCGGAGCTCGTCCTCCTTGAGAAGAAGCTCAAGGAAACCGCTCGAGAGTTGAAGCAAAGGGAAAAAGAGCATGAACAAACCGTCTGGCCCTGACAAAGAAAAATAAAGACCTAGATGAGAGAATGGCCAAGATGTTCACCAAGGAGGACCATGTTGAGGCATTTTTCGAGCAAATACAGGCTATGGTTGTCAAGCAATTTGTAAAGAGAGGCTGGTGGAGACCAATTAGATTGACGTGGACCAACTTACCACTCTTTTCACGATTGAGATGAGTAAGGTGGCGAGACGGATCATTTGGGCGAAGCTGGAGATGGAGGCAACGACGGGTCCGCAACCACCAAGGCTCTTATTCACTTCTTTTTATCTGTAATTTTTTTTAGTTTTTTTCTCTTTTTTTCAAAAATTCTGTGCCGCCTGATCATGCTTGGCCAACAAGTCAACTATTTGTGAAAACAATGTTCTTAAAGAAAAAACTATGCACATCTCTTTGTTCAAAGAAATGATAAGAATTCTACTTATTTTTTACTTCTTTTATTTAGTAGATTTCGTTTTACCGGTTTTTGTGAAGTGCTTGTTTCGTTGGTAGCTAGCATGTGCCAATATGGCTCCTCAGGATGATTTATCCTTTGTTTCTCGCGGAGCTAGTCGCCACTAAGCAAGGGATCTCATCCGAATGTGAAAGAATATTGAGTAAGCTGAGATCCGGTCGGACAACTTTGGTGTTTCGACCCATCATCCACGTTTTTGGACTCCGTCGGACAAACTTGGCGATGCAGCTAGTCAATTTCGTTTTTCAGGTTCATTCGGGCAATTTTGGCGCCATGCCTGCTCTCTTTCAAATGTTGGGCTTAACTGGGTGATCTTAGCGCTGCGGCTGATTGTCTTTGAATTTATGCTCAGCCAAGTGACCTTGGTGTCGCTACTGGACGTTCTTCGATCTTATGCTCAATGGGGCGATCTTGGCGTTGCGGCTGGTAGTTCTTTAATCTTATGCTTAGTTGGGCAACCTTGGCATTATGGCTAACCATTCTTCGATTTCATTCTCGGTTGGGCGATCTTGACATTGCAACGGGCTTTCTTCGAATTTGGGCTTAGCTGGCAATCTTGGCGCTGAGGCTGGCCGTTCTTCGATTTCATGCTCAGCTGGACAATCTTAGCGTTGCGGCTGACGTTTTTGTATTTTTGAAAATTTTTAGTTTCCAGAGCGTCAAGTAGAAGTTTCGATCATCTTTTGATTTTTTCAGTTGCCTAAGTGTTTTTCTAGCATGAAAATTTCGAACTTTTAATTAACAAATGTTCATTTATTCTATATATCTTTTGAGAGCGCGGCATAAAAAATTTCGAACCGTAAACAAAATGAGAGAGCAAATGTCTTCATTTAAGATTGTTTGTACAAATAAAGAGGCGGTAGATTTATGGGAAGAATCTTTTGAGCTCGTCCCTGCTCCAAGTTCGAGGGACCTCATTCCCTGCATGGGGCCTTAGTTTGTACGCTCCAAGTCATGCACAACAGTAGATGATGTAGAGACCCGGAGCACGTTTGGTCTAATTTTCCAACCATTTGTCCTCGTGATGCAGGATTAATTTTCTTTAATACTAGATTTTCGGGAGCGAAAGTTTGCTCTCGAGCGTGCCGGTTGTAGTACAGAGCAGCTCTTCACTGGACTTCCTCCGGTCGCAGAGATGACTTCACTCGGAATTCTTTTACAAGATCTAATGTGGCATTGCTCCCTCGTTGTTTGATTTTAGCCATCAAGTAGATCTTCCTTACTGAATGTTGCAGCCGTGAGGACCCGCTGGCTATGGTGGTTGTATTCTACCGACAACATAACTTCCATTCCGCGTGGGAGCATGAATGGTTTTTGAACAGTTGTGATGGACGAGATTGTCTGGACGGATCATAAAACAGATGGGAGTATATCTACCCAGCTCTTCTTTGCTCCAACTTCTTTCTCAACAAATTGAGAAAAATCTTATTGGTTGTCTCAGCCTTGCTGTTAGTTCAGGAGTGATGGACAGAGGCAGATTTGAGGCTTATCCCCTCACTTTGGCAAAAAAACTCAAACTTTTTTGTCCGCAAACGGTGTCCCATTATATGTGATGATAATCAGCGGTGGGCAGTAGTGGCAAATCAAGTCAATCCAGTTAAAGTTCCGGACGACCTCCAGAGAGATCCGGGTAAGAGCTTTGGCCTCGATCCACTTTGAAAAGTAATATACCACTACAAGGAGAAATGAAGCAGCAATTTGGAGGGTGAAAACGACCCAAGAATGTCCAATCCCCACATGACGAAAGGCCACAGGTTGATGATTGGTTGAAGCTTATGGTCGGTTGATGTTATAAGTAAGGGTACTTCTGGTAATGTTCACACCTGCAGAATGCTTCGGCGTCTTTCAGTAGCGTCGGCCAGAAATATCCTTGTCGTTAGACCCGGTAAGCCAATTGGTTTCCTTCTCCGCCGACATGCACAATTCCGAACTGGGTGAATTTCCAGATTTCTGCCTTAGCCTTATTGAGATACTTAATTATTACTTCATCGCTAACCTCAAATTCTCAATTTATTTGATTTAATAAAAGTTGCGAGTCTGACTTCATAACTAGAAATCGAGCACCCATTTCATAGGCTAGACGCAATTTGACGATCAAGGTTTCATACACCGCTTGATTTTTTGTTACCTCGAACACGACAAACACTGAGTGATACAAGTGTGTCCTCCTGAAGGGTTGCTCATAGCAAGCCCTAATCCTAATCCGGTTTGGTTGGAGGCATCTTCTACATATAGGAGCCACTCCTGCCGATTAGTTGGATCTTTTTCACGCGTCTTTCTTGTTTTGAGAAAGCAACCAAGAAATCCAAGACCGCTTCGCCTTGATAGCTGTGTACGTGATGTCAAATCACTCAGCTCTACCAACCACTGGAGTAGTCGGTCAGAATGTTCAGATCGGATAAGCACTAACTTCAGCGGATGATTTGTAATCACCCGGATGAGATGTGTTTAAAAATAGGGTCACAACCTGTGAGCCGACGCAATCAAAACAAAAATTAGTTTCTCCCTAATTAGGTACCTGACCTTCACTCCCTAAAGAACGCAACTAGTGTAGGAGAACAGGAATTGTTTCCCAACTCCTCTCTAACCAGCACCGAGTTGATTGCTTCAACTCCCACTCCCAAGTATAACCTCAGAGTCCTTCAAATTCTAAAAGAGCTATTGACACTCAGTCGTCCATTCGAAGCTTTGAGCTTTCTGAGTGTTTAAAGAATGATGTGCACTTATCACCCAACCTCTAGATGAACCGACAGAGAGTTGCGATCCAACTAGTTTGCTTCAGAACCTCTCAAGTATTTCTGGAAGCCAACATATCAATTAACACTTGGATTTTGTCCGGGTTTGCTTTTATGCCTTCGAGGGTCAGGAGGTACCCTAGGAACTTGGCTGTTAAGGCTCCAAACCTACAATTCATAGGGTTTAGTTTCATATTATATTTTCTTAGAATTTGGAATGTTTCTTTTAAATCTTTTATAAGTTGTTCAGCCACCCGGCTTTTCAAAGGACATTATCCACGTAAAGTTCAATATTCTTTCATTTTTTATTAGCAAAAATTACATCCATCAAGCAATGGTATGTTGTCGCAACATCGGTCAAGTGCATCTTTATCTGATGATATCCTGATAAGGAGTCCATAAAACTCATCACGGAATGACCCACAATTGCATCCACCAGTGTGCCGATTCTCGACGGATAGCAGTTTTTCAGGCATGCAACATTTAGGTTCATGAATTCTACGCACATCTGCCACTTCTCATTGGCCTTCTGAACCATAAAGATGTTCAAAACCCAGGTGGGGTACTGCACCTCCCGTATCCAGACTATTTTAGATTCAACACCTCCTTTTTGATGAGCTCGGCCAGTGGAGTCGTCGAGTTCTTGATCTTCTACTTTATCGACCGAATGGTGTTAAGTTCAGTCGGTGGGAGGTGACGTCAAGCGCTATTCTCAGCATCTCCGCAGCGAACAAAGCGAAGACGTCATGATAATCCTGAAGCATTTGGACAAGGAGCTCTATACCCTACATCAAAGTTTTCATTTATTAAAGAAGATTTACAGGGCTCGCTAGCGGCGACAGGAATCTCCAGGGTGTTTTGCTAGTCTCAAGACCCCCTTCCCTCCAACTCTGCAGGTCGAGCAGCTCATGCTCCCTACCACCTATACGTAGCAGACCCGAGACTTGTCAAGATCTCCTCGAACGATGATCACCTCCCCATCTTCTGGAAATTTGACCGCGGCGTGGTAGGTGGACACTATGACCAAGAGATGGTTCAACATTGGGCGATCGAAGATGGCTTTGTCGGTAGGAGGTGAATGCACTATCAAGAAGTCCTCCGTCTCCGTGAACTGCTTCTCGCCCTCCTCTGCATGGACGCGGTAATACATAGCTCACCCTTCCTAGACCTCTTCTGGGAGGCTTGGTGGGAGGACTCTGTCCCTCCAAAAGAAAGTTGAGACTATCCAGCGACATGGATAACATTTGTCCAGACAAGTCCATTTAGCGTTTCTATTATCGAGGTGTTGACCTCACTTTTTGTCGAGGTTTAGTATTCCTCCTAGATTTAGGATTCTAGCCTCAGGAGCTTCCCCGACGATCCTAGATTCCTAGCGATGGGACCCACCTCGTTTTAGAGTGTCCGGAAGCCACTTCGTTACTTCTTTGAAATCTCGTACGAGATTCCGTACCGCTAGTCCATAGCTCGGTCGAAATTGATGTCGGGAGTTCAAATGAGTCCTATAGGACCCCGGACGTTAGGACGACCTCGCGCACGTCTTACATACACACGCACTTATTACGGTCGATCGGACTCGAGTCAATTTTGCGACGATACCAAATTTCGATAAGATTTTGACTCGACCGTCGTCGAGGTTGCCCAGACTACCTCGGATGACGAAACGGACTGCGCCGATGCGTCCGGAACGTCGATTTTACCTAAAATTGACGTTCGATTTGCGACGATAGCTGCAGGGATGAAACTTACGTGACGATTATAATTATCCTATTAATAATAATAATATTTATATTATTATTATTAATATATGTATTTATATTTACCCTCCCCTTTTAACACATAGCCGAAACCCTAAATCCTTCCTCGCGTGCGACTCGGCCGTCTCCTTCTCTCGTTCGCGATCCAACCGGCCAAGGCTCCTTCCTCGAACCTTCTACCAGCTGGAACATGTCATCTTGCGGCCGTTTCTCCTCGAGCCGCACTCGGCCACGCTTATATCTTATCCCTGCGACATTCCCGCGCCGTGCGTTATCCCTGCGGCGTCCGCGTGCGCAAGTGGCCGAGCCTCTGCTTCGCTCATCTTTGCGGCATTTCCCTCCATCCCGCCGCACCTTCTCCGATCCTACTCGACTCCACAGGTAGGGAGCAGCACTTCTTCTCCTCCTCTGCCTATAAATACCCCATTTTGGGATGAGTTTAGGGCTGGCCGAAAATCCTTGTGAGGAAGGGGAGAGTCTTTGTTGGATTCTTACTGAACTTGCTATTCCTCTTGTGTGCTTCTCGTTGTGCGGTAACTTCCCTTTAACCCTCTCTTATTCTCGGTTTTGGCCCCAGGGAGGCTTCACTTGTACCTTTGGCTCGGTTTGCCCTGTTCATGGTTTCGGTTAAGCACTTGTATGCTATGGAAAGTCTTACCTAGTTGCTTAAAATGCGATTCCTATGGGTTTCTTCTTCTAACGAGCATGCTAATGTGATACTTGTATAAATGCGGGAATGTTTTCTTTACAATTTGAAATGTGGCTAAAAAGTTTCGATTGAGCATGCTAGAGAGAAAATTTAGGCTTGGCTTGGAGAGGTTTATGTTGTTCTTGGGCCTCTTGCATTTTAATCTTTCATGAAGATATGGCTAGCTAGTTTGGAAATTCTTTATGCTCATCTTTATTTACAAGCATGTGGGGAAGAACTTATGCCTTCTCTTTGTAGCTCTTCCTTGTCAAAATAAAAAAAATATATATATATACATGTTAAGGAGAGATTCACTTTGAATTTTGGGAAACTCTAGGCTTGCCCTATGAGGAGCATGTGATGGAAATTTGGGATATCCCTGGATTCATTCTTACTTGAAGCATGTGCTTATCTCCTATTTTTGATATATTGAAAGCATGAATTTGAGGCAAGGTTAATCTCGTTTACAAGCATGTTAACATATGTATTGAGATGTTCTTTACTCACTTTAGCTTGATACGAGGCATGGAAGGATTTATTTAGTTTTACATGCATGTGGAGCTCATTTCCCGCTCCTTTTATTTCTTCTTTATCAAAGAGCATGCTAGGGAGGATTTTATTTTGATATCGGGAAGGTTCTATGCTTGTTGAGAAAGCCACAGGCTAGTCCTTCTTTATTTCATTTGGAAGCTTGGTTAGCTTGTTCTAACCCTTAGTGAGAACACATTTCATTTCTATTCTTGCTATCCCTTGTTTAAGAGCTTTTGGAATATCTATTTTTGAGCCTCGTTTGTAGTAGGTTTGGATTGGGTTTTATGTTGGGATTCGTTGTAATTTGGAGTTGGGCTTGCTTTCAGCCTTGCTGGGGCTCGGCTTTGACTATCTCGATACTTCTGATTTGGCTTTACGTTGCAATTGTTCTAACCTGGAGCCGAATTTGTTTTCAGCCTTACTGGGGCTCGGTTTTGACTCTTTTGATATTTCTGATTTGGTTTTACGTTGGAATTGTTGTAACTCGGAGCTGAACTCATTTCTAGCCTTATGTGGCTCGATTTCCGGTTGGCATTATTGTATCCTTGTTTTCGAATTGAGGTTGGCTCGGGTTCGGCCTTATATGGGCTCGGGTTGGCTCTTTTAGCCCTCTTTTGTTTCGGCTTTGAGCAGGGAGTGTGGTATCCTGAATCTTGGTGATGTTATCGGTTTGGTGAATGCTTAATGTGACGGTTTCCCTTTAGCTTTGTGATGGAATTATTTTTTATGATTATATGTTGGTCGTCTTTCTGGTTTTGTTTCTGCGGGACCTGTTGTTTTGGCTCGGGTTGGCTGCTTGTTGGCTCGGGTTTGAGTTTATTTGGGACCTGCTTGTCGTGGCTTAAGATTGAGTTCGCCTCCTTTAGCCTCATGCTTGGCTCGGGTTTGGCTTCCACGTAGTCGGAACTCGTTTCTTTGAGGGCTGTTTTGGTTTGGAGTAGGGCTGGCTCTCTTGGCCTTGTTGCGGCTCGGTTTCTTGCCCAATGGAAGTTTGAATTTGATTTTTTTTTAAAAGGCTGCTGTAATTGGAGTTGGGATAATTCATTTGATTCACTTGGAGGCTTGTTGTGGGCTCGGAGTTTGTGCTCGGGTTTGGCTACAGTGAGGTTTGGGCTTTGTGCTCATTTGGTGAGCCGAATTCTATGTTTATGGAAGGAGTTGGGTTCGATTTGGGGCTTGGCCATGAGTCCATTGATGTGATTTGTGAGTTTTGAGGTTGGATAGAAACTTTACTTGTTCTTGCCTTTTTTGTTGGGGCTTGGCGAGAGCACTTTTGTTGGTGGGCGATGTGATGGTGGCCTTGTTCTTGCTTCGTGTTTGAATTGAAAATTGATAAAGATGAACCTATAGTTGCTCCTTGCTTGTTTGAGAGGGAGATATTGAGCATTGTGCTTGGGCCACTTCTTAGGTGCCTCATTTGATGGATTGGAGTTAAATTGATGTTCTTGGGAAGCTTGTCCATCCACTTTCTTATGGGTTTGGAAATGTTCGCAACCGGTGCTTGTCTCGAGCCATTTTTCTCTTTTGCTTGATTTTAAAAGTTTTTGATCGACTTTTCCATGATTTCTCTTTTAAATTTCCTTTTGATCCAATTGTATCGAGCGAAAATGACACCTTCGGGGTCGATTCGGGGAGCTCGAGTTTTGTTTTCGATGTTTGTTATTACATGTCTTAGGGGAATTTTAGAATAACCCACCGTCGAATTGACCCGTCGAATTCGAAGGTGAGTTAATCTTCTTTTCCCTTTTCGTTGCTTGACACGTTTTCCCGCTTCAGCTCGGAGTCGGTTTTGGTTTTTGTTTTGTTTTGGGGCGATGACGGCGATGATGCAAAAGCGCACGCCGGTGATAGAGTAGAATGATATCCCATCCTACGACATCGGGACTCGCTCGGAGCCGGTGAACCAGTAGGATGACGGTATCATTCACCGTTACTGAAATGACGGGGCACCGTACCTTCTAGGATTGTTAGCGATCCTTTACTCTACTGAAATGATCGACTCGTGGACAATTATATTTTTCAAAATCCGATAAAAATACGATACTTACGTTTCGCAATGAAATATCTTTCCACCACAATCAAAAAAATTGATAAAGCTTTTCTTTTGCATGTCCGAAATCCATATGCATGCTAAAAATATAAATTTCAAAACTACATTATAAAATTTGATTGTCGACTTGTTGATTATCGATCTTGGGTGGGGAACACTCTCACGAATCGAGTTTAGTTGGACACCTTTCATGCTGAGTGACGGGCTTTATAAACTCGTGTGACCGAGTAGCGCTCGACAACCCTTCGAGCAATACTTACGCGATTCCGAGCCTAGCTCGGCCCGAGTGCTTGCGGTTTTCTTCGGGTTTTCATTTGATTTTTGATAGAGCACTCGTGGTCTTTTTTAGGATTTTCTCGGAGTTTTGGTGACTTTTACTACTTTTCTCGAGCTTTCCCGTTGTGGGTCAGTCGCCTTGTTTTCTCGAGCTTTTCCACGACTCTTTTGCTTGGCTTTCATGTGACGCACTCCTGCTGGCTCTACATAAGAAGATCATGACCTCCAGGGTATACGGGTTTGCTTATTTATACTTGCATATTCCTTTATGCGTTTGCTTACTTGTTGTATGTTCTACCGCTTAGCATGTTACATACACTGTTGCTATCGCATGCTTTATTATTCAAGCACGTTATACCGTACTTGCTTGTATGTTCTATCGCTTAGCATGTTACATACTCGTTCATTACTTCATGTTTTATCCGTTTAGCACGTCATACTATACCTCGTTGCATGTTCTATCGTTATTCTTATATATCGCATGCGCTTTGTTATACAGCTGTACAACACTTAAACATACTTCGCATAGGATGTTTAGGAGAACTCGACCATGATGGCCATTTGATTGAACATTTCGACTTACGCGCCTGAAAACTCAGCCTCTTCACGACAGGAGCTGCGAGCTACGCGGTGGACAAGCACGACCATCTTCAACAATGAAACACGTCTACATCAATGCCAATACTCCTTGGTTAAATAACGATCATAGGATTTCGAGGTTGTTCGGCAGTGCGACATAAATCCTCAACCTTTCTCGAGCTCTGTATACGCTATGTTGTACTGATATAAGCTCGACTCGTTTTAGGATTCGAGGTTGTCGTTCGTTACGACCTAAATCCTCACATCTTACAGAATTATTCGTGTGATCGTTTCACACGAATGTAAGCCCTAATTAAATAAAATTGGCAGGATGAAACCTTTAAATAATATCTCCTAAATCAAAGCCAAATCATAGGATAGCTTGGGAAGTCACCGAGGTTCGCCTCCGGATCTCCGACATCCCCTAGTTCTTCCTCCTTTGAATTCTACAATAAAATGTTCCAAATTTGAGCCAATCCCCTTTTCACACCTCTTTGTCCGATTACGTTGAAAAGTCCTATCCTTTTGACCTCCTTGAAGATAATATTTCCTGATTTTTATCGAGAGTTTCTTAAGTGATTTCGATCATTTAAGATGTAATTAACTATAGCGAGCTCGCTCTTATAGGAAGCATTTTCCGAACCTGAACTTAAAATAAACCCTATTTAATTCTTCATATTAAATAGGTGAATTTGTCAGCAAATAAATTGGTTTCATGAGCCAAACGGACGTCATACATTTCTTAGTTTATTTGATCGAGCCTCACCCTTAAGTCTTGTGTTTGTCTTTCGGGATAAGTGCGTACGACTGAGGTGTAGCATTCTTTTCATTCAAACTACGAAAAATATGAGGTCGGTTGACTTCCTTTCTTTTCGTTGAAGGATCCTTCCGAAGCGGGCGACGGGATTCCGATTCCGGCGACCGACAGCTTCTTACGGGCACTTCACCGGCACAAAACAACGCCGACACGAGGCCTTTCCGCTCCTCTAACTCGAGGCCACTGGCACTCTGAACTCCTTCGGATTTTTGGCTCCGATGAACTCCTCAGGTTCTGGAAGTGTCTGCATTCCTCCGTATGGTGGTCGTTGTCT
>CM040427.1:63325041-63568622 GCA_022702705.1 Papilionanthe hookeriana x Papilionanthe teres | reverse complement strand
TGCCGTTGCCGGTCCAAGCCCGGAGGCGAAAAGTGGAGGGTTGCGTTAGGTAGTCGACAGCCAGCGTAAAATTTGTCGAAAAAAATCATGACATGAATCCTTTTGATCATTTTTTAAGTGTTAGGGCGTCCCCGAGACGACGCGTAGTATGGTTCGAATACGATGGAAAGTATGCAAGGGCCGCTACACCAAGCGCCGCGGTGTAGTGTCGAAGTAAGCTAAGGGTTCCCACATTACGGACGGATGCGAGTAAAGAAGTTAGTCCATGATACTAGTATTAGGATAGGATCCGGAATATAGGTACTCTCGATGGTAAACTAATGGAATTGGTTGATATTATGATCCATAGAAAGATAAATATCCTATGTATTCAAGAAACTAAATGGGTTGGAGAAAAAGCTAAGGAGATTGATAACTTAGGCTTTAAAGCTATGGTGATTCGGTAAGAGTCGTACTAGAAATGGTGTAGGTGTAATTATAGATAAGAGTTTGAAAGATAATGTTATCGAAATTAATAGAGTTGGAGATAGAATTATAGCGACTTAAGCATTATTATTGATACTTAAGATTTTTAATATTATAAGTGCTTATGCTCCTCAAGTCAGTTTAGATACTAGGCCGAAAGATAAATTCTGGAATGATCTAGAAGACTTAATACACTTGATACCCCTTGAAGAAAAATTTTTTATTGGAGGAGATTTAAATGGACATGTCGGTAGAGTGGTAGAAAATTTTAGAAATATTCATGGTGGCTACGGTTATGGAGCGATTAATGAAGAAGGTAGAGCCATTTTAGATTTTGCTTTAGCGTATGATATGATTATTACTAATACTTTATTCAAGAAAGAGATGAGCATCTTATTACTTATAAGAATGGATCTAATAAAACACGAATCGATTATTTTCTTATGAAGAAGAGATCGTCGAGATTGTAAGGATTGTAAGGTTATTCCAAGTGAGTGACTAATTACAACATCTATTATTGAGCTTCAGATTTTAAGATGAAGAGTTATAAAATAAAGAATACTAGGATTCGACATCGTAGAATTAGATGGGGGCAACTAACAGACACAAATAAAATTATTTTTATGAATAAACTTTAGGAGTTCAATATTTGGGATGTTCATAAGACAGCGAATATTATGCGGGAAAAATTAACTAATACTATTAAACAAGCTGGCTAAAGATGTACTTGGAGAATCGATATGAAAAAGCTTCTATAAATAAAAATAGTTGGTGGTGGAATAATAATGTGCAAGAAAAGATAAAATATAAGAAGTTGTCTTATAAAAATTGGCTTAAATGTAAAAGCGTAGAGAATCGGAAAAATATAAAACGGCCCGCAGTGAGTGTAAAAGAATAATCTGTGATGCTAAAAATTCGCTTTTAGCGATCTTTATAACATGTTAGATACTAATGAAGCGTGAAAAATATATGTATAAACTAGCCAAACAAAGATATAAGAAATGTAAAGATTTAACTCAAGTAAAATGTATTAAAGCATTGAAAATCAAAAAAGTGCTTTTCTTAGAAAAGATATTCAACATAAGTGGATGAGTTATTTTGATAAACTTTTTAATGATGATGCCGAAAGTACGATTGATCTTAGTGATCTTAATATCGTTAATAATAATAAAACTTTTCATTTTTACCGTCGCATTAGTAAAAAAGAAGTTGATGATGCTTTAAAGAAAACCGAGGGGAAAGTACGTAGGACCGATGATATCCCAATTGAAGTGTGGAAATGTTTAAGTGATTTGGGGTTTCCCGGCTTACTAAACTTTTTAATATTATTTTAAAAACTAAAAGGATGCCTGAGGAGTGGAGAAAGAGCATTTGGTCCCCATTTTTAAGAATAAAGGAGATGCACAAGAGTGTGCAAATTATAGAGGAATTAAATTGATGTGTCATACTTTAAAATTATGGAGAGGGTAATTGAACATAGGTTAAGACGTATTACGAAGATTTCTCATAATCAATTTGGTTTTATGCGGGCAGGTCTACCATGGAAGCTATATATTTATCGAGAGGTTTGATGGAGAAGTACGAGAGATAATAAGGAGGATCTACATTTGATTTTTATCGATTTAGAAAAAGCTTACGATAAGGTTCCTAGAGATGTTCTTTGGAGAGTCCTTGAGAAGAAAGGTGTTGATATGACTTATATTCAAGTCATTAAAGATATGTATGCTAAAGTCGTTACATGTGTTCGAACCGAAGGAGGATTGACCAAGTATTTTACTATTTCGTTGGTTTACATCAAGGATCGGCTTTAAGCCCATATCTTTTCGCTTTATTTATGGATGGTCTTACTTGGGCATTTACAAGAGGATGTACCTTGGTGTATGCTTTTTGCCGATGATATCCTCCTTGTGGATAAGACAAGCGAAAAAGTCCAGAAAAAACTTGAATTATGGAGGTCTACATTGGAGTCTAAAGGTCTTCGTTTGAGTAGAACTAAAGCCGAATACATGGAATGTAATTTTAGTAATAGTAGGTCTAGTGACAGCGAGTGTAACTTTGGGTGATCAAATTATTAAAAGGTGTGAACGATTTAGATATCTCGGGTCCATTGTTCAAAGCGATGGTGATATAGATGGGGATGTTAATAGTAGAATTCAGGTTGGTTGGTTGAAGTGGAGGAATGCGTATGGCCTATTGTGTGATAGAAAAGTACCGCTTAGACTGAAAGGAAAATTTTATAAGATGGTGGTGAGACCTTCAATGCTCTATGGTGCTGAATGTTGGCCTTTAAAAGAGAAGCATAATGTTAAGTTAAGTGTTGCCGAGATGAGAATGATTAGGTGGATGAGTGGCTTTACATTTAGAGACAAAATGCGAAATGAATATATCCGTAAAAGGGTTGGAGTTGCACCAGTGACGGATAAAATTAGAGAGAGTCGCCTTAGATGGTTTGGTCACATTAGACGTCGACCACCTGATGATCCGATTAGGAGAGTAGATGTTTTAAATACAACTTATGTTAAGAAAGGCAGAGGCAGACCTAGGAAAACTTGGGCTTATTGCATAAAAAATGATCTTAATTTATTAGAATTAAACGAAAATTTGACACTAAATAGGACGCAATGGAGAAAAAGGATTCATGTAGCCGACCCCACTTAGTGGGATTAAGGCTTTGTTGTTGTTGTACAGAGAGTATTAGAACATTTCCCATCCCTATCTTCTTTAATTTCAATATAAGAATCAAGTCCATGCCCACACACTAGACCAAGTTCTTACAACATGTTTGATTATAAGTGTCGACAACTCCATTTACGTGGCATATCAAATAGCCACTACACATAATTTTGAAATTGAATTCAAATAGATTTACATATCACATCATGTATAACAAAATATTTAAATTTAATTTGACAAGACAAAATTTTGAATTTAAAAGCATAACAATTTCATTAAAAATATATTTTTTTAATTTTATGTAAGCAATTCAATATTAAGCATGCGCGTCAAATAGCTTATTCAATGGCTAATTACATTTACCATATGATATTAACTTCAAATTTAAATTCAAATATACTTATATTTTAATTTTATTTTATTAACCCATCAAGTAGTCCCTTTAAATTTAAGGAAAGCTAAAATGAAATTAAGAGTTTTAAGGACAATTAAGAGAGAACTATTCAATTGACATAAGAGGTAATAATATGATATTATGATCAACGTGCAGCAGAAGCAAAACATCACTTAACTCATCAAATGCACACCTTTCCCTGTCTGCCTTATTCTATAAGTCATCTTCCATAACACCTTGTTAGCTGAATAGGTGCTTATGAGCTGACAAATGAGCAAACGAGTTCAAACAAAAAAATAATATTACCGTTCCCAAGTACCAGTAGATTCAGCTTAAATCCTTGGTTACATGACTCGTAATATTTCACTAACAGAAAACAAATATCTAGACAAGTAAACTTTGCAACAAAATAATTTTTGTCCTTTATTAAGGTGAGGATATAAGGAGCACAAAAAGTTTTGAAGTAAGAAGTTTAACGATAAAACTCCCATATTATATATATTCAAGAATCAAGACTACCTTCCAATATTGGCATATTTCAAACACCAGAAAGACAAGATGCAGATAGTTTCCAGGGGAGTAATATAAATAACAATAAAGTTGGGTCACACAAAGTAATGCAGTTGATAGCCTAAAATATCCAAAACGCTACTGCTTGCTGAAAAGTTAATTCATCCGATTCTGTTATAAAAATTATTTTATTTTAAACGCTTTAAACCTTTGGTAGATGATCCAGCTTCTGAAGGATCACAATAATCAGTTCTTGGAATAACTTTCCAGCATTGTAAAGCATGAACTACAGCATCCCTGACAGGTTTCACCTAGATGAAAGATAAACCAATCTGAATAATTGCAAACAGATGCTTATCTTCATTCAAACTAAAAATAGTTTTATACAACTAACCTTGTCAAAACGACAGGATTCAAGAGAACAAATGCAAGAGGTTTTCAGAGATCCCAGTGCTGATCCAGCACTGCCTGCTATTTCAGCTAATGCAAGAGAGGCAGCTTTGCGGGTTGTCCAGTCAGTACATTTGAGTGCTTCGGCTATGCTGGTCACTGCCAAATGTAAAGAAGTCTCTGCAGAAGCTCCACCTGCCTGGAAACAGATAGAAAATGACCCCATATAAATCAAGGAAAAATTTGGCTGTCAACAAAACAAATCAAGGGGCTTTTTCTATCCTGTTTTAGGGAGTACTTGAGCAACATTTAGCTTGAATCCTATCAAACATAATTTTATTTTCCATTTCAAATCCTACCATATTGATAAATCCAGTTTCGTCAGCGTCATTTGGTAAATGCAGGATTTATTCAATCCCATGATTCACCAAATTTAATGAAGTTAAGAATTTCTCACTCTATCGAATCTTAAATCCTCAAAGAAATGGCAAGACAGATTATTAGGATTTAATAGTCGTAATACCAAACAATTTTTAGGTTTCAATGCTGTCAAGAATGACTAAATTTGTATTTGCAGGATTTACTAAATTTTATATGAGATAAATCTTGTAGCCAAACAAACCTGAAAGTTAATTTAACAAACATCCAAAATGGGAAAACCAAATGCATGGATAGGAAGTCAGCAAACCTGAACAATGCTTCTTATAAGCTCAATGACGGCAGGCTTCGCCATGAAATGCTGATTCTTCAGCAACTTGACAACCCGAGTAAGCATCTGAGCTAGAAGAGCGATGGGAGGTTTTCTTGCCTCATCAATAACTTTTGTCAAGCACAATGCAGATCCAGTCTGCACGTATCTATTCTGTTCACCTAAGGCCTCAAAAAACGGCTTGACTAATGCGACAAATCCATTCTCACCTCCACCAGAGCTCCCCGCAGTCATTGTCAAAACACCAGCTGTCTCAACACAAGCATCCCTAACAGCTGAATCCGTATCCTTGAGCCGCTTAATAATACTGGACACCATCTTCCCAATATGAACAGACATCAAGTTCCCATGAAACCTAGCAAGAGTTCCCAGAACCTTAATGCACTCCTTCCTCACCGCACTCTTCTGCTCCGAATCAATATCAATAATACAAGATAGAAACGGAGTAATTCCTTCAGGAGTCAAACCCTCAGCAATCTTCTCAAGCTCCTCCGCTCCAATTTGGTAAGTGTCCCGATCAGCAAGTTTATTAAGCGACATAACCAACTTGTGTTTCAGCTCATATATTGCCTGCTGCGGGCTTACCATCCTTCCAGTCCCCTTAGCCTTTACACGCATCCGTTGAGTCCTCATATTGTGCAAACTAGCTGAAATACTTACAACAAGATCAAGCCCATATTCATCTCCATTGTAAATCACACAAATCCTGCTTTTAGCGTGCTCGATTCCACTAGTATCCCAAAGTTGCCATATCCAGACTTCCACTGGACAGTAAATGGCCACTTCCCATGACTCAGATGATTATCTGGATCAAAGCACCAGAGGCTGATTGTATAGAAATACATGTAATAAAGCAGCAGCAAAACTTAGAACTGAACTTTATTAGAAGTTAGATTCAACCTGTGGGGGAAATTTTAAGTTCACAGAGCTTACCAGTAGCACTGAATTCTAAAAAGGCGCTGTGTCAGCCATGCACAGCATTCGAAATGGAAGAAGCAGCAGAGAGAGAGAGAGAGAAAGATAAGTCTCGAATGTTTGAAATTTGAATTTGGAGGGAGAGACGGATTGATATCCAATCTAGGGTTCGGGCTACTCCTCCCCGTAAAGACGGTTGCGCGCTCACGCCCTGCGTTTCGAATTAGGAATATTTGCACACATACCACTCATTTCTTATAAATTACATATATATATATATATATATATATATATATATATATATATATTTAATTGACTAGAATGACTACAAAGATTTATAATTTAAAAAATAAAATAAAAATATATTAAATTCAATTTAAATAACTATATTAATATAAATAAAGATATTTAAATCTCGCCCCATGCCTAATATTTTACGGCCGTGTGATTAGTGTTTGTCAAATAGCTCGTTATTCATGAATAGCTTGTGTTCGGCTCGATAAGCGAGCGAGTTAAATACAGAAAAATTTATTGAGGTCGATATATAGACGAGTTGTTCACGAACAACAATATTTTTTTACAAATCGAGTCCGGACTCGCTCAAGCTCGGCTCGTTTACACTTCTAACGACTGTATGCATAAGTGGGGTTGTAAGATGGTTGCCTATTCGAGAACAACTCTTGTTTGGCTCGTTTGCTTCGGCTTACTATGTAAATGGGTTGCACACGAAAAAATTTTGTGATTGAAATATAAATGAACCGAACACGAATAGTGAGATTTTTTAACGAGTCGAATACGAACTGAGAGCAGGTGTTCGACTCTTTTACACCCCTACACATGAAGACTGCTCTCGTCTTGTGTTTCGAATTAGGAAGATTTGCATATATAACACCAATCGAATACCTAAAACTCTTATCTACGTATAGATGAAATGTTTATTTCTTTTTATTTTTTTTAAATTAGAATAGTGCTATTTCCCGTGCATGCAAAAGGCAAAACTGTGGGTGTTAGATATGTAAATAAATAAGAAATGGGGGGTATATATGTAAATGCCCCCCTTTTTTATTACAATTTGAAAATACGGTGAAAAATAGCTCTCGCGGACCCCACAGAATAGATCCGCATCTGCCGGATTCGATTCGCATTTATGGCAGACTCCTTAAAACATTACGGATCAGTAAATATTAAAGTCTTGAAGTGGAAAAAAATAGGTTATATATTACATTTAACACCTAAATTGTTATGTTCACGTGCATAACACTCAAATGATTGACATTGAAGGCAGCTGTTGATTATTTACAATTTGTTGTTTGATAATCTGATAATCTGTAAATTATCTGAATAAGTTGATTTGCTGTTTGAGACAGCTTCTTCAAAATAACTTATTGATAGTTATTTCTGTATAAATGACTTTCCTATCCATGCTGTCAAAATATTCAACACAAAATAATTAGTTAAAATGAGAAAGCAAATACCAAAATATTCCAACGATCGCAGGGAAAGAATACCTTACGAGAAATGTAAAACCAATAATGTTGGGGAAATTCAAGAAGCAAAAAAATGAAAATGAACAAAAATTGCAAAACGAACTATCACAACTATTTGAGAAATATTCTGAAAAACATCAAGAAACTGATTTTGTCTATTAAATGGAAGCAAAAGACCAAAAAAATCATCATAAACAAGGCCTATGATCGGATTACCTTTTCTCTGCACAAAGAACTCATACTGAGTCCAAATCGCCTCCTCCTTCCTCAACCCGGCAAAGATCGATCGGAACCACTCCTTCCTCAACCAAGGTGTTGAATAGTTTTGTTTCATCGATCGCGAATGCGTCTCTCTGCAGCCGCCGCTCCACTCCGACGCCTTCTCCTGCAATGATTGCATTTCTACGGCGTTGAGCGGCGGGAGATTATGAGAGGTTGAGGTTTTTGTTTATCAGAGAGCGCGTGCAACTTGTCGCGAGGAGGGGATTTCGGGCTAGCGGAGCAATTCATGGGAAGGCGAACGGGCGCAGGCTCGGGCTTCATCGAGTTCGGTTCTGCGAGAGGGCGAACAGGTAGATTTCGCGGCATTCAGCGGGAAGCATCTGCGGCAGTTACCGTGAAAGGGTCTGCAGGGGGCGGCGAGAGAGATCTGCGAAGGACGCCACAGGAATTCTTTCCTAATCGCAAAAGAAATACGCGGGATGCTGGGAGAGTTTGACTTGCGAAGCTATGAAGTAAATGATGATAATAAAACGCCGTGTCACCAAAAATTTACCTCTTATCGCAATATTCAAATGGGAAGGCTACTTTCTGAAAACGCTACCGCACACTATAAGCTACCCAAAATGGGCCCTCAGTCAAGAATATTGCTTATTATGTCACATAATTCACATTGTTATATAAGATAATTTAATGTTTTAGTATTGTAAGAAAATTTCACACACAAGCATAAAATAGAAAAATGGAAAGAGTAGCCATCAAGATTTTTACATGAAAAAAACCTTATTAAAGAAAAAATTCATTTGTTTGACCCGTAAGCCACAATAATAATAGTATAGCCTTCGTAATCGTAATTGTTTTACTACAATTGTAGTTATTGGCACTAATAACGATAGTGGGTTGTAAAGATTGTGGTTGATTGCTGCAAAGGAAATGGTCTGTCACAAATGTTGTTGACGATGGTTGCAATAATGTTGTTTTATTATAGAGATCGTAATTGGAAGTCGTAACAGTAGTTTGTTATATAGGTCATACTTGGTAGTTGTCAGAGTGTTAGTTAGTCATAGATACCATACTTGAGAGCTATAGTACTAATGGGCCACACAGGTCGTAATTGGTCACACACGACATGGTGGGGAGTTACAATAACGTCAAGCCATAAAGGTCATAGTCGGAAGCTGCAACAACAGTGAGTCACATAAGTTATAGTTGGTCACACTGATCGTAAGGAAAAGTAGCAATAAAGTCAGTTGGTCACAAAGGTTATAGTCGGGAGAGTAGTGAGCCACATACGTCGTATTTGGTCACATGGGTTGTGATGGGGATCTTAGGGGTGTAAACTAATCAAGTCGAGCTCGAGCCGCCCTCGACTTGAGAGCTCAAGCTCGGAGTTCGAGCTGGCTTACTTAATATAAAAAGAGAGAAAATGATATTAAATTTAAATAACTTTATAATAATTTCACAAATTGAATGAACAATTAGCAGATAAATAATAAGAAAACACATAATATACATTAGAAAATAGAAATTGCTTAACATTTTTAACATATTAATGATAATCTTTTGAAATTCCATATATTATGAGTATATTGTATGATAATATTTTTTTAAAAGAGCCAACTCATGAGCGAACTAGTCGAGTCGGGGCTGGCTTGAGCTTGACTTGTTAGCTCATCGAGCTCAGTTCATGAACCACTTACAAGTCAAGCTTGAGCTGGCTTATGAGTCAACTTGACTCACTTGCACCCCCATAAGAGCTACAATAGTGTCAATTGATTACAAAAGTCGTAGTTAAAAAGCTTCAGTAGTTGTGAGTTACACAGATCGTAGTTGTTCATTAGATATTAATGAAAAATTGTAATGGTAATTGGCCGCATAGGTTGTAGTTAATAGTTGCAAAAGTGTTGATTGTCCATCGAGGCCATAGTGGAATGTTGCATAAGAAATTGGACAAATAAGTTTTATTTGGTAATTGCAAGAGCATCATTTGGACACAGATGTCACAGTAGAAGATTGTAATGATAGTACTTGGTCACATAGGCTATAATGATAAGTTATAGAAGCAGTGAGTCACATAGGTCGTAGTTGGTCAAAATGTTGTAGTTGTAAGCTGTAATAGTATTAATTATCCATAGAAAATATAGTGGAAGGTTGCAATATGTCAGGGCAATTGATTGAACCGAAATGGTTGGGTGATCGGACAGGAGTGGCCGATCGAACCCAAAAGAGTGAGTGATCAGCCTTGTATGATCGACCGAACCCAAAGTGATTGGTCAACCTTGTCGGGGTGACTGATCGAGCTGAAGTGGGTGATCAAATAAGTGTGGTCAGTCGAACCCAAAAGAGGTGGTGACCGGCCCATGACGGTTAATTGAACCCCAAGTGGTCATGACATCAACATGTAATATGCAAAAGGTGATAAATGATCATGTACATGCAATACAACCCTATCCTAATGGTTAAAGGTTAAGGGAACACTCAAATTTGTACGGGGAATGTCCTCGAACAACTTTCTATCCTAAAGACCTTTAAGCACAACCAAACCTAGTTCTTAATCCTCTACACAACCATACCTAGGGTGATTCTCGGAAGAAATATGCGAGACTTTAAGGAGTCACACCGCCGCAGTGTTTGTCCGATGTCTGACAGTGTTCAGGAAGAAGCCCTTCTAATGGTAGGAGAGACCGATAGTTTTCATGTTCCGTCATAGGCTCTTCTCCAAAGTATGATGTAGCTCTCCCCGTGAGGAGGTTTCGACGATGTCACAAACTCCGCCAAAGGCCCTTCTCCCAAGAAGGACGAAGCTCTCTTCAAGAAGGAGATTATGGCAAGGCTCCGAGCAAAAAACCTGCTTTTTTTTCTGTTTTCTTCAACGAAATGGCAGCTATAAGCAAAGAAGATGCACGAGAAGTGGAGAATGAGAAGAAGTCGAAGAAGAAGAAAAGTGGAAATAAAACTTCTCAAATCCTCAAAATCTTCTCCAAGACCTCTCCTCCAACAACACGACAACTTTCCCAATCTCTCATCTTCTCCAAGCAAATCTTTAAATGAGCCTCTTTCCTCAAAGTTTGGCTCCCCAAGTATCCCTAGTAAAAGAGGCTTACCTCATGATTAATGGGGGAATAAATTACCCCTTACCCCATATGGGAACATTTTGGGTGAGCACGGGGTGCCAAAAAATGGCCTATGATCGGTCAATGATCAATTTACGGTGGTGAGATGGCGTCTTGCCATAAAAACCGGGACCACCTTGTGAAATGGGTTATAAAGGCGTGGCTATGCCATGGTTGCAGCGTGGTCACATCGCCCTATAAGCATCGTAAAAGGGCTAGTAGCGTGGCCACGACCGAAGGGTGGTGTAATTACATCACCCTCCTTGTCTGGTAGGTGTGGCTACGCCAGCCTCATGTGTGAACACAGCGAGAGGCCCAAATTGAATAAATAGAAGATGAACTGACATGAACACGACTAAATTTAGGGTGGTCACGTCACAAGATAGGCATGGCTACGCCCAATTTAGGCGTGGTCACACCGGCAGTTGGATCAGCCCCCTATTTAAGGGGTCTTACGCCACGATCAAATTTAAGAAATTCTACCCTAAGGGAGAACAAAGTTTTGGACTCATCTGTGCTATCAACTTCGCAATCTGTTTCATCTAAAGTACATTTTGTTTATGAACAAGCCTCATCACATCCCGATTTGCTTGTATCATGTCAAGCAAAATCTGTTGGTCCGGTCGAAGTCATCCAATTGACATAATGCTAATTCTTAGTGAAAGCAAACCCCAAAAATGCACTCTTGACCATGTTTCAGATGAACGAAATCAGATTCTTAGGCATTGGAAAGTTGTGCATGCGCGTAGCATACCCCAAGGTCATTCCCGCAGATACTCTATGCTCCTGACATCAAAAGATAATGCTAAAAGTGATTTATTTAGCCACAAAATTTTCTTTTATATGCCTTTATATTGTAAGACCAACCATGGCAGTCTTCTAACCAACATTCTAAACCACTTGTAAACACAATTCTAATTAGACAAAGAACAAGTTTGCAGCTGCTTTGATTTTCTCAGTGATCAAAGTTCTAAGATTTGCCTTAATCACTGTTTTAGAGACAATTTGGTATACTTATATAGCATATTGAGCTTTCGCCATGACTTGTTTTTTGCTCCCAAAGATAGTTTGAACTCCACAAGTTTGGGGGATTGGGTTGGCGTGCACAATGCTATCAAGAATTTTAAATGAAATGATGAGAGGAGAGATGAAGAATTGATGTGAAATATATATCACAACAACATAAGTTTGTTGTAACATGTTTTGTTGAGTAACTTTTATCATATTTAGTTTTTCTCCTCCATTAGCCCATCATGTTTCCTCTTTCAATGTTTCATGGGAAACGCGCTGTGTTTTTCCATGTGTTTCTAATATTGATGTTTTTTCAAAACATTTCAAAGGAAAATTGTCCAGAAAAAAAATAAGAAAATTACTGATTTAGGAGGGAAGACTTATATCAATGGTTTTTACATTGAACATTTGTTTAGTACTTTCATGCAACACTCTTAAGGGGGTTTGCTTCTGAGAGTCATAATTTAAAAAGAGTAAAGAGCCAAAAGTAGTCCCCTTATTGTTTAATGTCACATTTTTAGTACAACTTTCTATAAAAGTGTCAAATTAGTCCTCAAACACTTAAAATTTAAGCTGAAATTGTTCTTTGTGTAGACAATTTATGTCGCGATTCGACCTGGGGCTTAAAATTAGCTAAGACGGGAACAACGATCAGATAACACTAACGTTTAAACAACTATCCACGAAATTATGAAATCTTTCAATTTATAAAAGAGCTACTAATAATCCACAAAATGTAATATAAAAAAAAAAATCAAAACATCAAGAAACCACATCTCGTACTAACATTGTATCAATATCTGAAGGAAATAGTAAAAAAAAAACTATAACCACATCATAACTAATGCATATCAGTTGCAATCCTTATTCTGAAAACCAAATCTCTTTTACCAGACATATCAACCTAAACTTTTCTTCTAAAAAAAAAATCAACTACAAGTCTGGCTTAACGAGTAATTATAGTCTTAATATGCATTACATTATGGTGCTTGTGCTATGCATGAATGATAATATATATATATATTGATATGCCACTAACAAATTTTCATCATATGACACAAATCTCAGTGCAATCTTTTGAGCAAGAAATATTTAAATGTTGATAAAAAGTCATCCAGAGCTCCGATTTCAGCAAACTTATAGTCAAACTGACCGGCTTGATGAAACGGACCCAATGATATCAAAACTAGTACAATCCGAGTCAAATCATGCCCAAATCAAGTCATTAAGTTACTTTTAGAAGATTTTAGGACACATTTGAAGGTCAAATGGATGCCAACACTAGCAAGCCCATACTCGAATCGAGCGACTCTACAAGACGAATCTAACGAGCCAAGATCACTCAATTCTAACATCGTTAAGTTCATCAAATGCCCTTTAAATGACGTCTGATCGATGGGAGCTATCTAAACCGTCCGATCAAAATGACTGCATTTATTGCACCCAAAACCTATAAATAGACCCCAACTCTCACATGAGGGGGGAGGAAGGATAGAGAGAGCTTGAGGCTTTAAGGAGAAGCTGCAGTTTAGCACCGCTGCGGACCGCCGTCGACTAACCGCCGACCGCCGTCGACCCCCGCCGACCTCCGTCACCGTCGATCTCTGTCACCGTTGATCTCCGTTACCGTAGACCTCCGTCACCATGGACCTCCACCAATCATCGTCAATAACCACCAACCAAACAACGTCAGTCGACATTGTAGTCTGAAAAATATAATTTCTCTCTCCCGTCTGTGGGACAGGGGGTTTTTGTAAACGTCAATCAATAGTGGATTTTCAAAACTGGGTCAGGTCCCGTGGTTTTTCTCTTTACGGGTTTTCCACGTAAAAACTTCTGGAGTTATTGCTTATTTCCCTTTCATTTGTGTGAGTGTTGGATTCTCGTACGACGCTAAGACAATAATTTGTTACTCTATCGCCGCAAATTTTCTAGCACGCATCATATATATATATATATATATATATATATATATATATATATATATATATATATATATATATATATACTGCTACTACATAGACACTAGAACCTACCGTTGCAGCTGCATTTCCTTCTATGGTCCAGACTGACCAGTCTTCCCAAGAAGATTGGCAAGTGCATTCCTCCCGGCGGAAGGAGAAGGCTGTGGGTACTTTGTCGCTTGGAAATTTAATGGATAATACATTGTTCTCTCTTGGAAATGGAGAATCACTTCAAAGTTTAATTATTGAAGGCACTACACGAACTCGTGGAAGAGGAAGACCTTGGTGACCTTGTCCATAGAAATATTTTTTTTTTGCATGTTTTTCTTTTGTCCTATCTTTTATACTTCTCGTTTGAGTTTTTTTGCTTTGTGTCTCTTATGAGTAGAGCTCCATATTTTGTAACCTTTTTTATTTCAATGAAAAGACCCTAGGCCTTTTTTATATATATATTTTGGGCCCTCTCATACTACTTCTTTATATATATATATATATATATATATATATATATATATATATATATATATATATATATATATCACATTACTTTATAAAATCTCGAACTTTCACTTTAGTTTTATCATTTATTATTTTACTTTAAATATTTACCATTTTAATATTTTTAATAAACATGATAAGTTTCACTGTTAAAAATCATGAATCGAAGCGTACTCTCAAATTATACTTGTAACGTACACATTTACTATTTTCGTTAATGGGAGAAGGTACATCACACCCCCTGTAAGTATCATCTGGGGGTAATTCAATACAACTTAATCATTTACCTTCACGTGTCACTTATTTCCTCCTATTTGTGATATCATTTCAGACTTTCAAATGTCAGACATCAATGAAACACTTATTTCAAGTCATTTAATAAAACAATTATTCATTTAATAAAATATTAATTTAATGCATAAAATAAAATAATCAATCTTTGCTTACAATACATTTGAAATACTTTATCCCTTCACGTTACTTCCTTTAACTAACACCTAAATCAATTAAAAGTGTATATAACTCTAAGAATTACGTCATAAAGAAAGTCTTATTTAAATATAAAATAATTACTAAAAAGCTAACCTCTTCTAACTTTACGACTTTTTTGCCTTCTTCAAATCCCAAAAAGTTATCGAATTCTTCACACTTCATAATCTAAATAAAATTTAATAACATTAACTAATTTAACTAATTACGTCATTAATTCAATTAATAACATAAGGTTTAACACTTACCCTGTAGGCTCCCTTATCCGTTTGCTTCATAAACTTCATCTCATTCAAAGCCAATCCCTGTATTAAAGTCTTAATTATATTTGACATCGTATTAAACACTCACACATGACCGGAAATTCATTAAATAACTTAGTAAAAACCCTAACATACCTTAAAATCCATTGTTTGACCCTAGCTCTTCCCCTTTCCTCACATGAAATTCATATCACCTCTTTGCCTCAATTTTCTTAGTTTATTAGTTTCAATTCTAATATCACATACAATTAAGCTCAAACTTTAAATAAAAAACACACACACACACATACACACACACACAAACATAAATATATCAATATAATTAAATAACATAATTACTTGAAACTTAGAAAACTTACCTTACTTGGGTGTTTGGCCTCTCCGAATTCATGCACAAGGGTTTCTCCACTTCCTCCTCTCAGTCAAGACTCGATGCATAGCAGCAAATCATCTTCCCTCTTCTTCCCGCGCGTAAGTATTATTGAGACATCGACTCCCTGCCCTCTTCACCTTCGATTGCGATTCATCCAGACACAATGCTCGCTTCTTCTTCCAGCCTCCTCCTTCCTCTACAAACAGAGCTCAGACTTAGCGTCGAAGGTTTCCTCCTCGCCCTTCTTCTTCCTCTCCTTTGCCTTTAATTTGTGGCTCGGGGTAGCACCGTATGCACAAAAGCAGTGTTAGTATTGACAAAACGACTCAAAGCAAGTGGCAAAGTTGACTTCTCCTTTCTTCTTCTAGGACAATACACCGTCTTACACATGAAATCACTGTTTTATTCTTTCATCTTCTTCTCTGCACCAAAATTTGCTCTCCTTCTCCCACTGTTTCTTCTTCTCTCGTATTCTCTACTCTCTCCCTCACTTCGTTTCTGAAATGATCCTCTATATCCTTAAGCCTAATCGTAATGAAGGTTAGCCTGATGTCGATTTGATTGATTTATTTATTAATACTATTTTTATTACTCTTTTATTTCAATTATTGCAAATCCATCTCATACTAAGGGGCTGTATGACACCATATGAGAATTAAGTTAGTAGGATTTAGTAAATCCTGTAAACTCGGATTTAGTATATACTAAAAGGGTTAGTTCTTAAAAAAAATTTGACAATAGATTTAACAAATCTTATTAAATCCTATAAAATTGTTTGTCTGTCGAGATTTAAAAATCTAATATGTTTATTAGACTTAACAACAAATCATCATAGAATTTAGTAATTCTAATAAATTCGACTTCTTAAATTATTCCAAAATTTTTAAAATTTGCAAGATTCTTAAATTTAATTAATATTTTATTTTAAATTATGATAATTAATAAATATTTTTTTACTAAGCTAATCAATTAGTAATAAAAAAGTTTATTAAATTAATTGTTAAATAGAAGCTTAATATTTATAAAAGAGTAATCAATTAGTTACAAATAATATTAATTAATAATTATTTATAATTTTATTTAGTGAAAAAAAATGATATCTAGTTTTTCTACTAATCAATAATTAAACAGCAAGTATAAACTAATCTAATTAAAATTTAATTAAGTATTAATCAATTAGTAATTAATTCCCTACCCAAAACCCTCCACGATTCAATATTTTGGAGTTTTTAGAAGGTTATTGAGAGGTTATTTGATATTAATTTTAATAACCTCCCAACAACTCTCCTGATTTTATGTGAGCTCCCTTTCATATAACTACGAGAACGTTCCATTTCTCTCTTAGGGCGTGTTTGGAAGCCCAAATTCGCGGTGCGGCGCTTCCCCGCACCGCGAATTTGCGATAATTTTGGCGGAATCGCGGAGTATCGCGACCCGGGGCCGCGAAGCGGTAATGAAAGCGGACCGCGGGTTATACCCCGCGGCTCCGACTTTCAACCAGCCTTCAGCCGAAAAATCTCCTCGCGTGCCCTCGCCCCGCTGCTCTCCCCGAACCCTTCTCTACCCTAGCCCTTCTCGCGACTCGATCGCTCTTGCGGGAAGATTTCCCTGGAAGAAAAAACTTGTCCGTCCTAGCACTTCTGCGACTCGACTGCTCTTTCATCTTCCTCGACTATCTTCTTCCACAACTCATCTTTACCCCCGTGCCTTGGGTAAGAAGTGCTTGTATCTGCTTCCATTATTTGGGCTCGGTTTTGGTGTTTGTTTCATTCTATTGCTTTTCTTGGTGTGGCTTGGGTTTGCTTCACTTTATCTGACACTGTTTCTTCCTGCTGTTTGGCTATCAGGTCAGGCACTCATGTGCCGTGAGATGGATTATTTGCTTAAATTTACGGGTGTTTATTACTTTAGCATGTGAAAAATAGAGATGTTAGCATGTTCTAGTAGTTGGCTTGATCGATTGCTTAGAATGGTATGCTTATGGCTACCATTTGATTCTCGCATCGCACCGCATTACACATCGCTTTTATATGGCTATCATTTCAATTGGCATGGTTAATGATGATTATAGGCTTCTTTTGTTGTCATTCAGTTCAGCACTACTGCCCAAAACTTAACTTCGAATGTGTAGTTAAGTGCATTGTGTGTATATATATTGTGTGTGTATATATTGTGTGTGTATATATTGTGTGTTGAGTTGTGTGGTGCAATGCATTGAAGTGTAGTTAAGTGCAGTGTATCGAAGTGTAGTGAAGTGCATCGTGTGGTGTCGTGTAGTGTGCAGTGTGTGTGATGTGTAGTGTAGTGCCTGTGTGTTTGTGTGGAAGTACGGTGTGTGTGTTTTTACAAGGCAATGTGTGTGATGTGCGATCTCGTGTGAAGTGTAGTGCGAGTGCAATGTGTTCCGGGTGTAGTGCGAGTGTATTGTGTAGTGAAGTGCGGTACGGCTTGTGGTGCGATGAAGTTTGTGAACTCGTTTAGTGTTTTTAATTGGGCGTGTATTGAGTTGTGTGGTGCGAGTGCATCGAAGTGTAGTTAAGTGCGAGTGCATCGAAGTGTAGTGAAGTGCATTGTGTGGTCCTGTGTAGTGTGCATTGTGTGTGATGTGTAGTGTAGTGCTGTGTGTTTCTGTGGAAGTGCAGTGTGTGTGTGTTTTTGCAGTGCAATGTGTGTGATGTGCAGTGCTGTGTGAAGTGTAGTGCAGTGCAATGTGTTCTGGGTGTAGTGCAGTGTATTGTGTAGTGAAGTGCAGTGGTGACTTGTGGTGCAGTGAAGTTTGTGAATCGTTTAGTGTTTTTAATCGGGCGTGTATTGAGTTGTGTGGTGCAGGTGCATCGAAGTGTAGTTAAGTGCGAGGTATCGAAGTGTAGTGAAGTGCATTGTGTGGTGTTGTGTAGTGTGCATTGTGTGTGATGTGTAGTGTAGTGTCGTGTGTTTCGTGGAAGTGCGGTGTGTGTGTGTTTTTACGGTGCAATGTGTGTGATGTGCGTGCTTGTGTGAAGTGTAGTGCGTGCAATGTGTGTGCGATGCGGTGCGGCGTGAAGTGTAGTGCGATCTTGTGTTGAGTTGTGTGGTGCTGCGTGAGTGCGGCTAGTGCATTGTGTAATGCAATGTGTAGTGTTGTGTGTGATTTGGGGTAATGCAATGTGTAGTGCCGTGAAATTGAAGTGCGGTGAGTGAAATTGTGTGAGTGAGTGAAGTTGTGTAGTGAAGTGCAGTACAATGTGTGTGATGTGTAGTGCAGTGAAGTTGTGTGTGAAGTGTGTGGGTGTGTGATTCCAGTGGGCCGTGCAGTGAAGTGTGTGTGTATTGCAATGTGTGAATAGTGTTGAATTGGGTGTGTGAAGTGCAGTGAATTTGAAGTGCAGTGAAGTGTGTGGGTGTGTGATTCCAGTGGGCCGTGCAATGCGAACCTGTGTAGTGTAGTGAAGTGTGTGTAGTGTAGTGCAATGTGTGAAGTCAAGTGTGTGTAAGTGCAGTCGTAATGTGTGTGCAGAGGCAGGTGAACCTCTGCAGGTGAGTGCCGTGCATTAAATTTGAAGTGCAGTGAAGTGTAGTGTTGTATAGTGTTTGTAAAAACCTATGTAACTGTTCAAAAGTTTCATTAATGAAAATAAAGTACTCACTTCCCGTGGACGTAGGTCAATTTGACCGAACCACGTAAATTTCTGTGTTCCTTTACCTTAGTAGCATTTTAAATTTCTGTGTTTCTTTACTTTAGTAAGCATATTAGCCTAGACTTTCATATGTTTGTTTATTTATTTCATATTTAAAGATATTGTCGACTTGTCTCCTATTATTAGTATAGCGAGTAAGAACAAAGAAGTTGCCACTCCTCGCAATGTGGGAGAAGGACATAAAATTAATTTTTGCGATATATGCATTGCGGAAATCGAAAGAGGCAATGGACCGAACTCTTTTTTCAATAAGGAAGGCCGGCAAAACATAAGTAACAACTTTTAGGGAGGTGATAGGCGAGGATTACGACAGTCGTTAGCTTAAAAATAAATGGGACCAACTTAAAGAAATAATCGTAAGCTATGGAAGGACCTAAAACATGGATTTACCGGTTTAGGCTGGGATCCGTCGACGCGAACTATTGCTTGCTGCGGAAGAATGGTGGACTGAAAGGCTAGCGGTAAGACATAATCGAATTAGTTTTGCTTGTGTTTGCACCACTCGCTAATAAAAATTATTTATTCTTACAAATTTATCCTACAAGCGAGGAAGTTCAAAACAGTTGGGATAGAACCAGAATTCGAGGAGAAACTCGATCGAATGTTCGGTGGGACAACAACCACGAGGAAATACGCGAGCTGCACCTAGCCAAACAATGGCTGATACAACCCCCGAGGAGGTCGCCGTAGAACTTTCAAACGATTCAGCAGAACTCCGCATATACGATCAAACTGAAATGCAATCTACAAACCGAACGAAGCGGCCCCGGATCGATAAGAAGAGGAAAAGTACTGTTGGAAGTATGAAAGAGCATCTATCATTACTTGTGGAATCAACAAATGATGCTCCACATAAAGTTCAAAAAAACACTGTCCACGAGGTTGTTAGGCTTCTAAAGGAAGACCCAGAGATTATAGGGAATCGACCACTTTTCTTCTTTGCTATCGACCTCCTCCGGGACTCTCTCCACTGAGACTTTTTCATCGCTAGCTTGATGAGAGCTACGCTTAGAATACATTCGATATTATTTTGACCGATGCACCTTGTGATATGATATGGAAATGTTGCTTTTATTTCATCTATCGTTATTGTTGTTATCGATGTTGTCCGGACAATTTTTATTTCGAATGGTTGAATGTTTCGAGTTATTTCCTTTCTTAATGTAGTTCATTCATATGTTTCGCTAAGGTACTTGTTAATTTCTATAGAGAGTAACATGTTTTCTTTGAAAGGTGCAGTTTATACCGTCATGAATCCAGAGGAGATCCGACGCCGTAGGAGAAACGCAGCGATAAATATAATGCTGCAATACCACAATACATACGTCGATCGTGAACCTTGTTACACTTCATCTCAGGTCGGAGAACATCGGATGGGTGAAATGATTTCGGGACACCTAACGAGATTTCGTAACATCTTCAGAATGTCACATGAGGTTTTCAGAGATCTTCTAGTTGACCTAAAAACATCTCACGGACTCCATCGTCTTATAGGACAACGTACCATGAGTGTCGGGCATCACACTTTTTATATCGTCACGTAATCGATTCCACGAGGGAGCCATGGAACGTTTCCAACATTCGTCGGAAACAATTAGCCGATATTTCTCGGTTGGTTTCGGCTTCTCTTGTCGGCTTAGCAAATGATGTACTAAAACCAACTCGATCCAACATTTGCAAGGACCCCGACTGAGATTCTTAACGACGAACGATACATGCCATATTTCAAGGTACAATGTTAAATAAAACAAATTTTTATGGAATGGATTGTATATTTATATGATTATTTTTTCCTTAAGGATTGCATCGTGCAATGATAGATGGAACGCACGTTCATGCTATAAGTGCCTGATAACGAGAAAGTAGCTTATATCGGCCGTTCTCGGAGGACAACTCGAATATTATGGTCGTTTCGTGATTTCAACATGTGCTTTACATTCTGTATTGGCTGGATTGGAGGGCAGCGCACATGATGACAGAGACTCTTTAAAGCTTGCAACAAGAAAGCCGCAGTACAATTTCCCTCACCCACCTCTCAGTAAGGTCATTTATAATATTAAAAGATGATGTTTTTGGTCATACACCTAATTATACTTTATATCATTACAAGGAAGTATTATTTAGTAGATCTACTACACTCTACGTACGGAGGAGTATCTTAAACCATATCCAGATACAAGATATCATATTCCGCATTTTCAAAGAGCTAAGTAATCGCACAAGAACTGGAAAGGAGACTGTTTAATAAGAGACATTCATCATTGCGAGGCGTTATTGAGAGAACATTCGGAGTTTGGAAGAAGAAGTGGGCCATTCTTCGGGATATGCCTCCTATCCGTTCCCCAAACAAAGTGCAGATAGTGTTGCAACTATGTGCCTTCATAACTATATCGAGCGGCATCCAACTCGGCCGATGTTGATTTCGACGAGGTTGCTGCGATCGACGGTTTGCATGTGACCGCATCGAACCGTCTCAACCACGAGAGGATGACAATAGTGCACCAATGCAGTACAAAGAAGGGGAGGTGCAAATGAAATGCAGCAGCACTTCGAGCGGACATTACTCGATTGTTAGTTGGAGAGTAAGTGTTTTTCAGCAATGCAATGTATGCTCTTTTACATTCTTTTGGAAGACTTTACTTCACATTATTTACAATTCAACACTCTAGATTGATTCTTTTCATTTTGTTTCGACCATTTTATACTCAAATTAATTAGCTCGCATGTGTGCTTAGTACATGTGTAAACATGAGCTCCAAGACGTCGGCCACCTCTCGCCGATCGCTATGTCGATGCGGGCCATGAGCATCTCTTTCGACATCACGTCGACCCGCATAGCTTTCGACGAAAGTTTTATGCTTGTCCTCGGGACATTCCGCATCAGCTGTCGTTTATTCCGATGGACGGATAGCTTACTGCATTCTCACGAGTCCGACGCCGAGAGTGTACGACCACAACCAAGACGCAATAAACTGGAGTTACGCATTATGAAAACTAAAGTGAACATTATTTTATTGTTGGTTGATTGTTGGACATAATTCTTCAGCTTTTTTTCACTCTACCGTCGTCGCCACGTGTTTCGAGAAGTAGTATATGTTTATCGTATAACTCTACGACTATTTTGAGATTTCGCAATCGCGTAGTAACTCTACGACTATTTTAAGATTTGGAAGCGCTCTTCTGTCGTTATTAAATTTTTAATATAATTTGAAGAATCTATTTAAAATATTTTATAAAGCCTCGTAAATTTTTTATTAATACGAACAATCTTTTTAAATTATAAAAATTTTAATATATATATATATATATATAATTCATTAAAATTAAAAGATAACTAAATATTTTATTTTACAATTAAATTAAAATATAACGGCTTCGTAAATATTTTGTTAATACACTTAAAAAATTTAACCTATATAGCGAATTATCAATCGAATCAATAGTTCACTATATATATAGAAAATATATATTAAAGATATAAAAATAAAAAAATCTAATTTCAATTTATAAATTTGTATATTTAAATATAAAATTTAAAAAAAAAAATATTTCGCTTTCAAATATTTCATCCTACATAAATATATCCAAATATTAAAACAGTTTTCTAATAAATGATAAATAGCTCTCACTATTTTTCGCTTCAAGAATCGTGTTTTTCCACGTACACGTAACCAAACATACAAGAATCCCTTCTCAGCTGCTTCGTCAAGTCATAAGGCCGGCATGGGCATCGCCACTGCTGATGACAGATACAGTCAAGAGCTCGAAACTGAAGAACGACAGCTGCTTCAAAACAGGCCCCCCTTCGCCTTTTTCACTCTACCGTCGGGCCGCCACGTGTTCGGGTACAGATACGTCATCGTATAACTCTACGACTATTTCGAGATTCGCACCGCGTAGAACTCTGGGGCGAGACTATTTCGAGATTCTCGAAGCGCTTCGTCGTGTTATTAAATTTTTAATATAATTTAAGAATCTATTTAAAATATTTTATAAAGCTCGTAAATTTTTTATTAATACGAACAATCTTTTTTTTAAATTATAAAAATTTTAATATATATATATAATTCATTAAAAATTAAAAGATAACTAAATATTTTATTTTTACAATTAAATTAAAATATAACGAAGCTCGTAAATATTTTGTTAATACACTAAAGAATATAACCTATACAGAATTATCAATTGAATCAATAGTTCACTATATATATAGAAAATATATATTAAAGATATAAAATAAAAAAATCTAATTTCAATTTATAAATTTGTATATTTAAATATAAAATTAAAAAAAAAATTATTTCTACTTTCAAATATTTCATCCTACATAAATATCCAAATATTAAAACAAATTTTCCTCTAATAAACAAAAGGCCTACTGGCTTCTTCTCATTTCAGCTCGTTTTTCCACAAATTTCATAACCAAACATACAAGACTTTCGCAATTGCCTCATACTGCCTATGTATTAAATGAATATGTTGAAAAGACAATGCCTAAACAGCTCCTAAGTGTCAAAATAATCACCTCGATTTTATGTATGCAGGGATAATTCAACTTCAGCATAAAAATGTCAATTTCGTCCCTAGATTTTGTAATATAGGTTGAAATAGTTCCTAATAAAGACTATTTTAACTCTCATTAAAAGAGTCTAGAGACTACCTGTACATTTTTATAAATTCTAGACTAAAATGACCATATAAACAAATAGCAACAATTCTCGACACTTAACTCAATCAAAACTCTACGGCTAAATGACTGTTATAAAACAAATAAAGGACAATTCTGGACACTTGATCAAAATGATTAAATAAATACAACTGCCAGATGCAAATGAAGCAATCAGCACTTCCAGAAGGTAAATGAGGAATATATCACTGCATAAATTTTAGTTTCTCAGGGAATAGATACCCCGCCATGGACAAAGCCTTGCAGTCAACCTCAAGATACATCATGCTGCAACTGAACGATTAATTGATTCTCACTTTCTGTTTCTTTTCAAGTTTGTTAATCCTTTCACGCTCAAAAGATATCTCCACCTTGTTAGTCATAAGCTGTTGTAGCTGCTCTTCTACTTCACACCTCAATCTAGAGAGGACTTCCGTTTCAGATTTCACAGCAGCTTGCCCCTGAAGAATAGCTTCATTCTCTTCCTCTCTTTCAGTTCTCATTTTTTCCAATTTCAGTCTTGCCTCCTCAGTCTCTCCAAGGCATTTATCTTCTCCCTTTCGTTTGCAAGCTCTTTGCTCAAAACTAGCATTGAGATCTTTCTCAACCTAGCAACAAGAGCACTATGTGCATTTACGGCAGTTTCTGCCAATGATTCTGCTTCGATGCGTGCGAGTTCCTCACCAACAATCTCAGAAGCTTCACCAGTAGCAAGAGCAATGGCGGCTTGGGCCTTGGTAACAGGTTTATTGGGCTGAAATAATCTGGTATAACCTATGAGTTTATATTGTTGTTAAAATAAGTAAGAATAACATTCTGCACTATAGTTCTATAGAGAGAAATATAATAGTGTGGAGGTAATACCAAAGGCAAGGGATATAATGCCCTGTTCTTGAAGACAAGTCTGCTAGCAAAGCAGGCCATGCGCCAGAGTCTATTTTCTCAATGTCTATGAAACCAGATGCCTGGCACAGAAGCTGCCAATATAAAAGATGACACATAAGTTCTCAGAAGAGTCTCAGTGCACCAAAAACTACAATAAGTTTTTTTTTTTTTTTTGGTGGGGGTAGTTGGGGTGGGGCAAAGTATAAGAAGATTAATGAAATGGAAATGCGGCACCTTTTTATCAACTTCCGGAAGTTGTTTTTTCTTCAAAGCCATCTTCCAGCTTACAACATCTTGACGCTAGAAAGAGAGCTGCAAAAGAAATACGTTGTCTCGGTGATACTTGCAGCATTCCTTGTATCCCAGATAAAAGCTCCAGCCCTCATCAGCGTCGCCTGTTTGAAGTACTTATCGTGGATGACGTCCAAATTCTCTGCCATTTACACTCTCAAGGGAGTGATTTGGGGTCCCTCGAACTCATCGAACCTTATTCATAGTGTTGGGTCGGCTTCTCATAATACTGAGTCGATTGCCAGTTTTGGTTCCTTGTTTAACCTCCTCGATTGTTGCGTCGGCAAACCCCATGTTGTCTCGAGAGGGTCGAATGTCTTCATAATTTGATCGAGCGGATGGTCTGGAATCCTTCCTTGGTTTCCACCCGCTGTGCGGGGCTCTCTTCTGGACCCGGTAATCTGCCGACTCCGGTTGGGGATGCTCTCCTCGGCAAGGATGTGCTTGTAGGCCATTTCCATTAACTCTACCAAAGTCTAGGGTTTGTGTAAGCTGAGGTCATAATGAAACCTCTCGGACCTTATGTCTTCCTTCAGAGCAGTCTCCCCCCTAGAATCATAGGATGTAAATTTTGTGTATGCTGACATGGAGGAGCACATGCAACGAAAAATGCAATAGTTAAGGAGCCAGATCATCCATGTAAACTTTATGTAAGTTGAGGCCCTTCACATCCAACATCTGCCCCTAGAATCATAGGATGTAGGAGCACAAACTCTCGTTGGTCCCTGTTTCAGCTGCCATAAGGTGCTCTTCTTTGATACCCGATCGTTTACAAACTGCGCTAAGAAAAGTAATGAAAGTCTGAAAAGCTATTTATACTTCCATCCGGAAGCAAGTTAAACCACTTCAGGGTTGACGACCTCAGGCTGTTGAAGAACAGACAACACTTAATGCGTTCAAGACTCTCAGCAGGCACCTCGCGGTTACGAACGTAACGATGTGGTCATTGGAATCCGACGGACCTCGATACACCTCCAACATCAGAAGCTTGAACTCCTCCGGGGGTTTAGGTCTTCATATATGGAGGGAGAAAAGATTCTCTGGCAGACACGACACCTCACTGCACCCGAATCGTTGCCTCTCCACTTGAGTAGATCCGACGCTATCTTGGTAATGTGAGTCTTCGACCCTTTCGGAGCTGTTTTCAACCTTCTATTGTTGTGCACTTACGCCGCCTCTTAAGGAGGTCTTGCCCCTAGAGGGCCCGATCTCTTGCTATGGCTGCGATAAATCTATTATTTGGGTCCTTAACTCTTGCATTTCTCGTTGCATGTGCTCCTCTGTCTTCCTTGATTTGTTCTATGCTGGCTACTTCTCTCTAACGAATCTCTTCTATATATGATCGTTGTGCTTCTCTTCTTGTCGACGACATGACTCCACGCTTACCACACTTTATAGGATGTTGAATCCAAAATTGTCCGGGAAACAACCCTAGTGAATACAGTGCGAAAGAGAAAAAGAAAGCATGAAACTTGGCAATGAACAGTAAAAATCACGTAACATTTATTCGTGAAATGAGCTTTTATTTAAAGGATTGGGAGAAGTATAATTACATTTTGTACTCCTAGAAAAATATGTAAAGCGGGGGCATTTTAGTAAATACATAATTATAGGGTCGAAAGCCTGAAATGGCCGTCCAGACAGATGGGGTCGGGAGCCTTGGATGGCACCCGATCGAATTTTTGGGTCGGGCGACCACGCGTCGAGAGCCCGAGGGAATGATCGACTAGGCCATTTCTCGGGCAACTATGGCTGAAGTGGGGACTGGGAAGCCCCATCTAACTGCTTTATTTCCGGGCGGTTTTCATCATTCGCCCGACTTGGTTGAAGAATGTTAGTGGATTCGTCCACGTAAGTTTTGTGCCAGTAGGCATTACGAGGTGGTCGGATTCTCTCCGTCTTGAGATTAATTTTCTCCCAATTAGCGGTGCCAGCCATATAGACATGGATCCTTGAACCGTCCCTTGTGGGTTCTAGACTGCCACGTCATCTTTTCTGTCAACCATCAGATCACTTTAAGATTCATGCTAACACGTCCTTTTATGTAATATATATATATATATATGTGTGTGTGTGCGTGTGTGTGTGTGTGTGTGTGTGTGTGTGTGTGTGTGAAGATTTTTCCGATCAAAAAATGGATAGAATAGTAGAGAAACCACAGTTGAAAGCAAAGTATCTTTCTATCGGGAAGAAAATGTTGAAGTTCTACAGAGAATTTATGGAAGGTTTCATAAAATAAACTGGTTCATGTTTCTATATTCTCAATTTTCATAATCAATTTAATAATTTCTCGAAGTTAAACCAACACAATATGTATGATTTCAAGGAATTTTAGTCCTATAAGAAAATATTTAGGTTTTGCATATATTTTATATCTTTATTTTTCTTCATATAATATGTTTTCCACTATTCTCCAGATAAACTAATGATAATATTTTGAGTTTTACAGAAAACCAAATGTCATGTTAAGATGAATATGCTACAACATGTGCGATAAAAAAGGGGCATTTACACACATAGCACATAATTATTATGTAGTTATATATCTCACACGTAAACTTTCATATTTATATACACAACAATTAAATCTTTAATCTCACATCAAAAATAGCACTATTGCCACTTTTAAAAAGTGAAATACACCATTTTATGTATAGGATTAAAGTACTAAAGTGCTATGCCTGTATATATGAAAGTTTGGGTGTGAGACATAAATACATAAGAATAGTGTGTTACGTGTGTAAATTTGCCTAAAAAATTAGCTTCCATTATACATCAACTTACTCTAAGGCACGGGCTGTTCCGAGAGCAATTTTAACTCGAGTGTCCCAAGTCAACGGATTGCAGTAATCATCTGATAAATGTAAATAATCATGAAGGGAGCCATTTCTTTCATAATCATACACAAGGAGATTAAAGCCAGACTCCAAGCAGAAACCAACTAGTTCAGAAATGTTAGGATGGTGCAGCTTTGAGATGCCAGAAATCACTTCCGAAAAATCATGGCTAGGCGAGTCCACTTTCTTCACAGCCAAAATCTAGAGAAAAATAACCAGCATTACAACCAAATAAAAAAAAATAAAGGAAGATTTACAAGCATGCCATTCAATTCTTATGTATTTACATATCTAACACTTAAACATCAATTTTTACATGTGTCACCTCACCTATGCATAGAGATTAATGTGATTCCTCTCTTAATAATCTACGTCTTTATATCTGGTCGTTGCAATTACAAAGGTATGACTGTTACTTTTCTCTCCAGTTAAAGCCTGAGGTGAAAGACTCATTTTTAAGTATTATAGGAAACCATTGGTAAATTTTAGTTTGAGGGTCGCCACCATCATCAAGAATAAGCATTGGCTAATTAATATGAACCTCCTCTCTAAAGGATGGGAGGTGTGGAGAGATCAAAATCTGACTAAAGAATTAACTTTTTAATTATAACTAGTGTATGCATCAATCCTCAAAGAAACTCAGCTCAAATCTTCAGTTTTAAAGGTTCAAAATCCACTATTTTCTCCATAATGGTAGTATGTAGCTCATAGCAAGTAGGCAACTTAGAAAATGGTTAATTTAGGATGATTAACCATAAGCAGTTGTCTCAACCCAATCAATCCCAACATATTAGGCCAAATCCTTTGCCTCATGAACATGATGAATTAACCATTGATCACATCAGGCTGAATTTAGTTCACTGTCCCTACCAATTCAAGGAATTAAATAGATATTAATTTCACCCAAAAAAAAAAAAAAACCGTCAGAGCTCACTGGTAGATGTGACTCAAACAAGCACCTAACATCTGATACCCGAAAGTTATAATTCTTAAGCTGAACTATTTTGAATTGATACCAAAGCAGACATCATACTTCAAAGTTCAAATAAATTTACTCCCTCTTTTTTATCCTGTCGAGCATGCTTTTCACTCTCTCCTGGTGGAGAAGAGGCCATGAAAGTTCTTTCTTAGAAGAATCAAAGTGTAACCCTCTAAGTTTACTCGCTTCAGTAATTTTCTCCAAAGTTGGTTCAGGCAGGACCTTATACATTCCTCTTTTTTATATATACTCCAACAAAATTTTAAGTGCCCTAAAAAACATATTGAATTTTGTTAAAAAAATTCCAACTCGGGGGGTGTGTTTGGTTTGAAAACTTAATCCTAACCTTTTTTGTGTTGGCATTATTTGTGCTTTGCAGTTTGCACAACATTAAAATTCAGTTTGTAGGATATTTATATTGGCCAAAATGGAACAGTGTTAAGACATCTCCCTTTTCTCCTACTGTTTTCAATATTGTAATGCATATCCTGAGCAAGTAATTCAACACCATAATTTGCTCAAAGAAATATTGCACATATCACACATGATACAAAATTTTAAAATTGATTTGTATTTTTAATCAATCATGTTGAGATTGGCCTTCTTAATCATAAACCGACGATCATTTTTATAAAAAAATAAAATAAAATGTTCTCTACCCTTGGTTTTGAGATGTCATATTCCTATGTCAATGTCTCCCATTTATAAATGTTATTCATAGCTCAAGTTCAAACTGTTCAATATGGTTGGCACTAATATATACACGACCTGCCAGTAGTATTTGATAAAGATGACGTGTGTTATCACATGCTATAAAATTTGTACATTAGTTTCATGCCATGCCTTGGTGAGTTGGTGTAACATCCCGTGACACTACTAGGTATGCCAACATAAATCATCCAAATAAAAGAAGGGTAGATAAAGAAAAGAAAAATAGTCCCCATTATATGGGTTGTTTGGGAGTGGTGTGCATGTGTCGTTATTGTGGCATATGATTTGGCAAAAACTCCTTTATGGATTGGTAGAAAAGAAAGAACAAAGAAAACATCTTGCAAAGTCATTTAGCCAACATCATCTCATTAGAAAAATTCGAAAGTCCATTAAGAAAAAGAAAGAGAATGAAGTGATAGGGGCAGATTTTACTTGTCATCCTTTATTTCATTGAGTGATGGATAAAAGTTAAAAGACAGCATATAATGAAGGTTCATTTGCTAAAACATAGTTTAACAACACAGACCAAACATATTTTTAAATACAAAATTAAAAATTGAATCCGAACCACCATTTAGTTTATTGTATTTTAAATAATTTATTCATTATTACCTGCAATAGATTATCCATCACAACTTCATAAACTTGGTATATTTTTATAAAACTAGTATCTATTTTATTTGCACGTGGTTTTCTTTCAACATGAATTTTAATTCTATTTTCCATATTAACACCTACTATCTCATACGGGCCTTTTGACGTTTCATAGTTTCCTACATTTATATCTAGAGGCAGAGTTCAATATTATTACTGGCAAAGCCAATTTATTCTTCTACCAATTATAACGCTATATCAATTGCCACTATTAGCCGATTCTTAGGTGTTTCAAGATGAGTTTTAACATAACTTTCCTCACTTTCTAGAAGAAGCTTCAACGTAACTATCCGAAACAGAGTTCTTAGTACCATGCGGAGTTGATGATGTCAGTATCATAAGGATTTACATTTGAGATAGATAATGTGTAATTGGTTATATTGTTTTGAATTATTCAACGGCTTGTTATAAGAGAATAGTTAGGCCACTGTTTTCCTTTATATATTTATTTTTCTTGTAATCAGCATAGCTATAAATAGGATATTTAAGATTAGGATAGATGATGACATAATTGAATGCAAATTTGGATTTCTCAACTCTCTTGGCATATAGCTCCCTATCTCGAGCATGAGTCCTATATCTTTTCAAATTCCTTCTCGTCTTCTGTGTCACTCAGGTCATCCTTTTAGTACAGATTCCATGCTTAATCTCCCACCATATAGCCATGTATCACTATGGTAGCTCAGCAGAAGTTTGAGAACATAAAAGTGCCAGTTAAATAGAAGTAGTGCTTAAAGTAATTTTATGGTTTGCTGATAAAAACATGAAAACATACTAACCTCATTTGATGTAATTTTTCCAAAATTTGCTTATAATATAATAGGTTGTACAAGAGAAAAAAGCAAACAAACGAACAAAAAACTTATAACGTGAACTTATGAACGAAAGTAAGAATGAAAGAAATGAAATCAAAGACCTAAACATAAAAAAATAACAAATGCAAGTTATCTGACAATGCAAAAGAACTAAAAAAGAGAACAATATGAAGATGAACTATAGTAAACTTAACTAATTAGTTCAGTTACTGTAAAGTCTGCCACATGACATAAATAATCGGTGCATTCTTGAAAACACTTGAATATAAAAGTTATAGAAAGCACCAAATCTATCAATGTTCATGAAAAAGAAGCCATATTATCACAATAAGGTGGAAATATATGTCTATCATGATCAACACAAAGATTTTATACCAATCTATAAAATATTTATGAAGAAACTATACCGTAGAAAAGAAAAAATATTCATAAAATTTGCTGGCAACAAGACTTTTAACATGAGAGAAATTTTTTATTATTTAACATTAATAAAAATAAAAAAGTTTACAGTTAGAAAAAAAGGTAACAATTAAAAGCCTTACCTTTCCATCGACACATTTGGCCTTGTATACACATCCAATGGACCCCTTTCCAACAAGACGACTAGCACTAAATCCTCCTGTGGCTGCTTGCAAATCTACCAGTAACATAGCGCTAGCATTAATCGGCTCCGTGTTTCGTTTGTAATTAAATTTAAGCTTAAAATCATTTTCACTGACTGAACTGCTCCTGCCAGATGTGTGAGGCTTGGAATTAAATTTAATTTTAAACTCATTTTCACCGACAGAGCTGCTGCAATCAGAAGGTGGAGGCTTCACACCCAAAGAAGAAGATCTTGGTAAGCTATCAGCTGCAGATGAGGATCCCATGAACTTGAAACCTGCCAAAATATGAAATAAGTATCAGAATCCTGTAGGACTAAGAGGATAACGAGACAAAGCTAAACTTATTCTACGCTTCTAATCAGCAACTTAATGTGAACTTTACCAAATGATGAAAGGCCATGATCAAGTAAGAATAACTCATAAACTTTCTCTATAAGCTACTATCGGCTTTCAGAAAAACTTGCATTCATAACAAGCAAAAATTTGTGCTCTTGATGTCCTAAAATTGGGGCTCTGATTTATAGAGCACCTCATCATCATGCAAGCTAATCACAATAATGGTTCCCAAATTACCTCGATCTGGTTTCAGCATGTACCAGAACTGTTTACCGGGATTATATTACAAATATTTTGAGGCAGTACATCATGAATCAATGTTACAAAAAAGCATCCAATTCTCTGTGAATGTAATGGGTGGGAGATTAACGAGTCTTCGTAGTTTATAGTTAAGATCATAAGAAGTATGTATTAAGATTTAATAGGTAAGTTATGAGTCCTTAAAAGAATTGTATTTCTTTAAATAGTCTTGATTAGGATTATTATGGGATGTGGGAAGATAACCTTCTCTAATTTACTAGTCTCTTACCCTCTACCAACTAATTTCAAAAGTAGTTGTTCCAAGCACTGAATATTTCCTTTTTTCTCCCTCTATAACGCAAATTAATTTCTTTCCTTTTTGCGTTGCTGCCTTGCCGATTCAGACTCGCGATCCTTTCCTTCTTCTTCTTCATGCTCTCCCCTACCTACTTCATGAATCGACCGACCCACAGCCTCTCTAATCTATATAAGAGCAGGCCAAGGCTCGCAACACATTGCCTCAACCTACTCACTGTCGAAGCCCTAGCATTCCCTCACCCTCTCTTGTAGCCACTGAGTCTTTGTCGATCTCCCTCCTCCCTCTCTCACATTTTCGCCCGAAACAATTGGCTTTGTGAATGAACCCTTTCAAAGTTGTAAAGATTAGAGCTTGTGGGAAGGCAGTAGCGGAACTGTGGCATGCAGAGACCATGAAATATCATCTTCCTCCTCCTTCCGTACAGTCCTAGCCGAAACCATTGAGGAAAGTTACCCTCGTCTTTCTCGTACTCTATCCCAGCCACCTTTACGTGCAGTTTCTGATCTCGTAAATCCTGAATTTAAGGCAAAAGCAAGATTTAAGAACCTGCAGAGTTCAAACATGTACCATTTTTGTTGTTTATTAGGTTTAGGTGTTACGTATGTAAGTCCCCAAAATTTTATTCAAAAATTTTAATTACTACCTATCAAAATAAAACAAAAAATATATTATTTTAATTATGTTAGTTAAAGTTAACCTTGATCAAGTTCATATATATTTCTGTTAAAAATATTATAATAATGATTTAATATAATAAAAATTAGCTTGCACCTAATTTAATGAATAAAAAATTTTAATTGCATAAAGATTTATATTTTATTTTCTAAATGCTGTAGGATTGCTAGTTGGACAGTTGAAATCGTAGAAGAATCGTGTTTGTCGTCTCGAAGTAAATAACAGTTTTTTATTAGAAGATAAACGTACACATCCTAGTTAGAGGCGTTAGTCCTTGTTATTTGTAGTAGATTTATAATTATTTCATAAGATTGCCAGTCATGCACTTGTCACTTCGATTTGAATGTTGCACTTGTTATAGGCTTCAAATTTTTTTTGCTCATGATGGAAGCACTATCTTGCTCTATTGCTACAAAACTCTCGCATATGTGAATAAATCTTACAGTCATAATATTTTCCTTTCATGCATTTATGAAATTTCATGTGAACTCATGTCATATCACAACCTTGCGTGAACTAGCATGTTTCATACATATTGATATGCTTATGTGAAAGCATGTAAGTCAGTGGAACCCTTTTGGATATTAGTTAGTTGGGCTGAATGACCCACAGAGTGACTGTTCTACGGGAAACCGTCGAGCTCCCTTGGATTGGTATTGACATTTACGGTTTCAAAGTATTTGTTAAAACCAACTATATAAATATTAAATAGACAATTGAATAATATGAAACTTCATTGGAAACTATCGCATGTTTCATTATGATAAGCATATTTTATATCAACCACTCTCCTGTTGCAATATGATGTTATATGTATGCATATAGTAATCATATCTATTTGTTTCTTATATTGCATGCCCCATTTCTTTTGTTGTTTATGCTTTAATAATTTTTTGTTATTGACTGAGTTTTGTTTTTCAAACTCACTCGATATTTTGCATAACAGATTATATTCAACCGCTAGCAAGGCCATATTCACCAGAGCAAGTTTTACAGCTTTAGATTTTATAGCTTAATATTTTACTCAAAATTTGCTTTAGCTATTTTATTTTCCTTGTTGAGTCTAGATGTCGTTCTCGTTACCATTTCAGTTTTAATTCAGTCGGTTTTCAACTTTCGTTTTAGTTGTATTAGTGGACTCTTTATTATGAATAAAATCACATTTGCTTGATCATTTGCATGCAAATATTTCTTTAACAATACATAACAGGTTTAATTCATTTCATCATGCCCTCTATTGTCAGTGTATACCGACTTCCGACTCGGGATGTGGCAATTGCATCCTCGAATTATCGTTTATCATGATCACAATAATAGGTTCATTATGATGGTGCTCTTGCTGCCACTAGAAGTGGACCTTAATCACCATCCATGTCATTATCCCACTAATCCACTTCTTATTCCTTGCAAAGCCTCCATCTTATCATTCTCCATTCATCATTAACGAATCTTCTTCTACCTTATATTATCTTGGATTCCCTTCTATTATGTTGGATTCCATGGGTTGTCTCTCTCATCTCTTCCCACTCACATCCAAAAAAATTTCCAAATCACTATCAAACCTTGCAAATCTCCACCACCCCATATCTCCTCTCCTAGTTCGTGCATGACTAACATAGTGTATGTGTCGAATCCATCCCCACTCATAAATCCATCTCCATTCCACACTCCCACATTTTATAAATGCAAATATAATAGTAATAATAAATTTTAGGTCTTGTTCAACCGATGTCACGTCTCCAAGCCTCTGGTGATGCTTCATTAAGATTTCCCAAAACACAATGGTCAAATCTCTTAGCCTCCAAGCCACAATTCATCAAATTTCACTATCCAAGCAAAGATCTGTCGACCTTAATCTCAATACTCTCCATTGTCTCCACTCAAATTTCTTTGTTACCCGATTTTGCCACCTCCATCGTGATTTTTTTTTTTATGTTGGTACTTCGCTCAATTTTAAGGTAAGGTCATCGTGAAAAAAGGGTAATGTTATGGTCAATAAATGAAATGTACAAAATTTGATTAATGAGTATTTGGGAGTCATTGAGTTTATTATTATGTAATCGGTAGTTTTTGAGTCTAGGTGTCATTTATCTCTATAAATAGTCTCGGCTGAAAGTATTAGAGTATTATGAATTAAATGAGATAAGCCTCCTCTCTAAATTTCTAATTCATTTATTTCTCCAATCCAAATTTTTGGAGTTCCAAACATCATTGAATTATCATTTATCTTGACCACAGCAATCAGTTCATAACATAGAGTTGAATATATTACTTTTGGGTTCTTTGTGACAAGATTCTAAATCCTTATTTTAGCATTTATGTATCAGGTCTATCATGTTGTTAGATATACAAAACTTATCAGCAATTACAGCGAAATCATGTGCACCAAAAAAGTGCAAATAAAAAGCAATTCATAGAATTGGGTTCTCTGGAGAGACTTATGCAGCGCTTGTGTTAGATGTTTGTGACTACACATGTGCACCTATGTGTCTCGCATACAAGAGCGTTGATCATCTCTGGCTAGTTCAACCATATCCTTCTGATAATAATACCAACTAAGATGTCTATATAAATCTTTAAGCGGTGATCTTTTCGAGCAAACCAAATAAAAAAAATGGTAATTCTACAAATTGTGGGAAAAGTGGGAAACAAAAACATAATTTAACTTTTAATAGAATTTTAATATTATAGGCATTCTTCTATACTTTATTAAGAAATGAATCTAATAATTTGTGAGACCCCATCTTCAAAAAAAGAAAAAATGTGATTGCTTTATGCCAAACCCTATAGAAAACTATTAGACTAAACAATATATATTTTTTCATACTAAAAATGAGAATTAGAACATATAATAGTGAAAATAAAAAAAATTCACAACACAATTTTACTCTCTTATTAGTAGTGCATATAGGTGAAGAGATAACTATCTAAGACAAACAAATATAGCAACCAATCTTTAATTCTAGAATTTGATATTAACTACACATCATAAATAGTATTTATTATTCGTAAATTATTAAATAGACGAAGATGGAACTTCATTGTCCACAGATTATTATTGTTGCAACTCCAAAGGTGCTACCCACAATTAATTGACTTGTAGATGGCAAGTATTTCGCAACATATTCAAGATTATCTCAATACTTTGCTCAAGCAAGGCTATCTATGTTGACCATGCTCAATAGGTAGATTAGATTATAAAAACTTCTTTAAAGCGAAGCCTTCAAGAGAATATTTCTAGTTTGAGAGTTATTTGGATATAATTAGTTAGACTATTCCATTTTTATTTTTATGTAACTTTTTTAGATAAAATGTTAGCCTATTTCAATGTATTTAGTTGTATTATATTTGGCAAAACTATTTGCAACACTAAAGCAATACATTTGGCAAAATAAAATTCTGGAGATATTCACTTTGTAAGTTAGTTCTTCTAGCAAACTTTACAAATAAATTCATTTATAAATACTACGTGCATCTGTTTGTGTTCGGCCTTAGCATTCCTTCTTGAGACCACAAAGTAAAGAGAAGTAAGATTGCCAAAAAAGAGTGGAAATGATATCCATCTTTATCAACGGCCAAGTTGATAGTGGAGATACTAATTTATTTTTTTAGATCCATTAGAAAATTTGTAGATCCAATAGAAATTTATTTTTCAGATTTTTTTTATATGACACCCAATAGGACGTGATGGAGAAAAAGGATTCATGTAGCCGACCCCACTTAGTGGGATAAAAGCTTCTTGTTGTTTTAGAAATTTTGTGGGCTTACATCCCAAAATTATCGATATTGAATAGATTAAGAATAAACTTTCTCTGAAAGAAAGAAGTACCTTATTTTGATTATTTCACACTCATACCAAAGAAGTAATTCACATTTCCCAAGTCTTTTATTTCAATTATTTTGTCAAGAATCCTTTTAATCCGGTAAGCACCTCCTCAAAGTGATTTTTCAATATAATATCATCAATAAATAACATTAGAATCATCTTTTTCCTTAGGTAAGTTGATAAACAGAATACAATCAAATGATCAGCTTGGCACTGAGTGCATCCATATTTTCCAACATATTTCGAGAATCTACCAAAATGGAGATGCGGGAATTGTTTAAAAGAAGCTTTTCAGATTCAGCATGCCTGATGTTTGGCATTCTTAGTGTCAGATTAATGTAGAGGATAGTCAAATGTACTGTAAAAAAAACAAAACTCAAATTGCGTTAGTTTGGCAGGGATGGAGAGATTTTTCTTGATGATTTATACCATAACATTTGGTATATATCTTTGTTAACAGGTTAGGCTTTAAATTGAAACATGCTCTCGTTCGCTTTACATTTGACTTTATGGATCTATTTACATCCAACAATTGTTTTTTCAGTGGACACTCAAAATTTTCCAATGCTCCCTTTTTGAAAAGTTCTAGATATCTTCCATTACAGCATTATTACTCCATGAAAAATCTGTAAGCTATCGAGAGCAATAACAAAAACAAGAAATCCAAATAAAAGCCTTTTATAAGTTATGAGATCATATATAAGGTATTTGGTGCATGACCATATCCCTTTCATTAAAACAAGAGGGAAATGAATAAAAATCAGCATATATGGAATTCTTCTCACCAAATTTATACTTCAATAGTTCTTGAACAAGGTCTGAATTCTTGGACATGCAAAAGAAATTCATTCTGCATATGTTCGGTGTATTGAAAAGGTGAAGAAGGAGCTTTCCATTCTAGTAAGGTTTCAATAGGTTTAACATACAAATAAAGTGATAAGGGAGTCTGTAGCTTTGGTAAAACTTTAAAAGATTGAATAAGAGACACTAAGGAATGCAGTGTTCACGGGTTTTTTATGTCAAGAATATGATGGATGAACAAATAACTTTCAAACTTGAAGTTCTTATTCTTGAAATTCCACCCCCAACATTTTTGAGTTTGTAGTAATGCTAGTATTTAAAAAGGTTATCCTCACCGAGCTGTAAGCTTTTCTAGTGCAAGATAATATCATTTGTTACATTTTGAATCTTGAAAGTATCAAATAAAGATATTCTTGAGAGACTTGGGGTCTAATTTGCTTTTATGGTGAGGATAAGTCTTAATGAAAAGTAAAAAAATCCAAAAAAACTTGGTAACAATGAACGAAATGATTTTGGTGATACAAAATAATTAGAGAAATGATTGAACTAGGACTTGACAACAAGTACTCTTGAGACCATTTGATTGATGAGATATGAAAATGTCAGGATAGGACTTCCCCAAAGTTACTTGGAACATTTATGTAGAAAATTAGTTTTCTAGCAAACTCTATGAGATGCAATTTTTTTTTTTTTTTTAGCAACTCCATTATGTAATGGTGTTGACATAGGAACATTGTAAGATCATCACTTAATGTAGAGATAATTTTGTGAAGTTAATGTTAACTGTTATTTAGTATTGTCAGTTTTTAGGATTTTATATTTTCAATGAATAATCAGCACAAATTATGATGCTGATTATTTTAAAAGTTTATCCTATTTCGATTTTTTCTTTTGTTAAATCAAGTGAGATGGTCTATTGCCGATGAAAGAAATAAACTATCGAGCTATAGAAATGTTTTGGACTAAAGATACAACTCACGCATCACTGTTGACTAAAAAAAGATTGAGAAGGTTTGTATGTTTGATTCTGATAAAAACTATGAGTATGCTTAGTCGCTAAATGATAAATTTAAAATTGATGGTTCTTTAATTTTTTTATGGTGAGAAAAAGGAAATATGTTTTCAATATGATTTAAGTTTAGGTATCCTGAATGAATGATAGTACGAAAATCAAATATTACTATCCTTATTTGAAATATATTTAAAACTTCAAAAGTGGTGTTGATATATACACAACCTGTTGTTTGACCCCATGTACTATCAACCATCCTCCCTCAGTTCAAATCTAAAATGTGGAAAATATTAACTAATAAATTAGCAACGCAATTATTTCTCAAGTTTCTTGATTAATGGTTAAGTTATACTTTTAGATCTACACAAAAAGCGCAAACTCAGATGCAAGTCTTTTAAAGAAAATAATATAATATGCACCGGCTAGTTTTTAGAGTAAAAATTTTGCATTCTAGACTTATAATCTTCATGTCATAGGCTATAATTATTGAAAATATTTTTTCTCAGATCTTAAGATATAATTCTCTTGAGTCTATTGTTCAAGTAAAAAATTTCTTCTTATTTATGATGAGAGAATTTCAGAATTTAACATTTTTATCCACCAGCATATTGTGGTGATGTTTCAAAATACGTTTTTGCTGGGAGAATAATTGGCTGACTTCAATTTGAATTGAAAAGGGATGAAGCAAGAGAAGGAGATAGTTGCTTTAATTCATCTTTGTTACTGATTCACTTCAAAATTTTACAACCCAATAATTCATCATGGATTTTCTAATATGGCATTTTATCATGGAATTTTCATATTTTGGATCAAAATTTTATATTTTGAGCTTGATTTTCAAAGTTGAAACTGTTGGCTCCTTGAGCATTGGCATATTCATGGCAGTTGCAATTTTAAAAAGATCATTCATATATATTTTCAATGCTCTTGCAGGAAGAAGATTAGCTTTTGGCGTTGTCGACGGACCATCGCCTGAGAATAGAGACTCCATCTTAAAGTACCAATCAACCATTCAAAGAGTGAATCCTTAATATCTATGATGTTATCTTAAAAATTAGAATGGGAAGGAGGAATGTAGAAAATATAGGACTCTATAACTAGATTTAGTATATTGTTCAGTGTTTAAAAAAAATAATAAGATGTATACAACTAGGTGAAGAAAAAACTAGGAAAGAAGAAAAGATAAATTTTGAAACAAACTTTAACTATGGAATCGAAAACTAACTGGACATCAGAAATATATAGTTGTTGCGAACAAATTATTAGATTAATACAGAAGGAAGGTAGTCATCCACAGATTATTAGATTGTTGTATTATTAGAATTGTTACAGATAGAAAGATCCTAGCCATGGATCCCATTATTTCAACACTACCCACCAAACTAACCTGTATTTCAACATATTTATAATTACCTCAAATAAAACTTCACTAGATAATTTATTGTTCTCTTACTGGAGATTTTAGTCAACGAACTCATCTGTCTGCTAAAACAATTGAAACAATTATAGAAGCTTATTAATTCACAGTTTCTTAGATTAGTTAATAATTTTGTTTCCAGCAAGAATCCACGAAAAGAAAATGTCAAATTTAAAAAGATATATATTGCTAAGCACAGCAAAAGTGTACATCAAGCAGCATTTGGACTGTCTTACGCCAAAGTCTATGGTTTTCTTAAAGAAAAATTCAGTGAACCAAAATGCACATAGATATCCAAAATCTAAAAATTAGAATGTATCCTTAATACTATGACTGTACCAGGTATCTAAAATCTAAATGAAATTTATCTAAAATTTTTGGATTAACGTGAAGCACCTTTTACACGTCTGTGAACAAAATGTAATTTATCATAAATAATTTTTTAAACCATAAATGTGATATGTAGCAAAAATTGATTTGATTGTTTATGATAGGAATGCCAAAGTGTGATTTCGCATAAAAGTGTACAACTGCAATGATTAATATAATCAAGTTTTATTAAATCATTGGTTAAAATAATAATCCTTCTCAGATATAAGTTAGATTCATATAATTAATATAAAATTAAATATTATATTATGAAAATTTTGCTTAACTCTATCCATTTATTACTACTAGTTTCACTTTTCTCACACTGCTAATCGCACATCGTTAACAGCTAGTACAAACTTATAGTTCGCTAACCCAAAACATCTCTATTCAGCTTAGAGCAAACTTTCAATTGCACTAGGTGATACCTATTATATAACTTAAAATTTGAATATGACTTCTGGAAGTAGTTAAGAATTAACTTTTATCTAATTCTTCCTAAGATAAAACGTTGAATTTCCATTAGACAAATGAATTCTATAAGAAATAGGAGCATTTACATGCAGACCACATAATTCATATTTACTTACATATCTAACACCGAAATTTAATATTTACATGCATATCACTCAAATTTTTAACATCAGATCAAAAATACCTACATTTAAAAAGTTAAATACATCTTTTCATGCATAGGTTTATCATACCAAAGCATTACAAACGTAAATATGGAAGTCTGGGTGTTAGATATGTAAATATATAAGAATTGTGAGGTATGTACATAAATTTCCCTAAGAAATATTACTTGTAGTTCAGCACTGACATTATAACTAACGCAGCAATCAAGAAATGAATGTCAGCATAAAACTTACATCCAGTACAGCAAGAGAAAGAGAGATAAAACCATCAGATGAGAATCAGAGATGATTTGATGAATACAACTACAATGAAAAATACCTTGGGATCATGGAAAAACTGTAGATAAACAAAATTACAGTGGTGTAGGAATGAAGCAGGTGAGAATCACAACTGAAGCAATAATTTCAAATAGGGACCTAATATAGAAAAAATAAACTTCAAAATACTAGCCTGTGAAGTGGAAGTACCTTTATCATGGCTAAACAAAGGTGCAAATGACCTTCTCTGACTATCTGACTCGTCAATGTAGTGCAGCAAAGCAGCAGACTTCTTCTTCATAAGGGTCAATATAAATAAAATGATAAGAAGTACAGCTACTATTGCTCCAGCAATGGCAAAGCCGTTTATAACTGATGATTTCCCCCTCAAAGCTCCAGATCGCTCATCATTATCATTGTTGTAAATGTGATAATGTGGGGGTGCTCGTGTTGAAGACCAAGAATTTCCACCAGCTCTTTTGAACGATGGTGAGTAGCAGAGCAGTTTTAAATGTCATGTTAACTGACTACCCCATCAATAAACTGTAGGGAAATTTACATACATACCACACAATTCATATTTATTTACATATCTAACACCCAAAGTTTTACGTTTGCATTTATAACACCTTGATGTCATAAATGTATGCATGAAAAGGTGCCTTTCACTTTCAAAAAGGTAGTGATGGTGGTGTAATATTAAGGATTTGAGTTGTATGCATGTAAATATGAATGTTCAAGGGTTAGACATGTAAATACATAAGAATTATGTCGTATGTATGTAAATGCCATTAAACTGAAAAGAGAAAGCATTCATGCATCATTTTTGGATGTACTTACTGGAGATTGTCAATCTTTCTAAATCCATCTGGAATCCAGCCAGTGAACTGGTTGTTCTGAATATTCCTGGACCACCAAGCAAACCATTTAGAAAATAGATTAACGCCATACATTAAAATATGTTGAGTAAACCAAGTAAACATATATCCCGCTCCAAATTTATAATGTTATTCCATCATAAAGTTTCTTTGGGTTTTGCATTCCTCTTCAAGTTAAAGAATAAATATAAGGGGGTTAGTAGATAGATTAGATAAGTAGAAGAATAGGCAATAAATAAAAAAGGGGTGATAGAGAAAGAAGGAATTTGAAATTGGGATAGATGTGGAAGGAAGGGAATCAAAATAGGCTAGAGAGACCGGCAGTTACTGTGGCAGCCACAGCAACGTGTTTGTGGTACTGAAGTAGCTACAATACTGCATCCTCATTTTAGCTCCTGCGTCATGAGGAGTGATGATCTTAAAAAGTACAACCTCTCGAATGAAATGAAAATCAACCTTAATATATTTTGACCTTACATGAAGTATACTGTTGTAGGCAATGTAGACATTATGTTAACATAAAAAACAAACTCTTCTAAGAGATATATTGCCCACATTATTTCACATAAAGAATGAGTAATAACCCTATTTCCAGCCTCAAAATTAGATCAAGCTAAAAAATTAGTTTCTTTATTGTCAGCAAACGCATATGAATTACAAAGATGCGAATCAGCCTCAATCAAAATCAAAATAATTGATAAATATTGAATGTGACATCGCATAAATAGGATACAGATAAAATCATTTCCATTAAGCTCGCTCAGATATTATCAGTTCGCAAAATGGATGTTATTGACTTGTCGGGAGCATCAAAATTGCTTAAGGAGCACACCATATTGTCTAACTCCTTGTATGAATGTGAAATGCAATGCTAGCCTAGCTGTGAGGTTGACAAACTAAATTTGAGATAACGAAAGCTGTTGTTGTCGTTATTATTATTATTATTATTATTATTATTATATAAAATAAATAAAAAGTGTTATTGTCATGTAGGTTAAATTAAGCATAATTATAGTTAATACATATTTTAAGCTTATATGAATTGAATTTTATATGAAAATATTTAAGTTAAAAAGTTCAATTTGTTAAATGTAATCACAACCATCTCCATGTTCCCGAGCCACCTCCATCTCAAGATCGCAAATTGTCGCATCCCAGTTTGCATGCCAAACACGACCAACCCTTAATTTCCTCCCTATTTGAAAATCCATTAGTCATTGCCATGCTCCCTCTCCCCCAGCCTGAGAACAAATAGCCCCTTGTCGAAGCCTTAGCTTCCAATTGGTTCGCACGCGGCAGTTGTTGAAGGATTCACCTCTCCTGTCTGCATATCCTTTTCCACACTTCTACATGTCAAACACTCCACCCTCGCAATTCAAGCGCCCTACTTTCTACTCTGCGAACAACAACCACGTCCAACATCCTCCATTTCTTCCCCAACCACTTGCTCACAGACCTACCAGGCTTCAGCCCCACTACCTTAACCTCTCCCTCGCACCAAACTCCCAAGTACAAAACTTTATCCCCACAAAAACCGCCTCCTACACGAATTCACCTCCATAATTCCAACACACAAGTCGACCCTAACCACCTACTCGAGTACCTCTGGCCAATTTCGAGAACAGCTAATAACCCATCAAAAACAAGCCACCATTAACATTCTTTCTCTTTTTAAATATAAATAATTCAAGGATCCGTCGGGGTTGTTCCACCTTGGCAAAGTAATTCATATTTGCATCACTTTCATGCGAATTGATTGAAGGTTCATGCACCACTTATAGATGAGTGGGTTAGATTTCATGCCAACTTCCATGTGCATCTTATAGATGAGCACTTTGGAAGACTTTTACAGCCACGATGTCGAATGATACCGATCATGCGTGCTTTATGTGTGAGTGGGCGGCGCAATACTCCTGTTAATGCCCCCTTCGTAGGGAAGATGCCAACAGAGTGTCAAAATTTTCAGTTACTTGAATTTAAAAAAAAAAGTTCAAATTGGACTATTTGAACATTAATATGACACAAAAAAATAAATAAATAATAAATCATAAAATAAATATTTAAAATAAATTTTCATCGTATTAAATAAAATATATTGCAATAACAACAACAACAAGCCTTTATCCCGCTAAGTAAGGTATGTCTGTTATATGAATCCTTTCTCTCCATTGAGTCCGATTGAGGTTCATATTTTCATTTAATTCTACAATAATAAGATCATTTTTTATAAGATTTGCCCAAGTCTTTTTAGTTTTAGCTTTGTCTTTCTTAACATAAGTTGAATCTAAAACATCTACTCTCCTAACAGGATCATCATGGTCGGCAATTAATGTGACAAACCATCTAAGCGACTCTCTCTAATCAAATAAAGGACCAAAAAATGAAGATAAATAGAATCAAAGAACTCTAAACTCGCCAATAAAACTAAGGAAAACTTCTAATTAAACCTCTTTAAAATTCAATGTCACGGAGCCAATATGAAAATTTAAATACCAATTTGAAATACACATCAGATTTTGGACCTTATCGCCACTAGATTTACAATTTCAACTCACAAGCATGCACATGGCATTGCTTGAAGTTCAAAAATTGAAATCTTGCATACAATCCAATGTGACAATATTTGTTATAATCATTTTGAATTTTGCATGATTTTAATACATGAACTTCAAGGCTATTTTTTAACTCAAGCACAATACTTGAAATTTGTGCATGGACTTTTAGATTTAAGTTGTGTATGCTTGAGGGTATTTATATATACATCTATATTTTTTTTAACTTCAAATCCTCTAAGCATTGCTCAAAGTATGTCTTCAATTCATATTCATGCTTTGAAAGTTGAGCAAGTCAATTTAAAAGGCATTTAATGTTTTCCAAACTGTTAGAATATATGAAATTTAAAACCTACATATGCTCCACCAAATTGACTGAGTATTTAAACTTGAACAGTTTGAGAATATTATGCAAATTAAAACAAAATTTTCGCTCAAATTGCTCTCACTTTGAATGTCAATCACATGGATCACATTATCAATAAAATAAATTACAATTACAGATCAACGGTGAAAGAGCTCATACTCATCTATTGGATGTCATTTGTCTATAATCAGGTTACTTAAAACACTTCTTGGCAATAAGGGTCTTCGGGTTGACAGATCCACCCACCATCTCGTCACCAAGGCTGATTTCTCTTCATGGGTGCCCAGTTTGGGTGCTCAAGCAAGGCTAATCTTGTTGCTTCACCATAAGGCAAAGCCCTAACTGTAGGTTATGGTGCATTCCATGTGGCCCCACTTATACGAGTGGGGTGGAGGCAGATGCCAACCACACAACCACTTTTGTATATCTTTATATCTTTTTTTGTAACTTATTTATTTTAAAAAATTAATGCAAAATGCACACCCTTCACAAAAACTAAGGTATGCACGCAAGCAATGACCAGTACAGTTGTAATTGAACTACAATAACAATGAATGGCTTCAAACCTCAAAAGTAAAATGCCATTGTGCTACCCTAGCCCCACCAGCTCAAATTTCAACATGAGTTGTTCAAACTCAATTGTATACTCATCCACAAATAAATCTATAGTGTTTTAAGGACATCATGACGATAAGATGGGGAAAAGTATTTGTGTCGAATCTTCCTCTTTACCTTAGACCAAGTAGTGAGCTTACTCTTCACTTATTGTTGTCGAGGACTTCTCAATTTTTTTCACTACATGGACGTGCTCTTCTTGAGTTTGATAGTTGTAAATTTGACGCTCTTATTTTGTGGAATATATTTGCACTTAAAAAGTCACTCCATGATTTAAAGCCATTCAATGAGCTCATTCAAATACATTATATCTTCTTTGATATTCAATGCCAAATTGATTGGGCATCGGTTTTCCGTCATTAGAAACCTCTTTGTGGAAGAGTTTAACTTCCCTCTAAATCTAGTGGGTCAATGTTATGGCTATGGGTGACTTCCACAGATCATCTAGTCTCAAATTTTGCAAGACTTTGCTGCTATTGGATGATATTCCTCCACATATCTTCTTCTTAGTCACCCATTTGTGTGTTTCTTCTTGATGGCATGGTGGCTTGTTCCCACTTACTGTTTCGGCTAGGAAAAGCTGTAGTTATAGGGAAGTCCGAATAATTGAGGTTCAGTGAAAGAAGAAGGGATGGTTTTGGTAGAGGTAGAAAGGTTTAAATTTTGTAGATTCAGGGTTTGCAAAAGCAAAATTTGGATCTACGAAAAGATTTAGAATTATGGTAAGCAAATTGATTAAGCTTTGCATCTGGTACCAAATGACACCAATTTAAGCTTTTCCGAAGATAGTGTGGTAGGATCAAGGTCAAGGAATGTTGAGAATGGAGAAGAAAATGCCTATGATGAGATTTCATATAAAATAGAAAGGCAAAAATGGAGGACAGCAACTGTCGACACTAGTTAAAGGTGTTAAGGACGACGACTTGATGTTGAAGAGAAATAGTGTCACGGAAGATCCGTCACATGTACTATAATAAGATACAATACACTACTTGTAAGAGCAAGGATAAAACATTCCCTAAAAGGAGAAACCTAAGAGCAACTCTCAAAATTCATAAAGCAAAACATTAAAAGCCGTCCAGCCAAACTTATCACAACATTTCAAGAGAAATAACCCTAATCATATTTCCAACTGGGCAATAAAAAAAAAGCATAATGTTGGCCTGCCCCCATAAGGTTAAGAAAAATCTTGAACCGAACCGGATTAGGTCTCGCAACGTAGCCCGAGACAAAAGTCCCATTTTTGTTCTCTCCAAGGAGGAAGTATCGTGCCATGCTTGGGCTAGACGGTGGGATTGAGTTAAAGCAACAAGCATTGAATTGTAGGCAAGCACAAGCCGAGTGCTTATTGTGCTAGTAGTCAATGTGATATGAATGGCAAGCAATGACATGGGTGGAAACAAAGCATAGGAATGAGAATCCACAAGCATAGAGCAAGAAGGAAGCCGAGATGTCAAGTAGCATAATAGGATGGTACAAAAGAAGGGTGTGGCGAGTGAGGCTTAGGATTTCCTCTCTAATACAATGTTACGGAGGAAAAGGTTTTTCTTCTTCTTATTTGCAAAAACTTCCCTTTAATACAAATAAAGGAATGAGTTTAATAGTTTACAAAAACATATAACACTCTCCAAAGATAGATTACTTTTCTATTATAATGTTTCTCTACATTTAAATTACCCAAATAAATTAAGATAATAGTAAAAACTCTGCAAAATAAGTAGGCAAATTTGATAGCATGGGCAGCTTTCAGAGTTTGTAATCCATGCATGCGAGATAAAATAAGCTGTTAAAGCAAATTCAAATACAAAATCTGGCATATAATAGTCTTTCAACCTTTATAAAATTTAAACAGTTCGAAATAAAATCTAAGGACACGATAGCTCTGTTTGCATTGCCATACTTACAAGTTATCAAGATTCAGAGAAGCAAGAACATTAACAGAGCCAGTAAATTGATTGTTCTGCAAATACCTGTGAAAATATTTGTAGGCTCTAAAAGTCAAAGGGCAATTAATTTAGTGTGCATGTACATAAATGCTAAATGTTTTGGTACCGAGAACTATGGTATCTTACAAAGTTTTCAGGCTTTTAAGGGACCCGAAACTCTGAGGCAGATTTCCTGAGAAGCGGTTGAACGATAGATCCCTGATATCATCATCATATATTGGCTTTAACGGAATATAAGCATTATGAAAACAGTCGAAATGTAATACAAAAGAAACATTTAAATGCATATCACTCAATTCCTATAAATTTACATATCTAACACCAAAACTTCAATTTTTACAAACATGCCATCTTACGTATATATGAATGCCCTAATATAAAAATGCCCTAATATAAAAATCAAAACACGCATTAGAAAAAACCATCGTCAGCTGAAAATTCTTGCAGTTATAAACAGAGATAGAAGCATACTTGACAGAAGAATTAGCACACTACAGTGATACAAGGGGCTCAGGTAAGGATACAGAAAAATAGCAAATTGATGCAAAAGCTAATACATCAGGAGTATGTATCTTGGTGTATGCTTACATTCAAGTCATAAAGATATGTATGCTAGAGTTTATTACTTATGTTTTAACAGAAGGTGAATTACATCGGAGATCGGCTTTAAGCCCGTATCTTTTTGCTTTATCATGGATGTTCTTACTGGACATATTCAGGAGAATGTACCTTGTTGATAAGACTAGAGAGAGAGTTCACAAAAAACTTGAGTTATGGCGGTCAACTTTGGAGTCAAGACTTTTGTTTTAATAGATCTCACATTGAATATATAGAATGTAATTTTAGTACAAATAGATCAAGTGGCAGGGTTGTAACTATGGGTGGTCAAATCATTAAAAGAAATGAAAGTTCAAAATATCTCTGCTCTATTGTTGAAAGTGATGGTGATATAGATGGAAATGTTATTAGTAGAATTCAAGTTGGATGGTTGAAGTGGAGGAATGCATCAGATCTATTATGTGATAAAAATGTACCGCTTAAAGATGGTGGTGAGACATCCAATGCTTTATGGAGCAGAATGTTAGCCTGTAGAAGGGAAACATAAAATTAAGTGTCGCTGAGATGAGAATTCTTAGGTAGATGAGTGGCTTTACACTTAGAGACAAAATGCAAAAATGAATATATCCATGAAGGGGTTGGAGAAGCTCCACTGGCAGGCAACATTAGAGAGAGTTGTCTTAGATGGTTCGGTCTCATTAAGGCCGACCATCTGATGACCCAGTTAGGAGACTAGATGTTTCATATCTGACTTATGTTAAGAAGAGTAGAGATAGATCTTAAAAGACTTGGGCATGTTACATAAAAAAATGATCTTAATTTATTATAATTAAATGAAAATATGACACTTAATATGACACAATGGAGAAAAAATTACGCATTTAGCTGACCCCACTTAGTGGGATAAAGGCTCGTTATTATTGTTGTTGTTGTTTTTGTTGTTGTTGCAGAGCTAATACATTACCAGTAGCACAAATCCTTAGCATTATTGTTATCAAATTTTAACAAGAATCTATATAATGGATATGTATATCTAATATGATTTTTATGAGCTATGGGTGTAAAAAATATTCAAGTTGTAAGCAAATACTTAATATAAAATCTCTTCTATCAACTCATGACCGAGGATAATTTATTACATCAGTGTCTAGCTGTTGACCTCAATTTTAGTGAGGTCTTAGGCTATTCCTTTTAGACCCTAGGATCTAGCTCTATGAGTTCCGTATTGACCATCCTAGCGGACTAGTAATGGAGCCCACCTCACATAGAGCTTCGAACCACTTCAGACCCATTTTTGTAAGGCACTCGCATGAGTAGTCCAAGACTTGACTCTTTGTCTGCAGGCTAGGACTAACACGTAGAGGCTCGAAAATGAGTTTTCATAGAGGCAGAAGGCTTTAGGTAAACCCTTAATGACGTTCGAATTCACGCACACCATAATTTGATACTTTTTGACCCGATAGTCGGCGAACTTGTCCAGACAACCCCGGATGATGAAACGGACCACACAGATGTGTTCGGGACGTCAACTTTAGCTAGGAAGGATACCCATATTGCCATGGTTCCGTGCGCGCGAACGACACGAAAATCGATGCGTTTTTTTAATTTTGCGGGACACGGGTCCGAGCTTGACTCATGTTTAATTCTGGTCCGAACAGGGCTGCACACCCCAGCCCATTTGTTTTTTTAAAATTCAAATTTTAAATTTCAAATAAACCAATTAATTTAACATTAATCAGGGTATATTTAAAATTAATCTTTTCCAAGTAATTAATTTTGGCGCCGACTGACGGACGAACACGGCAATAAAAACAGGTGGGATGGCTCCTTCTCCTCATTCGACATCAGCCCTCCTCCCCCTGTTCGAGCACCCTGCACCGAGACTCGTTTAACCCTTCCTCTTCCTCCTCGCGCCGAAGCCCTAGTCCTTCTCCCGCACTCGCCCGTCCGACTCGATCTCGTCCTCTCGCACCGATCGGCTCGCCGGCTCGATTCCCGCATTCATCTGCTGGATCCCGCCTCCCACACCGAAGCCGCAGAGCTTCTCCCGCACCCGACGCGCCTCCTCTGCTTGACAAGCCCCGCTCGACCGCACGCAGAACCGCCGCTCGTCTCCCACTCGGCTCGATCCAGTCTTCCACGCAGAAACACACGCTCGACTCCAGCATTCACTTGCTCGAGCCCACCGTAACCCTCGCCTGCCCCTTTCTTCGGTTGCTCACACAGCAAGGTATATCACTCCATTCTCTTTGCACTACAGGATTTCCATGTTTCTTTACAGCATCTTTTGGTTTTGGCGTACAGTTTTAGCCGTGAATTCATCTGCCTGTATGGTTCTTGGAATCAGTTTTTGATCTTTTTCTTTTTTTTTATTAGTTCTAATGACTGATTTGACATATTCTTGACGGGCTAGGTAATCTCAAATTTTCTAAAAGATTCTTTTCTTTCTGCTTAGCTCTCAAGAACATCTTAATCTCAGCCGCACCCTTTGCTTAGCTCTCAAGAACATCTAAATCTCAGCCGCACCCTTTCACCAAGATCATCAAAACTCTATTTCTCTCTTTGCCTGGCTGATAAAAAAAAAGAAAAAGAAAATAAAAGAAAGAAAAAAAAGAAGAAAAAGAATCAGAGATTTGCGTAAACGTTATAAGCTTGTGCGTTCTTATTTGATCCTTCTAAAACATTGATGATAGAATACTAACAAGCTTAGTGCAGGTTGGAGACAATGCTCATTTCTTTGATTATATTGCTCTTTTACTTCTAGTCTTCCTATGGATCTCATATGGATGAAGCTTTTTCTTTCTTTTTATTTTCATAATTCCTCATGTTCCCTATCAATAGAAGTGGAGAATAGAATTTTGCCGATGTTTATTTGATTGGGCTTTTACCTACATACCATCCAATTCTTACTTATTTACATGTATAACACCAAAAGTTGAATGTTTACATTCATATCATCTTATCTATGCTTGAAAGTGCATGTTACCTCTTAAAAATTTAAATAGTGCTTTTTTATGTGATGCGCATGATTCTTGTATTATAAATGCAAAAACATGAAATGTAGGTATTACATATATAAATACATAAGAATTAGGTGATGTGTCTGTAAACCTGTCTATTTGTGATGAATTGGATGAGCCTGCTTTTATATAACTTGTTAGACAGCACACGAGAAGCTTTAAAGTTTGTTAGCACTCTCACGATCTTAGCTCAATACATTGGCTACTCGAAGAAGATTTGAGATATCGCTCTAGCTTGTCTTTTTTGTTCATTTATTTACTTTTACTGTGCTTTGCCCTACACTTCCGTCGATCTTGGGCCTAACAAATGTCATTTGGAGCTGTTTTATGTGTTGTCTTTGAGCTTTTAAAATGTTGTTTGAAGCTTGTAAAAGGTGCTGATTTGAGAACTGTATTGAAAATATTGTCTTGAGTTTATATGGATATTGTTTGAAGATTTTAGGAGTGCTGATTTTGATTGGTTTCGAGTGCTATTGGGTGCTGAAATTACAATTTCAGCTACTGTAGGTAAATTGCAAGTGTTGGATTTAATGTTTAGATGCTGAAATTAGGATTTGGACTGTCATAGATAGTTGTTAGCTGCTGGAGGTGCTGTTAGGTGTTGTCTAATGTTTGGGGTGGCTGTTAAGTGCAGAATTCTGCTGTTAGGAGCTTAGAAGTTGTTGTCCAGTTGTTGTGAGGGCTGTTTGGGTCAATTATGTGATATGGAACCGCTGTAGTTTGTTGTTTGGATCATTTGAGAGCTTTAAGAGAGTTGGGGGAAGTAGATTTGCTGTTTGGAGCCTTTAGAAGCTGTAGGATGGCATTGGAAGGATGGAAAGTGATGCTTTATACTTGGGAACATTCAAGGAAGAGTAAATCTGTTGTCTAGTGGTTTGGAGGTGTTGCAGGAAGCCTTAGGGCCGTTGTCCATTGTTCCTAGCCACTGCTCGGAGATTGTAAGAGCCCTTTTGCCCATTGCTTTGAGGTGTTTCCGTTGATCAATTCGAGTCGGTTTTATGTACCATTTTGGAGTTGTTTTAACCGCCGTTCATTTTTTTTTTTGTCGGTTCACTCGCCTTTCCCCTTTTGGTTTTATTAGTTTTCGGGAGTGTTTCGGCTTTCGTTGTTCTTTTGGTTTATTTTTGTTTTAAAAAGGTTAAGTCACAAAAAGGGGAATTTCTGATTTAACTTGAGGAAGGATAAGCCACTCTTAGTCACTTCAAACAAAAGTTAGAGTGTATGCTTCCTAGACTTTAGGTGCACACCTTAGGTAAAACCTCATTTACCTAATTCACAGCATATGCTTCCTGACGCCTAGGAAGCACACCCTGGGTGAGTCACCTCATCTAACCTTAACTGGGCTCCAAACGCCAGGAGCACGCGCTGGTGAGAGCCATCCAGCAACCTTGAATGCACAGTAAGCTCAAGCACACGACCCTGATCACGAAGCTGATCGAGCCAGGAACCGGAGAATGCGCGAGACTGGTTCACCTTCCTTAATTAAATCAATTGTGAATTCCCTAAAAACGACTCAGCCAATAATGAAACTCAACGCACGAGGATTTGAGATCGAACATTACGCTCGGATCCTCACGACGATTCGGGATATTTGTTTTCACACATATGGATCATCGGATTGGTGTAAGTCTGAGGTGCAGGTGGCGAGGGCGATGATAATAATGCATGCATGCGTCTTATACGAGGGATACGAGGGATAATTAGAATAAGTATCTCCTACCTCGAGGACCTCCATATAGGGAGAGGAAAGGACCGATGATACTTTTCGCCGACTCTTGATCAGATTGCTTCACGGCGACCTTACGTCGTCGGTAATCTCTAAGACGATTAGAGTGACTATTGCACGTAATTATACTAATTTACAAAGTATTCTACAAAAACAAACAAAAAAACTCTTTTCATTGTTAAAAATAACTCTTCATAAAAACTTAAAAAAAAAACATCTTCTGCATGAAAATCAAAAGATTTTTCTTATAAAACCTACAAAGGTCAATGGTTAGTCACTTGGATAGAGGTTAAGGACTGCGCTCCGTAGATCGTCGGGTCGATAACTCTTGTCTCAAGATCGGGTAAGACACACAGCTGCAATTCTGAGCCCCCACCTCTACTTGAGTCTTATACCCGGCTCCGATCTTCCATATGTATTACAAGTTTTATTTGCGATTTCTACGACTCGTTTTTCCGACATTTGTGATGGGTTTCTCTTTTTACTTAATTTGCTTGTAAGATTATTTAAATTTCCTCTGAAACGATACTGACGCTCGCAATACTAAATCGACTGACGATAGTAAACGTATACGTACACTTTTACAGTTTATTCATTGCAATTTACTTTACTGCAATCTACTTCACTGCAATTTACATTTCCAGTACTTTTTATATGCATGTAATCTGTTTATTCTGCATGCAAAAGCTGAACTGAAACTGAAACTGAAACCAAATAACACAAAAAAATCAAACTTTAACACCAAAACATCGGAACAAACTTGACAAAACCATTTGAACTTTAGACATTAGAGTACATTTCACGAGAAGTAGTGGAGCTAACTCTGCGTGAGCAGACAAAGGAGGAATGCGAGACAAACCACAAGCGGAGGTGTTCGATATTCTACAACAATACGACGAGGAGCTTGGATCGAGCAACGAAGATCTTTTCAAAGAAAACTCATTCCTAGCTTAAGTAGCAACACATAGACTTCGAGGTAGTTACGCCGCGTCGCGTAAACCCTCACTTCCCTCTTTGAGCTTCATGCATGACCGTGTCTGCATGACTTAAGTCCTACTCGTTTTAGTGTTCGAGGTTGTCGTACGTCGCGACGTAAACCCTCTTATCTCTGCGGCTATCTGCATAATCGGATATTAGGCGAATAGTAAGTCCCGAATAATAAAATCGGCGAGGATTAAACGATTAAATAACATCCTCTCCAAAACGCAACGCGCACCATGTGGATAGTTGGGAAGTCGCTGTGGCTCGCGCCGGATCCGTGACATCCCCTACCTTTTCTTTCTGCGACTCCTGGAAATAACTGTTCCGATTCGAGCCACTCCCACTCGCTTTCCACGTCCTACCGCGAAAACCTCAAACCCTCGGATTCCCGACATGAAACCACCGATCATTATCGAGAGTTTTCTCGAGTAACACCGAGTCATTCGAGATGTAATTAACTATGAGAACTGCCATTATAGGGAACTCGAACCCGAGGTAAAATAAACCCTACCTAGTCTTTCTATTAGGTAGAGGAATTTATCGGTCACACATAAAGGTTCGCGAGATCAAACGGATGTCACGAGTCCTTTAGTTCGTATGATTGGAGTCCTACCGTCGCGAAGATACATTACTCTTTCGAGAAGGTGTATCATTTGTGACATCGAACACGATTATGCAAATTATTGGACAAATGAGATCCAGGCGGTCTCATTTTTTTTTAAAATTAAAATACACTATCTTTCAAAACTACTTTCCAAAATTATATATCTTTTATATTAAACTAAATCACTAAATTTTATATCTTTCAAAGAAAAGCAAAAAATGCGGCGACAAATTCAGCGACTCCGCTGAGGACCAGTCCTCTCTCCGTTTTGATCGGGAGGTTTGTCTTCATACATCGAGCGGTGTGTCCAGTGTCTCTTGTGGGCGAGGCTACATTGCTTCTTGTCGACATCTGTGCTCATTTCTTCGTCGAGCCGAGTAATCACTTCTTTTGGATTCTAGAGTCATCCGTTTAATCACGCATTAAACGAGATGGTTCGAGAATCCTTAGGGTTAGTAGGGTGGACCCCGATAGGTGTGGTAGGTTAGGGTAGGAGTACGTTCGGTGTGGAATGAGTCCTTTCTAATTTTGGACTAGGTCCTTTACCTCGTGGTTGCTTCATCTATTTCCCAAGTTTGACTCGTTCTTTTTGCAAATCACATCAAATTATCTCCCTGAAAGTTTCCTCGATAATATCAAACTTCGTGACTTCATACAAAAACATAACATTCACAGCAAAAGCAACAATGAAAACAAATTTAATTCAAAATCATTTGGATAAGTTTCGAAAGAAACACCCAGTTTGACAATTTCCTCAACTTTTGTACTTGCAATAAAGTAGTTATTACCCAGAGATTGAGTGTTGGATTCCTCTAATGCCCAACAACCCTTTTTTCAACTGACAGGAAAGAAAGATGTCGTCCCCAACTTTGACATTCTCGTGCGACTTGCTTACCAGCGGGGATGCCCGCCAGGTGGGGTCCAAGATTAAGTTTGGATCCGGTCTTGATGAATTTGAAGGAACACTCGGAAAGACCCCGTTCTTCGTGAAGAAAGTCGCTGACCCAGATGTTCAGGAGTCGTCCGCTGAATTCAACTTGAACTGTGACCGAGACTTCCCTTCCCTCGAGAAGGCGAAGGTCACCGCCGCTCCCATGAAGTCCGTTGCTCCCTGCTTCGCTAAAGCTTCATCTACTCCCCTTGGACTTACTGCTACCACGCCTGCTGCTCCGCCGATGTCGAAAGGAAAGGGAATCTTATATAAGGACGAGTCAGCTCATGCCCTTACCCCGTTACCATCTGTGTTTGAGATTGGAGCTAGCTCAAAGTCCGGTAAGCTTACCCGAACGCAACGAAGGAATAGAAATCGCAAGATCTTAAAGGCCAAATGGGCAAACACCTTGAAAACTATTCCGCCCGCAGAGATTCCTCAACAAGAAGAAATTGGATGGGCTGAGACCGCACCTCTCCTTAGAGGAAGCAGGTTTCACCCATTGTCTACCGCTCTTGGAGAAGAGAGTGCTCGCTGAGTTAGCGATAAATTACCGCCCTCACCTCGTCGTCGGGTTGAAAAGAGAAGAGGCCCGAGCCCCTTCCTCACGTTCGTTGGATGTTTGAAAAATTGGCTCGAGAGGAGTGTTGCTCCGTTGCTGAGATAATAAGAAGGATGGGGTGTGCTGTGTCGCCCCGAGTCCGAGCAAAAATTCTGAAAAAGGATGAACCCGCCCACCAATTTCATGGATCTACCCAGGAGGGAAGAGCACCGCAGTCTCGTATTCCCGTTAAGCTTCGCCTAGGAGAATGTGTAAATACTGGTGCTACCCATACACCTACTGCTGTCGTCTCTCGAAACACACGGAGCGCCTGCGGATTCGGTCTCGGCCGGGTCCGAGAACACGGCTTGCCACCACGAGGGAGATCCCCACGAAGGATCACTAGTTATCGCATTCGGACGGCGCATTGGGGACCGCGATTTATCCGGGAGTCGAGGCCCCCGAAGAGATGTCTAGTCTCCGAGCCTTGGTTACGAAGGAGAAGTCAGCGAGTCCTGAGGTCGCCGGATCGTTGCCTCGACGGAGATCGAAAAGACGCCTCCCCGCAAAGGATTCTAAGTCTGATGCTCCAATCATTAGTGTTCCGGCCACACTGCGAACCAATGTCGATGTAAGGTGTACAAAAACAGTCCCCAGTCAATCTCAAGATCATTAAAGGGAAGTCAATTGAGGAAAAATTAGAGAGGCTCAGGGCAGACATCGTTGAACTGTCAAAAGAACAAAGTGGAAACATCAATGATGAAGAACACGATTTGTCATTTCATATGGATGAAGATTTCGCAGAGATCTTTATGGTTGAGACTAGAGCTTCTGCGTCATCGCGCGGAGAACGATGATGATGAGTCACAGAGGGCCATCCGACAAAGGGATGAGCTTATCATCCGCATGGAGAAAAGGATGGAGGAGATGGCGGCCGTTATAGCCTCGCTTCAGAGTCGACCTCAATCTCCGAAAGCAGCCTCTCCAGAAGTAAACCAGCCAGAGATCATTCATGTCGCAGATGAAATGAAAGATTCAGCCCAGAACACTATACCGGAAAAGGACATCAAACAGATAGTTGAACAACAAGTAAAGGAGGCCTTGCCGTCCGAAAGAGAGTGTTGGTTCCAAAGGGTAGACCATATCCAGAGGAATTCGATGCAGTGCCCTACCCGAAGGGCCTACCTTCAAAACGTTTGATAGAACAGGAAATCTCCGTCAGCATGTTGCACACTTCGGGCAGGATTCGTTGCAACGCGCGGAGTGCGAAGCACTCTTATTCCGCCGGTTGTGAGCGGTCTCTCGGGGTTGCATTCGATTGGTATGCGAGACTGTCAAATGGGTCGATAAAGACATTCACGAGGCTGGAGAACATGTTCGTTAAGAGGTTCTGCTGGAGCTCGGCATCATATCGGCGTGGGTGATCTTGTGGTAGAAAGAAAGAAGCGACGTAAGCTACAGTGAAATACATTCACGATGGAGGAATGCCAAGTATGAAGTGCGAGCCACAATTGCGAGGAACAACATGTGATTGAGATGCTCACTCGAAAGCATTCGTAGTCCCAGATAGCCTTTCTACTCGAAGGATTTCTGATCGAAACTTTTAAAAAGCTACTTAGTAAAGGCTGCCGAGCTGCAACGAGGAGGCTAAGCAACTCGGATTCTGGAGAAAACCGACAAGCCAAAGCCGAGTAAAGACATTCGAGAAGAGATGCGGAACGATGGCGGCGGTCGACAAAGGCAAACGGTAATGCGGATTCGGGTTGAACGGCCTCGACGGACATATCGGCGTCGCGACACACCCCGACGGTTGACCGAAGCAAGACAACCGGCGGTACCATCGACCACGGTACCGGCAAGGAAATTACCGCACGGACGAGAGGGCGGGGTCCGACCATGGGCGACGGGCCGAGACAGAGTTTACTCCTTCAAGGATGAGGCAATGGGAAAGATGTTCAGAAATTTGATCAAAAAGCCCGAGTTCAGGTTGCCAGAGCCAAAGAAACCAGATGAGGTCGATAAGACGGATCACCCCACGTACTACCCATATCACAGAATGCTCAGACACACAATAGAGGATTGCTCCAGTTTCAAATGTTGGCTTGAGAGGAACTACAGGCACGGGAATATCACAATTCCAAAGGAATATTTGAAAGAACACCGAAAAATGTTCGGTCGATGTGATTTCGGCGGGCCCATAGTTTCGATCGACCCCATGTAACGAAGGTCTGGATGGAACACGAGTCGGACTAGATCATCTCGGGAAATTTTGGATCGGATACGTGCGGCCTCGGCCACGAGCCTCCGCTCGAAGCCTACGGTCCAGCTAGCGACAGCTTGTCGAGCATGCCTGGAAAGTCATCACCGCAAGAGATAAAGGATGAAAGTGTCAAAAATGAAAAGGGTGATAGCGCGAAGAGTGGACTAGGGGCTGCTTTCTCACGATCGGTTGTTTCAGATTCGGGGGAGAAATTCCTCGAACCATTCATCTTGTACGATTTCTTTGTCCCTCCAGTGTCACGTAATGCAAAGAATTCTGATTTTGGCTACGTTTTTCTTGTTTCTGGTGATTGCATAACTAGCAACCAATCTAATACGAATTTCAATTTCATCGACGATCCTCAAATCGTACAAAATCCTAATGAACTTATTAACATGACTAAAGAAGATATTAACAACACAGGGTACGACAGTTCGGATAGTGACAACACTGGAAGAGTCAGTCAGCACCCTAGAAGATAAGCCTTTGGGTCCAAACCAAATGGTGGAAGAAATAACGGAGGTGTATTTGAGAAGAGGAAAGGTGTTAACCCCCAACGGGTCAACGGTAAAGGAAAAACGGACACCTACCTCGCCCGAACCAACCCTACCAACGGAAGAGACACATGTTCGGGAGGAATTGGGGAGCTCGAATAACAAAGTGGAATATAACGTTCAGCTCATCTACGAAAGTTGCCGACGAACTAAGCATTCTCGACACACGATCTTGTCGAAAGAGATGAGAGAGGCTGCGGTTAAGGCTTTGCTCGACCCGAAGATTTCCTTAGCTCGGTTGGCGGCGAGCTTAGTAGAAGAGGTTTGTTCGTTAAAGGAATACTTTCACGGATGATGACTTGTTCCTTGGGACAGCCTACCACAACCGACCCCTATACATTTCTGTGAACATCGACAGATTCACGCTCTCCAGGGTGTTAGTTGATCCAGGAGCATCAATTAACATAATGAATTTACGGACGTTAGCCTACCTGGACATCGACACCCGCAGGCTTTCTACTGACAAAATGATGTTAAGAGGCTTGCAACTGAAAGGAGAAAGGGCTCTCGGATCGATAACACTCGTCACCGAGAATTGGTGAAGCTAGTAACGACCGCAAAATTCGCATCATGGATTCGAAGACTTCGTTCAATGCCCTACTGGGTCGACCCTGGATCCATGAGTACAAAATGGTCCCATCGTCCCTACACTAGTGCATAAAATACTATGAAGGAGGTCAGGAACGGTGCATCAAGGGATATAAACAACCTTTTGCAATACATGAGATAGGCATTCATGAAGATGCCGCCTACTACGCGCCACCAAAGAAGACAGTTTTCTCTAGAGACGTCATTCCAAAGAAATTTGAAGAGTCAAAGGAATTGCAAGAACGAGACCAGCCGGCTCCAATTCAGCGATCTCCCATCACTCCTTTACAGCGAGATGGTGGCATTTCTTTTAGCCCCCGTTTTCGAGATCAAGGCCCACTGACGGACGAACGCGGCAATAAAAACAGGCGGGATGGCTCCTTCTCCTCATTCGACATCAGCCCTCCTCCCCCTGTTCGAGCACCCTGCACCGAGACTTGTTTAACCCTTCCTCTTCCTCCTCACGCCGAAGCCCTAGTCCTTCTCCCGCACTCGCCTGTCCAACTCGATCTCGTCCTCTGCACCGAATCAGCTCGCCCGCTCGATTCCCGCACTCGTCTGCTGGATCCCGCCTCCCACACCGAAGCCGCAGAGCTTCTCCCGCACCCGACGCGCCTCCTCTGCTCGACAAGCCCCGCTCGACCGCACGCAGAACCGCCGCTCGTCTCCCGCTCGGCTCGATCCAGTCTTCAGCGCAGAAACACACGCTCGACTCCCGCATTCGCTTGCTCGAGCCCACCGTAACCCTCGCCTGCCCCTTTCTTCGGTTGCTCGCACGGCCAAGGTATATCACTCCATTCTCTTTCGCACCACAGGATTTCCATGTTTCTTTACGACATCTTTTGGTTTTGGCGTACGGTTTTAGCCGTGAATTCATCCACTCGTATGGTTCTTGGAATCGGTTTTTGATCTTTTCTTTTTTTTTATTAGTTCTAATGGCTGATTTGATATATTCTTGACGCAGTCAGTAATCTCAAATTTTCTAAAAGATCATTTTCTTTCGCTTAGCTCTCGAGAACATCTTAATCTCAACTAGCACTCTTGCTTAGCTCTCAAAAACATCTTAATCTCAGTCGCACCCTTTCACCAAGATCACAAAAACTCTATTTCTCTCTTTGCCTGGCTGATAAAAAAAAAAAGAAAGAAAGAAAGAAAAAACAGAAAAAAAAAAAGAAACAGAGATTTGCGTAAACGTTATAAGCTTGTGCGTTCTTATTTGATCCTTCTAAAGCATTGATGATAGAATACTAACAAGCTTAGTGCAGGTTGGAGACAATGCTCATTTCTTTGATTATGATGCTCTTTTACTTCTAGTCTTCCTATGGATCTCATATGTATGAAGCTTTTTCTTTCTTTTTATTTTCATAATTTCTCATGTTCCCTATCAATAGAAGTGGAGTATAGAATTTTGCCGATGTTTATTTGATTGGGGCTTTTACGTACATACCATTCAATTCTTACTTATTTACATGTATAACACCAAAACTTGAATGTTTACATTCATATCATCTTATCTATGCTTGAAAGTGCATGTTACCTCTTAAAAATTTAAATAGTGTTTTTTTATGTGATGCGTATGATTCTTGTATTATAAATACAAAAACATGAAATGTAGGTATTACATATGTAAATACATAAGAATTAGGTGATGTGTGTGTAAACCTATCTATTTGTGATGAATTGGATGAGCCTGCTTTCATATAACTTGTTAGACAGCTCACGAGAAGCTTTATAATTTGTTAGCACTCTCACGGTCTTAGCTCAATACATTGGCTACTCGAAGAAGAATTGAGATATCGCTCTCGCTTGTCTTTTTGTTTATTTATTTATTTTTACTGTGCTTTGCCCTACACTTCCGTCGATCTTGGGCCTAACAAATGTCATTTGGAGCTGTTTTATGTGTTGTCTTTGAGCTTTTAAAATGTTGTTTGAAGCTTGTAAAAGGTGCTGATTTGAGAACTGTTTTGAAAATATTGTCTTGGGTTTATATGGATATTGTTTGAAGATTTTAGGAGTGCTGATTTTGAGTGGTTTCGAGTGCTATTGGGTGCTGAAATTACAATTTCAGCTACTGTAGGTAAATTGCAAGTGTTGGATTTAATGTTTAGATGTTGAAATTGGGATTTAGACTGTCATAGATAGTTGTTAGCTGCTGGAGGTGCTGTTAGGTGTTGTCTAGTGTTTGGGGTGACCGTTAAGTGTAAAAATCTGCTGTTAGGAGCTTAGAAGTTGCTGTTCAGCTGTTGTGAGGGCTGTTTGGGTCAATTATGTGATATGGAACCGCTGTAGTTTGTTGTTTGGATCATTTGAGAGCTTTAGGAGAGTTGGGAGAAGCTTAGATTTGTTGTTTGGAGCCTTTGGAAGCTGTAGGATGGCATTGGAAGGATGGAAAGTGATGCTTTATACTTGGGAACATTCGAGGAAGAGTAAATCTGCTGTCTAGTGGTTTGGAGATGCTGCAGGAAGCCCTAGCCACTGCTCAGAGATTGTAAGAGCCCTTTTGCCCATTGCTTTGAGGTGTTTTCGTTGATCAATTCGAGTCGGTTTTATGTACCATTTTGGAGTCGTTTTAACCGCCGTTTATTTTACTTTTTTTTTATGCCGGTTCACTCGCCTTTCCCCTTTTGGTTTTATTAGTTTTCGGGGGTGTTTCGGCTTTCTTTGTTCTTTTGGTTTATTTTTGTTTTAAAAAGGTTAAGTCACAAAAAGGGGAATTTCTTATTTAACTTGAGGAATGATAAGTCACTCTTAGTCACTTCAAGCACAAGTTAGAGTGTATGCTTCCTAGACTTTGAGATGTGCACACCTTAAGTGAAACCTCCTTTACCTAATTCACAGCATATGCTTCACAGACCTTAGAAGCACACCTTAGGTGAGTCACCCACCTAACGCTTAAGCTGCGACTTCCTAAAACTTAGGAAGACACCTGCAGTGAGAGCCTCATCCACCTAACTTTCAAATGCACAAGCCGAAACGACCTGACGCCTAATTCATGAGCGATCAAGACACTGCACTGTAGAACGCACTGCAGAGCTTGGTTCACCCTTGCCACTAAATCAACCGACATCAGACCAATAATGAGCCCGTACTGCACGGGATTTGAGCCGAACATTACGCTCGAATCCTCCCGACGATTCAGGACATTTGTTTTGCACATATGGATCATCGGACGCAGTGTAAGTACGAGGTCCAGGTAGAGCGGCGATGATAATAATCTTTATGTGTGTTATACGAGGGATACGAGGGATACGAGGATAATTAGAATAGTATCTCTCCACTCGACGACCCTCTATGAGGGAGAGGAAATGACCGATGATACTATTCGCCGACTCTTGATTAGATTTTTCCCCGCACGACCTTAGGTCGTCGGCAATTCTAACGACGATTAGAGTGACTAACCTGTGGACTATACTAATTTACAAAGTATTTACAAAAATAAAACAAAAAAAAAATCTCTTTTGCTTCTTAAAAATAACTCTTCATAAAAACTAAAAAAAAAATATCTTCTGCATGAAAATTAAATGATTTTTCTTATAAAACCTACAAAGGTCAATGGTTAGTCACTTGAATTAAGGTTAAGGACTGCCCTCCGTAGATCGTCGGATCGGTAACTCTTGTCTAAGATCGGGTAGCACACAGCCCAGCTCTGAGCCCCCACTCTGCGCGGTCATATACCGGCTCCGATCTTCCATACGTGTTCTAAGTTTTATTTGCGATTTCTACGACTCGTTTTTCTGACATTTGTGCTGAGTTTTCTCTTTTTACTTAATTTACCTGTAAGATTATTTAAATTTCCTGCAAATGATACTACGCTTGCAATACAAATCTGACGGCAGTAGCAGATGTACAGGTACACTTTTACAGTTTATTTATTGCAATCTACTTTACTGCAATCTACTTCACTGCAATTTACATTTCCAGTACTTTTTATATACATGTAATCTGTTTATTCTGCATGCAAAACCTGAACTGAAATTGAAACCAAAACAAAAGAACACAAAAAAATCAAACTTTGACGCCAAAACATTGGAACAAACTTGACAAAACCATTTGAATTTTAGACATTAGTGTTGATTACTCGAGCAGAAGTGTGGAGCTAACTCCGATGGCAGCACAGATGAGGAGCATCGAGCAAACCACAAGCGGAGGTGGTCGATATTCTACAACAAAATGACGAGGAGCTTGGATCGAGCGACGAAGATCTTCTTCAAGAAACTCATTCCTGGTTTAAGTAGCAACACATGGGACTTCGAGTAGTCCTGCCTCGCGCGGCGTAAACCCTCACTTCCCTCTTTAGGCTTCACGTAGCAACCGTGTTGCGCAGCGTAAGTCCCAACTCGTTTTAGGTTCTGAGGTTGTCTTACGGTACGACGTAAACTCTCTTATCTCTGCGGGCTATTTGCATAATCGGATATTATGCAAGTGTAAGTCCCAGATAATAAAATTGGCATGATTAAACAACTAAATAACATCCTCTCCAAAACGTAGCCGCACCATAGGATAGTTGGGAAGTCACTGGGGCTCGTCTCAGATCTGTGACGTCCCCTACCTTTTCTTTTCTTTGGACTCCTGGAAATAGTTGTTCCAATTTGAGCCACTCCCACTTCGCTTTCCACGTCCTACCGTGAAAACCTAAACCCTCGAATCTTGAAGACAGAACCACCGATCATTATCGAGAGTTTTGCTAGTGACACTAGTCATTTGAGATGTAATTAACTATGAGGACTGTCTCTATAGTGAACTCGAACCTGCGGAAAATAAACCCTACCTAGTCTACTATTAGGTAGGGAACTTGTCGGTCACACATAAAGGTTCGCAGATCAAACGGATGTCACGAGTCCTTTAGTTCATATGATTGGGTCTACCGTCGCAAGATACATTACTCTTTCGAGAAGGTGTATCATTTGTGACATCAGGCACGATTATGCAAATTATTAGACAAATGAGAGCCAGGCGGTCTCATTTTTTTTTTTAAATTAAAATACACTACTTTCAAAACTACTTTCCAAAATTATATATCTTTTATATTAAACTAAATCACTAAATTTTATATCTTTCAAAGAAAAGCAAAAAATACGGCTGACACTAGCCTAAGGAAAATTTGCCTTGCATTAGCTTAACAGCAATTTAGTCTTTTATTATTTTTTTTATTTTTTAGTCCAAACATTACTAATATGTTTAGGGCTAGGATTATCCAAAAATTAGGTTTTGTATCTTAAGGTTGGGGTTTTTGAGAGATTTTCAACCTCTTGAATTGTAGAACTTGGGAGAGATCGCCTACCTCTTGAATTGTAGGTGTTTATTCTCTATATGTTTGTGGTATTGAAGAAATCAATTTGTCATGCTCTATTTTTGTGTGCACAAATCGCCTCAGATCTTATCAAATGATATCAGAGCTCTTGATAAGATAGTGGCCTACCTGTAGTTGTGGAATAGTCACGATGGGATCGTGGCAAAAAGTGACACGAAGCTACAACCACGAATTTATCTGGGTAGAAGCTATGGTATTGCGGCAACCAAAAGGACCGGAATCGGGGCGTAGGAAAGGATCAAGGCATATAGGTGATGCTTTCCATTACCTCACCTTACGAAGCAGTCGTGATAGGAGCTTGCTAGGAAGCATCGCGGCGTACAGAGAATCAAAACTCACATCTTCTCGCTTCATCCAAGCAACACAACAATGGTTAAAGCTAATCGGGTGGACAGAGGATCAGATCGCATTGACATGCGATACGTTATGTGACCTCACCTCACGAAACAGTCACGATTTGAGCTAGTTGGAAACATCGCATTCGTGACTAACTAATCGAGTTGAGAACCACAGTTTGGCTTGCCCTAGCTGTGATCCGAGAAGCACGAAGGTTTGACTTGCAATAACTGCGATCCGAACGACTGAACTGCGCGATCAGAAAGTAATGAACGGATTGCGGTTAAATACTTAATGGTGCAATGGTCATTCAGACTATCAGTGAAGCCGACTATAGAATTCCAAAACAAAGTTCCTAAACCATACAGAAAGTAATTGCGGCCAATAAAATGGATATTTTTTAGGAAAATTTGTGTAGGAGATAAGCCGCACTAAATTTGAAATAGACAAATGTTTCTCGTTCATAAAGTGCAGTTTAAGAGAAGATTCACGACCCCTGAAGAAATGAAGAAAATCATAGAGTTTTTGAACGGGGATCCCTGGGGTTTGAACCGGTCGGGGGTTAGGTAAATCGGTTCAGCTACGGGACTGCAAAGCCGACTGCTCTGGTTTCGGGGCTAGGGTTGCCGCCCAAGGGAATGGTCTCCCCGTCTTAGTTATCTACTATATATATCTTATTTAGTGATATTAGAGTTCAATTTTTGCTTCAGAAATTTCTGTTGTGGATGCCTTTTCCCTTCCTAGTTCTAATCGAGGAGAGGTGGTGCTTCGACTGTATATCGCTCTGCAATGGTGATTACCTTCACTTTTCTCCTTCCCCAACATCTTCCTGCTTGTTGTCAAGACCCTCAACCTCTTCGTGCTTGTTGTTGTGACCCCAAACCAGCTTCTTGCTTACTGTCGTGACCCTCAATCCGCATCAGGCTAGCCGCCACCCAAACCCAAACCAACCTACTTGTTTGCTACCGCAACATCCACCAACCAACCTGCCAATTACTACACCTCCACATCCTCCCTTGTTGTCCAGCCATAACCCACCTCTTTTGTCTTCGCCCTAAGGAATCTCTAATGTTTATGTTGTTATTTTTCCAATTGTTGAAAGTATTTGTTTGAACCCTTTTGAATTTCAAAAATAATATTTGCATTTCTTTTAAGATTTTGGTTAACTTAGGTATAAGGGAGTTTCAACCTTATCTGTCAAAGCTTATGTCTCCTCGTAGTAGTTAGGTCGGTCGTGTTGAGAACAATGGAGCTACTGTAACTTCCTAGTAAGTCACTCATGTTGGCATTGTCATTCAAAAGCACACCCTGATAGAATAAATATTCATCTGCTTTTGACACAACCTGAATTGTAGCTGCATATAATTGTAAATTTTCCTGAAGTAACTCTTCAGCTATAGTTCCGTAATCTGATTCTTCCGCTCCTTGTACTTTATTAGATATATTCGGTAAACAACTATGTAAGGAGGACTCAACATTGGTACGAAAACTGTGGCAAGCTGCGGCACTTGTACTAACAACCACTCCGCGTACACATCTTTTTCTCTAATAAGCATTGATCCCATTTAATAATTTTCTTCCACAAAACGGTGGTTCATGCCTCCTATCTGAACATCTGATGATGCGTACACTTTGAACATAATCTAATATCTAAATAACTCCATATAATCTTCCAGATGTGGCACAATGACAGTATTACTGACATGCTGGACCCCCCTCAAAAGGAGCAACTCAAGAAGACGTCTATAAATCAAATAAGTCTGAAATTCTCTTATCTAGTGTGGCCCTGTGTCTGATATCGGCTACTCAAATTCATGGCTTTTTTGGACATCAAAGGTCAATCCTGCTAATGCTCCTCTCAACGCCTGCAAAATAGTAGTTTGAGACGCTATAATCTCGTACTCTGCATGAATGTCCCTTACCTCAAACTCACTACCATCTAGAACAGTTACTATCAACTCAATAGGAATCTCTCATGGGTTCAACTAGAATCAATTGTGTATCTTCCTCGTTCGCTAAAAGCTGGTTCTCTCTCGTGATTTCACTTTCTTCTATGTCTGCTATGTCATTGTCTTTTTCTTCAACTGCTCTCTGCTCAGTGAAATATATCATCCCCTGGTCATGTCTACTGTGTCAGTCTCTCGGATTTAGAAGAGTGATGCGGGAGCTGGGAACCCCCCCCCCCTCCTCCTCCCAAACACACACCGCTCCCCGCTGTCATTCCCCGTTGCAGCCTCCCAAAACAGTTGTGAGTGTTATTCTTCCTGCAATTTCTACAATGCAGCACACGTTCCATGTGATTCCAACGCTCCTACTTGTTTTCATCATTGTTCCAATCACCTCCCTTCCACAATCCCTATTGTCCTCCTTCCAGATCAGTTGCTAGCCCTCCCTCTTATTGTTTCCAACAGCTCACAACCTTTCAACCGCCTCATACCCGCTGCCATCACCATTCCAGCCCTCTTGCCTCACTGCCCTTACTGTCCCACCGTCCACCAGCGCTGTCACAGCCTCAGTGCCTTCCCATTTCACTTTTCCAACGGTTCAGCCGCCCCAAACAGCAAGTTGTTGATGTTTGGCCTGCCATCTCTTGTTGCCCTATTGTTTCAACCACCAATAATCATTGTCGCACCTCATACACAATCCGTAAATCCCTTCCCTACCTTATCGCCACTTCTCCAAGCCCCCTAAACATTACCTCCATCACCCAGGATCCATCGTAATGTGAGCTTGTGGATGTGATGTGTTTTCCTTTCAAGTGTGTTTGATTGTAACCTTCTATTTGCTTTTAGCAATTTTTTTTTTCTTTTTTCTTTTTTTTTAACTCCGGGGATCGAGCGACAGCATCGGGAATGGATGCCAACATCAGCAACCAGAAGAATTCTCCAGACATCATGACACATCGCTTATTTAGGTGGATTAGGAGCTACGTTATTGAGCGAAGAAATCTGGAGCTGATCTAAGGGACAATACTTGGAAGAAATAGTGTGACATTTTGATGGCTTGAACAAACGGAAGCAAGCATGATCAAAGTTGATAAAGATGGAAAATACACATGATACGGAGTTGACAAGGATTTCGGTGATCAATAAATTACACGATAATTTGCTTGGGTCTGTGAAATTCTCTAATATTGACTGGAAGTCAGGACGTCATTTGATTTGAATACCACCGAAGGAAATGCACAACATGGCATTTCAAATTCTTGAAAGTTCATATTAAATGGAAAGAATTATCAGATAAAGACGAACCATGGGAACCATACGACCTGATCTAACAGTCATTTTTTCTACCTTGACGACAATGAGTTTATTTGGGAAGAGAGAATAGTTACATCGGTGCCTATCTTAAAAAGTATCTTTGTCTTGCATTAGCATTAAGGCAATTTAGTCTTTTATTGTTTATTATTTTTTAGTATAAATAATATTAATATGCTTAGGGAAAGTATTATGCATGAGATTAGATCTTGCATCTTAGGGTTAGGGTTTTGGAGAGTTTCCTACGTCTCAAATTGTGGGAACTGGGAGATATCGTCAACCTCTCGAATTGTAAGTGTTTATCTTTTATGTATTATGTTGTCTGTGTTAATAAATAAAGCAGTTTATTTTGCCCTAATTTCTATGTGGAAAAATCGCCTCGGTTCCTATCATAATTCCAAAGCTTCACTCATCTAATTGCAAATATATGCAATGTTATGTAAGGAAATTGAAAGAATGTTTAAGTGACAAAATAGAACTCAAAGATCCTAAATATTTATCTGAATTTTGTATAATTCATGGCACATTAGGTCTATTCGTTCATACATTAAAATCAATCAAATTCATGATATTTAGTAACAAACTAAAAGGAGAAGAAGAGCTGACAATACTTTGATTTGAAATTATCAAAGTACGGTGATGCAGGACAAAAGTGAACATTATGGGCCAAAGAATAAATTCTATGAAATTATTACAAATTTTACAATACTTTATTTAAGAACCAATAACCTCGAGTTTGGTAATTGAACAAGAAAATCGTGTCTCGGAAGAATTTCAAGCATTACAATTGATCAAAAATTTAACATCAGATAAAAAGGGAATTCTATTGGACAAACAAAACATAATTTGATAATTCATCCTAAAAATATCTATTTATAGAAAAGGGTTCATATAACAAACTATAATTGGCAAACATAATAAAAATGACTAAATGAATTTAAAAAAACAAAATAAAATGACCATAAAGTCCGAATGACATAAAATGAGTAAAAATAAATATGGAAAATAAGCTTGAAAATGGCATCTCCATCAAGATCTATAGGATGGCACCTCAAGAAAACTAAAGGATTTGTTTACCCACAGGAAGTAGCAACAAACCATCGGAATGTAGTAATGACCAGAATATAGACCAACAACAACAACAACAACAAAGCCTTAATCCCACTAAGTGGGGTCGGCTACATGAATCCTTTTTCTCCATTGCGTCCTATTTAGTGTCAAATTTTCGTTTAATTCTAATAGATTAAGATCATTTTTTATGCAATAAGCCCAAGTTTTCCTAGGTCTGCCTCTGCCTTTCTTAACATAAGTTGTATTTAAAACATCTACTCTCATAATCGGATCATCAGGTGGTCGACGTTTAATGTGACCAAACCATCTAAGGCGACTCTCTCTAATTTTATCCGACACTGGTGCAACTCCAACCCTATTACGGATATATTCATTTCGCATTTTGTCTCTAAGTGTAAAGCCACTCATCCATCTAATCATTCTCATCTCGGCAACACTTAACTTAACATTATGCTTCTCTTTTAAAGGCCAACATTCAGCACCATAGAGCATTGAAGGTCTCACCACCATCTTATAAAATTTTCCTTTCAGTCTAAGCGGTACTTTTCTATCACACAATAGACCAGAATATAGACCCTTAGTATAAAATATTGGAGGCTTGAAAATGCCTCAAGTAGTTAATAGATCCTTAATATGGATAATAAGACAAATAATCATATCAATAGGAAAATTAAGTACTAAGCTTGCGGCCTTAATTTTCAAAAAAATAAAAATAAAAATTCAGGCTCAAAAGCTCTGGTAAATATAACCATATGAAGGGACTATGGAATGCATGTACAATAGATATAATCAAGGATGTCAGATTTATTGTAAAACCAAGAACTACAATGAACAACATAATCTCTTCAAAACTTCAATATTCATAACAACGCTATTACCAACGAATGATAGCATGCAAGCAAATGTGATGAAATGAACCTAAAGGTTGCCTATAAAGTTGGGTGGGAATAATTTCAAACTACGGTTGACAAAAAGGCTAGGATAGAACTACTACAAGTCACGTCATCCCTACGCAAATACAAAACTCAACTTTATAGATTATCTTTCTAGAAAATCATAACAAGGTTTCCTAGGTTTTTATTAATAGTTTAATTAAAGAAGAAGTGTGGCAACATAAGAAGAGATTTAGTGGTAAATTCTTGAAGTTTGTAATGAATATCAAAGGATAAGAGATTTGAGTACCGTTGATGCAGGAAATTTTGCTTTAATACCAATAAGATGAATAGGAACAATGTGAAGGGATGTATGGGTTATAAACCTTATTGGATGAATATAAATAAAGGAAAAGCAGATGAAAATAATTAAATAAATGAGGTGGATTAAAATAAGGAGAATGGAGTAAGAACCAAAGACCTAGGTCTCCTAAATGAATGAGACCGTAACCGAAAGAGTTCAAGAACTCACAACCCAAATAAAAGAGAATTCCAATGTTCACTCATAGCAAAACATCATAATTCACTACACGGATTCCAACTTATAAAGCAAGATCCTCTGCAATAAACTTTATAAACAAAACTTAATAGAAAATCACTAAAATAGCCTTAAAACTAAAAAAAATGATCAAGAAGTCTAAATGAAGCTTTAAATAATTGAAATAACAAAAGTAAATTCAGAATTGGCCTCAGTAGTGGCATCTCAATCACAAAGCCTACCGATGCAAAAGATACAGTGAGCTCATGTAAAAGTCTGCAAGAAATCAACTAATGTTAAACTCACAATTCATAGAGCTTTCGAAGTTTTCCAAACATATCTGATGCTTGCCCGCCCAGTTGATTACTAGCGAGATTGCTGCATCATAGAATAATAATTTCATGATTAGCGCATAATAAAAAGAAAGAAAATCAATAGAGAAATGCAAGCTTTGATCTTACAGAGTTTCAAGGTCAGTCATTTCTGAAATCGAATAAGGTACCCCGCCAGTAAATGCATTCCCAGCAAGATTTCTGCATATCAGAACCAACTTAACATTAAATTCATTTTTCTCTTGCCTATATTCAGTTTTATATAATTTGATTACGTTAAAATCCAGAATAATGCAGAATGAAGTGTCACATAGAATAATTTCATTGATATGAGAGAGGGTATAAATAACCCTTACATGAATCCTATAATATGAAAGATAATAAAAAGAAATAACATGAAAATAAAAGATATACCACCTAATATCTCCAATAATTAAATCATATAAATTATTTGTTAATTATTTAGAGATAAAGGAAATAACATACAATAGGAAAACCTACAATAGGAAGGAAATAACAATTAATCTAAGGAAACAGATATAAAATAGGAAAGGAAATACCTCCTTAATCCAAGAAAATAATTTGTTCCACATAATTTCTCATAGTGATAAATTATTTCTTAGTATAACTCCTAACACTCCCCCTCAAGTTGAAACAAGGTTGAAAACTATGTTCAACTTGGATTTGAAAACTCCAAACAATGGGCGAGGAAGATCCTGAGAGGTAAAACTTGAACTTTTTAACCCACATTACGGTTATCTTTCACTGTAGTTCTTGCAGTGTCTGTAAGTAGGCGGAAAGCTCCAACAGGTAAAGTTGCAGAAGAGTTTGCAGGAAAGTAGACAACAACAGTTACAGTTCCTGCAGTGTCTGTAGGTAGACGGAAAGCTTTGCAGGGAAGTGGACAACTGTGATTGTCATTTGATTGTAGTTCTTGTAGTGTTTGTAAGTAGATGGAAGACTCCTACAAGTAATGTTGCATAAGAGTTTGTAGAAAAGTAGACAACCAACAAGAAAATATGTAGGGTATGGCTTGCAGAAAAAAAATAACTCAAAAGGTAGGCCTTGTTGCAGAAAAAAGCTCCAAAGGAGAACGTTCTGGAGGAAAAATATAAGCCAAGGGTCTGCTGCAGTGAAAGTTCTGAGTGTCGGATATAGGAAAAGTTCCGGAGGATTGCTTGATACAGAAGAAGGCTCTGGAGGAGGGCATGATGCACAAAAAGCTCCGGATGGGGGCTTAATGCAAGAAAAGTTCCAAATGAGGGTCCGTCGCAGGAAAGGCTCAGGAGGAAGGGCTTGTTGTAGGAAAGGCTTCGGAGGAGGTTGATGCATTAATGTCTGCAGCTTTGTCAAATGCATTGAAGCGCATCATGATGCATCTACTAAAGAAACAACTAAAGCATATGGTTCTCGCATATCCAACTTCATGCCATTTTTTGCATCTTCCTTTCGATTCGACGGGATAGTGCTTCAACATCAAGAAAAAACTTTCCACTGTAATGAAGAAAACCAAAGGTAGCAAGAAATGAGGCACCTGCAAAAAAATATCTTGGACGGGACGATAATGGCTTTAATGGGTTTCCATCATATAAGCAACTACAGAAACACCTAAACCAAACAAAAAGTTGCATGGACTATACAGAAAGTTAGTCTAAGGCCATCACTGGATGCTCTCCTTGCCTGGTCATATATCCACCCAATGCCCTCACTATCATAATGGAAGCCAAAGCGCCGGCGCCAAGCAAGTAACTTAGGGAATCAGGGAAGTCGGACTGCTTGGAAACCAGGAAGCCGGACTGTTATAGTAAACAGTTGCCAAAAAACAACGGGAATGACTTGCAGGGGAGACAGCAGGACAGCTGCACCTCAAGGGAAAGCTGAAATTAGGAAAATTGGACTGCTGGAAACCAAGAAGTCGAATTGTTGCAATGAACAGGCGCAACAAAAAACTGCGAGAAGAAAAAAGGGGTCCTTATTTCCGGTGGTTAAAATGTGGAGAGAAGACAACTGGAAAAATAGTTCCCCCTTTCTTAGATTTCTCTGGCGGGAGGAGAGTCGCCCAACTCAGCTTCTCCACGTTTAGAAAGTTCAACAGCTGAAAAAACGTATGCAGGAGGGCAGCCAACAACGAGGAACAAATCTGTCAGCAGAATTTAGATGTCTTGGGATAATCCCTTTTAAAACCTGATCTGTGATTCCTATTAGAGAGAAAAAGTCGCCTCCTTGGCGTCTCCATGCTAGTATTTCCACTAGAAAGATAAGATAACAGATGCAGGTCACAGCTAGGGATCGCAGAGATCATGCACATGCCAACGAGAGATCCACAAAGGTGGCCTAGAAAATCGTTCTGAAATAGTTGGCTCCTGCTCCTTGGGATCTCAAAAAAGCAATCACAGCTTTGGATCACACAGGACGGGTGCAAGTCACCAAGAGATGGATAGGCCGCAGATATTCCCACTAGAGAAAGAAAAACACTCTCAAATTCTTGGCTCCCGCAAAGAACAGTCGCGGGTTGGGATCACAAAGAAAAGATATGGCTTGGGATCGTAGCGGGTGATCGCAACTCTACTTCCCCGCAAGGCTGCAGCTTGGGATCGCAAAGAAGAACCTTGAAATCCCTGTTCAGACGGCGAGGGCCAGCACGGAGAGAAAGAGTCCCTCCTTTAAGGACGATGGCAGGAAGAGAATCGAGCAGCTCTCATAGGACAACCGGTGGCTATGGTACGAAATTTAGCTCTGATACCATGTTGAAATTCAGAATAATGTGAATAAAGTGGAATACATAATAATTTATGGCCTGTTTGAGGCAACTTATTTGGTGCGGTGGTGTTTTGAAAATGCACCAGACCTGTTTGGGTAAACAGCGTTTTGGCAGCTAATGCATTTTCAAAAGACTGAAAACAGATTTTCACACCGCACCTATCTAAGTGTGATGGCAGCTTTATGGCTGCGGTCTGGCTTTTCCAAAAAAATAAAATTTGTAATACCCACTGCACCTAGATTATCAGCATATTAGTTTTAATCAACTTATCAGCAGAATATTCAATAAGCTGCAGTTGCCCTAAACAGACCATTAATTGATATGAGAGGGGGTATAAAATCCCTTACAATAATCCTAAAATAGGAAATAAAATAAAAATAAATAACATGAATAGGAAAGATACATCAGCTAATATCTTCAATAATTATAATCATATTAATTATTTGGAGATAAAAAATAACATAAAATAAGTAGCTTAAAATATGAAGGAAATAACTCATATTCTAAGAAAATAAATATAAAATAGGAAAGAAACTATCTCCTTAATCGAAGGAAATAATTAATTCCTCATAATTTCTCACATAAATAAATTATTTCCTAGTGTAACTTCTAATCGATTACATAAACCAATTAAGTCAACATATAAAAAAATTATGCAAAAAGGTAAGCACAAAATGTCTGCTTTTAATAGACTTCTAGAATAGGAAAAACAGCATACATGTGAACTGCGCTTGGTGGAAGTTGGTAGGGAATGTCACCATGCAGGTTGTTCTTGCTCAAATCACTGCACTATGGCAAATAAATCAACTGTATTAAATAGATAAACTAAAATAGCTTCTTCTTTTTTTCCTTGAAGAAATGACTTACAAGTAAGTTACAGATGTCAAGCTAGAAAGCTGGTAACCCAAAGTGCCACTCAATCCAAGTCCTAACAAATTGCTGCAAATCAATCACCAAAAAACATCAATTAAATTTCCACAAAATTAAAAACACTAAACGCAAATCAAAAGCTTAATCTTAGTAATTACGGCCAATGTTTCAACAATTCAAACTTTTCAGCGTATTAAAAAGAAGGGGCATTTACATGCATAATACACAATTCTTTTGTATTTAAATGTACAGCACCTAAACTTCTATATTTACGCACATAAATTAATATCACATAAAAAATAATGCTATTACCGGCATTTAACAGTGAAATATGCATTTTCATGCAAGTGTTTAAATCACCAAAGCTCTGTGTATGTAAATATCAAAGTTTAGGTGTAAGACATGTAAATACATAAGAGTTTTGTGCTGCGTATGCAAAGTTCCCTAAAAAAAATTCCCAGGGTACTCATCTTTAATGGAAAATTGGACGTGAATTGAAAACTTAAATCTTGGCAAGTACATGAAATGCTTTAACATTTCATACTCTTTGAACTATACCAAACCATGCCCATGGAACTTATCACAAACGGGGTAACACAAGCAATGAGATGCTATTATAAACAGGCAGCAATGCTTTGCCCTATTTCACCAAACTCCGTTAAACAGTACTATATAGTTCAAAACTAAAACATGCGTAGCATTTTACTGAGGACTTGTCTGGATCAATTTTGCTTTTTTTTTATTATTTTAATTTTGTTTTATTGAAAACAAGTTTGTTTAGTGCATTCTCATAATGTGTTAATTGTTTGTTTCTAAAAACAAATTAACATATTTTTTAAACACTTGCAACAGCTTTAAGTATTTTTATTGTTTTTAGAAACAGCAATACTTTAATCAAATAGAAACATATATTTTGTTTCAAATCAAACTAAAAATAGAAAATAAAAAACAAAAGTGATCCCAAACAGCCTCTAAATTACGGCAAAATATTACATCTGGACTACGCAAGTAGAGTTAAGTGCGGAGCCCAATCCATGCAAGACGCGTGGAATCTCGCAATAACGTGGAATAACATGGGAATAACAAAAAAAAATATTCTTCGTATTACTCCACGGTTAGCGGTGTTTTGGGAGGAATAATACAGGGAATAACGCGGAATAACACGGGGAATATTCCTCCGTGTTATTCTGTGTTATTCAAGTGTTATTGTGATGGTATTATAACACCATCAGAATAACACATCAATACTACGCGGAATAACACGGGGGAATATTTCCAATGTTACAATACTACCGCAATAACACATGAATAACGCGGAATAACACAGAGGAATATTCCCCGCGTTATTCCGCCCAAAACACTACTAACCGCGGAGTAACACGAGGAATATTCCTTCGTGTTATTCCCGTGTTATTCCGCTTTATTGCGGGATTGCAAGTGTCTCCCGTGGATTGGGCTCCGCACGTAACTCTACGTGCGTATTCCGGATGTAATATTTTGCCCTAAATTACTAACTTATCCAAACTCTACTTTTCTCAAGTTCAAGTTATAACAGATGTCCATTTATGATTCGTACCAAAATCTTGTAAAGAATTCATTCATAATGACTGTCAATGTTCGTGCATGATATCAATTGCAAGGCTCTTTTGTCAAAGAAAAAAATCAAATGCAAAAGAGAGCTTAGGGTTTAAATATATGGATTCCAACTATTTAATAATTTAGCAAGTTTCACCGCATTGAATATTAAGTAATGCAGCAAAAATTTTGAATGCCAACCGAACAATCAATTTGATGGCACAAAGAAGATTACATCTCAGTGACAGAAGAACCGGAGCACGATATCCCTTTCCAAGAGTCTGCACAGGGGTCACCTCCGCTTGATTTCCAACCGGTCAACTGAGAGGGAGAATTTAGGCTTTTATACAAAACGTTGAGGGCAGAGACTGTAGGACGAAGAGAAGCAAGTCAGTCAAAATGTACGTAGAAGAAGAAATAATTGAATGTCAGAGTATAAAATAAAATTCAGAACGATGCAACAATCGTATATGCTCTCCCTCCACCCCCCAACCCCCCCCCCCCCCTATCCCTCCCATCCATGGAGAGGTTTGACCAATCAGCACTCGAATCACAGAAATATATGCATGGCAACAATTAAAGATGTCATGCAATCAAACTCAAATGTCATATATAAGTGAGTGCAATAAATCCTCCAATCACAACCACGTCAAACCATATAAAGATTTGCAAAATATTGCCGGAATCCAATTCCCGAAAATAATTGTGTTCTACATATTGAGACATGAAAATCGAAAATGCAGCAATAGAATTACCGTCAGGTGAGTCGGTTTCTCCCCTGACAGACATTACAAGATCTCCAACAATTAAGAATACAGCGGTGATGAGCACAATAATGCACTGAGCCATCTTCTGACACCAACCCTAGCCTATCGGTGGTGAGATTTCTCCATAAAAAAGGAGAACTGAAAGATGAAGGGTGGAACGTGGAGAGGAATGAGGCCGGTTCCAGGATTTGCCCTCCGCGGTTGAGGATTTTACATTGATTTCTAAATTTAGGGAGCCGCCGTTGAGTATAGCCCGGACGCAGCCAGTCTCGGAGACAGAAACCATGAGCGCCGCTGGTGATTAGGGAAGCGCTGGTGCGAGAGAGATGGAGAGCCTCTAAAATGATAAAAAATATATATTACCTCATATATTAAATAATTTAGTTTTCTATATTCATTGAGTCAAATCATACACTTGACATATTCTAATTAGACTCCTAATAATAAAGATTCCTAATATAATATTTTTATTGAAAAATCTTTTAGTCTAAAACTTCAAAATCTTTTTTATTGAGCCTCAATATGTCTAAGTTCATGCTTCCAGTCTTCCACATCGCATAACATAGCTTAAGTCTTCTTAAAACTATGAAAAAAATAGAAAATTATAAATATGTGCATAGTCCTAATTATGTCTCGTATGTAGAGTTTTATCCTCTTTCATCTTATTAAAGCTCTCTCGAACATTTTTCAAAATCTAACATCGAAAATGCATCTAATATCCATTGAAGCCGAGAATCAATAATTTTTTTTTTTTGTTTGTGAAATAGAGCATCAAAGATCTATCATGCATTCATATAAGTTAGACGTAGTTTTCTTTTGTTCATGGAAACCGAACTTGAACCCGCTGAAGCAGAAGTTGTAAGCTTCTTTGTCATAACTTGAGCAGGAGACGGGACTTATTTTGAAAGTCGATCCAAACGCTCCATGAACTGTGGTACTTGCACTGAGACTTCTATTCATCACAAGCATCTTTTTTTATGATATATTTTTAGGCCCTCTAACTCGAAGGTTTTTGATATTGAGGAACTAAGTTCAAGTGATGTTAAGTCACTTGGTTGAGTTGATATGAAAAATTTTGTTGAGTTATGGTCACAACTTGTGGGAAATATGAATTAGAGTGTTGTGGAGAGAGGCAGCTTGATTTTTTTTAATAGATTTTAAAGATGTAGGATTATGTACAAATACATTTAAGGATAAAAAAATATATTTATTTTGATATTTTGTTTAAATTTGATCGATATAAATATTGAAAGATATTGCAGTTATTTTTGTCAAAACATTGCTTTATGACCCAGAATTTAGCCCGTAAAAGAGAAGCATAAAATTAAGTTAAGTTTTGTTGAAATGACAATACTCAGGTGGATGAGTGGTTTTACACTTAGAACTAAGGGTCTGTTTGTGGCAGCTTATAAGTGTGGCGGTGTTTTTTAAAATGCTGTCTAACTGTTTTGTTCGCGTATTTTTGAAAACACAGTCTACCTTGGTTAGGTTCTTTACACTACACGCAAGCCGCAGGCCGAACCTCACAGTTGACCCGCCGGCCGCGTTTTATGATAAGTTGTTTATCCTGAAACGCACCAGCTAACCCAAATAGACCCTAAGAGTGTGTTTGGGGCAGTCGTTGCTTTTTAAATAAGATATTATGAAGCTATCTTTTTTTAGGCAGTTTCAGAGTTGCTGTAAGCAAATTTAAATTAGTGTAACAGTCAGTATGTTTGGATAAACTACTATGCAAGAGTTGTTTTAATGGAAAAAATTAATATGCCCTTATAGATCTAAACTAGTTGAATGATTGCAGACTTCAAAATAATCATAGAATAACAAAAATATCTTCATTTGTATAGAAAACTTGCTAGGCTATTAATTTCTTCAATATATTAATTTAATCTATCATTTTATGTATGGTATCACAATAATAAAAAAAAACTAAAAAATCAACTAGCAATATTATATTGATGTTTGCCTTTATATTTAGATAATCAAGTATTTGACATAATTTTTTATCTATAACTGTTGAGTATTGTGGAGCCCGGTCCACTTCTTCAATTGGTAGTTTCGACATATTTGGAAATTATTTGAATTACTTTTAATTCAAATTCTTTCATTAATTATTATTTCCTTTGTTAGCTTCACCCGTACCTTCCTTCAATGGCTCCTGCCCGACTCTTCTTCACTACTACAGGGTCCTGCCATCCATAATTTCGCAAAAGGGAGATCCTTAAGATCGTGGACTTCAGCTTCGAGGTTTGGCAAAGGAAGGGCAAAGTAAATGCATCACAAGGTTCCTGTGCTCTCCCTCGCTTTATTCGGCTTGTTGCTCGCGGAAAGAGAAATCAAAAGGTTGCTCCTCTGTTTGGTCTTCTTCCTCGGTGATTGCTTACAGGAAAAAGAAAATCACATATTGTTGCCCTCCTTGGCTTCATCCGTGTGGCTCACGGGTCGAGAGAGAGAAAGAGAGTGAGAGAGTTATTCTTATAAATCGACAAGTTCGACAGTGTGTAATCTTTAAATAAATAAAATCATTTGCAACTCTGTGGATGCATGCAATTTGTTGAACCACATAAATCTACGTGTCTTGTCTCTCGTTTTAATTTTTTGTTTTATTGTCGTTTTTTAACAACAATTGAAATCAGAGCCAAGGTTCAGATCTAAGAGAAAACGATGGCTGAAGATAAAGTGAATGTCTCAGGGGAACGAGATGTTTGATGACACATATTTTGGTTACTGGAGGATGTAGATGGATGACTATCTTTATGGGAATAAAGTTCATATTTCGTTACTGGGAAAGAAACAAAAAAATATGGATGAGGTTGAATGGAATTTGTTAGATCGACAAGTTCTGTAGATTATTCGATTAACTATTATGCGATTCAATGCACGTAACTTTATCAAATAAGTGATAATTGCATGTCTCGTGACAGCTTTGTCAGATATGTATGAAAAGTTGTAAGTTGTCAATGAATAACAATATGCATTTGATGAAAAAATTATTCAACATAAAGATGGCGGATGATACATCTATTACACAACATCTGAATGATTTTGATACCATCACAAATCAATTATCGTCTGTTAAAATTGAATTTGATGATGAGATATGTGCACTGATATTATTGGTTTTATTGTCAAATAGCTGGAAAGTCATAAGGATGATTGTTAGTAACTTTGTGGGTAAATATAAGTTAAAATATGATGATATTCGTGATTTGTTTTTTGTTGAAGAGGTGCGCAGGAAAGATTATGGTGATATCTCAGATTCAATTTCAGCACTGAATGTTGATTCTAGAGAGAGATTACATGAACTCGAACAGAAAAATATCAAAATCAAAGCACAGATGCAAGAGCAAGTCAATGCCTAGTAAGTAAGCAACCTGTCGTAATTGTGGCGAAGCTGACCACATAAAGAATAACTCCAAAAATTTCAAGAAGACGGGGAATGTCAGTGCTAATGTTGTAATTGAAGAAGTGCATGATGCATTATTACTTGCAATTCACAGATTTGTTGATGACTGAATACTGGATTCAGATGCTTCTTTCAACACATCTTCCCCCCAGTAGTTAATGTGAAATTATGTTGCAGGTGACTTTAAGAAGGTGTATTAGCTGATGGAGAACCTTCGAATGTGGTAGGGAAGAGAGACGTTGACATTGCACTCTCTGATAAGAGCAAATGAACTTTGTAAAAGGTCAGACACACTCCTCGGTTAAAGAAAAACCACATTTATGTTGGGCAGCTCGATGAGTGTGGTAATTTAGTTGTGTTCTCAAATAGCACCTAGAAGGTCACAAAAGGGACACTGGTTCTGGCTCGAGGTAAGAAAACATATAAACTATGTATGACTACCAGTTTAATTCATAGTGTTGATACTACCGCTAAAGAGAGCACAACAAATTTGTAGCATTGTAGGCTTGGCCACATGAGTCAGAGGGGTATGAAAGAACTTCAGTCTATATGCAACTTACCAAAATTGAAGTCAGTTGATCTCAACATGTGTGAGAGTTGCATTATGGGGAAATAGAAGATGATCTGTTTATTGAAAGGTGACAGAGCACCAAAAAGGGAAAATTGAAACTTGTACACACAGATGCGTCGAGACACTCTCTAATGACATCTCTTGAAGGTTCTTGTTATTATGTCACATTCATTGATTCCACATTATAAATGTACGGGCTTACTTATTGAAACATAGATATAATGTATTTAATGTGTTAAAAACTTAGAAGTTCGTGGTTGAAGCAGAGACAGACTTAAAACTGAAGTATTTTAGGTCTGACAATGGTGGTGACTACATTGATGGTGAGTTTAAGGAGTATTGTGCAGCTCAAAGTACCATAATGAAAAATACCATTATGGGGACACCACATCAAAATGAAGTTGTGGATCGTATAAACAAGACTATAAACGAGGGTGTTAGAACCATGAGATTGCTTGTCGGACTCTTGCCAACTTTAAGGGTTGAGGCAGTCAGCACTGCAGTTCACTTGATCAACATTGGGACATCTGTTCCATTAGATTGTGAATTAATTTAGGAAGTTTGGAGTGAGAAAAAGGTCAAATTTTCTCACTTTAAAATTTTTTGTTGTCTCTCTTATGTTCTTATTAATCCTGGTGCTCGTAGCAAACTGGATGCTAAAGTTAAAGAAATGTAATTTCATCGGCTATGGAAACGAGGCATTTGGTTATCGTTTTTGTGATGATCAAAATTGGAAGATCATAAGAAGTGGGGATGTGATTTTCAATGAGAAGATCATGTACAATGACAAGTCTAGTATAGTTTCTGAATTGACTTCTTGAAAATCTAAGTTGTTAGGTTCGATGAACTACCAGAGGTACAGTGCAGGGCATTGATGTAAGGGATGAGGAGAGTGGGTATGGGGCACCCATTCATATTATTCCACAGCTAGTTTCAGAGACGTTCAGCCCTAAACTACAATTCGTATGTCAGCCAGAAATAAACGTTTTCCCTAAGCGTTTCTCACTAACCTTTAACCACATTTTGCTGACAGTTGGTGGAGAACCACGTGTTTATAAAAAAACATTGCAAGATAAAAATTCGAGCAAGTGTGAGCTGACCATAAAAAAAGAGATGGGTTATCCGCTAAGAAATCTGACAATTGAGCTGATAGAACTTCCACTAGGGAATAAGACATTACACAATATGTGGGCGTACAAGGTGAAATTTGAGCATGATGACAGTAAGAGGTACGAGGCTAGACTGGTTGTAAAAGGCTTTCAACAAAAGTAGTGCATTGATTGCTCTGAGATCTTGTCTCCTGTAGTGAAACTCACAACCATCAAGACGATATTGCATGTGGCTGCTACCGAAGTTTTATTTCTTGAGCAGTTTTATGTGAAGACAACTTTTCTTTGTGAAGACCTCAAAGAAAACATCTACATGCACCATTCTGAGGATTTTGCGGTACAAGGAAATGAATATTCAAGTTGCAAACTAAAGAAAAACATGTATGGCCTGAAGCAAGCTCTTAGACAGTGGTACAAAAATTTTTGATAATTTCATGCATAATGCAGAGTTCAATAGATGTCAGACAGATCATTGTTGCTATGTCAGACATTTTGATAATTCTTATTTTATTCTACTGTTGTATGTGGATGACATGCTTATTACAGGGGCAAATACTGATGAGATCAATAACCAAATAAACAGATGTCAGAGTACTTTGCAATGAAGGATTTAGGACCTGCAAAGCAAATCATTGGCATGATAATTGTCAAAGACAAACTTAGAGGCACATTGAAACTTTCAAAGGCTGAAAATGTGAATAAGGTACTCGGTAGGTTCAATAGGACAAGGCCAAACTAGTTTTTACACCTCTGGGCAGTCACTTCAGACTCAACAAAAATCAGTTACCCAAGTCAGGGGAGGAACAAGACCAAATAAGTAAGATTTCTTACGCTTTAGTTATTGGTTCACTTATGTATGTTATGATCTGCACAAGTCCGGATATTGCCCATATAGTGTGAATTGTGAGCAGATACATAAGTAACCCAGAAAATGAACATTAGGAAACTGTGAAGTAAATTTTGATCTATCTAAAGGACTCTTCATACACCTATTTGTGTTTCTCGATAAAGAGTTTGTAGGTATTAGGATATGTTGATGTTGATCTAGTTAGAGACATTGATAGTAGGAGTACTACGGGGTAAGTTTATGCTTTTGGTTACACTACGTGCCATGGGGCTCTAATCTACAAAAAACAATTTATTTTTTACTACATAAGCTGAGTACGTTGTAGCGCTGGAGGCTGCAAATGAGATGAAATGACTACAAGGTTTTTTTTGAGGAATTAAGTTAGGATAATCAAAATGACACTCTCTACAGTGACAATCAAAGCATCATATTTCTTGATAATAATCAGACATTTCAATACATGACTAAGCACATTCAGACCAGGTACCATTTTATATGATCATTATTAGAGGATAAACAATTGATATTTGAGAAAATTTGTGGAAGCAAGAACTCCACTGATTTTGTTGATCAGAGGCATTTCACTTAAGAAACCGAAGTTGTACACAATTTCAGTTGGTCTTCTAGCATGAAGATAGAGGCTTTGAGTTGCAGAGGTGGAGGATATCACGTTTGAGGAAATGGGTGATGCAGTCAGTGTACTAGTCTCCAAGTGAGAGACTTGTTGAGTATTGTAGAGCCAGGTCAACTTCTTCAATTGGTAGTTTCGACATCTTTGGAATTTAGTTGAATTACTTTTAATTCAAATCCATACATTAATTATTCTTTCATTTGTTAGCTTCACCCGTACCTTCCTTCGATGGCTCCCGCCCCACTCTTGTTCGCTACAACATGATCCCACCATTCACAATTTCATATAAGAGAGATCCTTATGACTTTGGACTTCAACTTCAAGTTTTGGCAGAGGAAGGTCAAAGGAAAGGCATCACAAGGTTTTTGTGCTCTCCCTTGTTTTCTTCAGCGCGTTGCTCACGGGAAGAGAAATCGGAAGCTTGATCCCTTATTCGGTCTTCTTCCTCGACGATTGCTTACGGGAAGAAGAAAATTGCCTACTGCTGCCCCCCTTAGCTCCAACCTTGTGGCTCACGGTTGGAGAGAGAGGAGGAGAGGAGAGAAAGAGCACTAATTGTGAGTCGACAAGATCGACGGTGTGTAATCCTCAAAGAATAAAATCCTCAGCAACTCCGTGGACATATGCAATTTGCCGAATCACGTAAATTTGTGTATTTTGTCTTATTGTGATTTTCTCATTCTAATTTTTCGCTTTATTATCGTCATTCTTTAAGAATAATAACAACTCTCCTGGCTTTGTGTCTTTGCCAGTCTCTTGAGTGAACTCTTCTATATCATAAACTCATCAACAAATCATGCAATATTCACGCGTTTTTTTTATGATACGACAATAAAATCTCCTCTCATTGTCGTCTTTTCTTCTTGATGTGTGTTTAAAACACCATGCACCGTAGTGGCAAAGTAGAACTCATGAAGTACATAATGACCTTAAAATAAATTTTCTTGAGATTTATATGTTATTCTTTTAATTAACAAATTAGACTACACATGCAACAAAACTATAAAAAAATACATGCTTCATAATAAGAATAATAATAATAAAAGAAACACATATAAGGAAAAACATGCATTTTTTAAATTTATAAAAATAAAAAATTCAAAATATCACAATATGAAAGAGAAAATAGACATTAATCAGATATCAATACATTTCAAATAATAAACATCAATCATGATATACCATAAAAAATTAATCAAATGCACACGATAAATTCATTAAAGGATATGAAATCTCTTCTCTCGGTCGAATCATCTCATGAACACACTCCGCATTGACTATGTTGAAGTAGTTCACACCAATATTTCCTCGAGCAATAATTGTCTCTGGCATATATGTTGAATCTTTATATAAGACCCTATAATCAACTTCGTCCTAAGATGATAGTCGTCTTATAAAAGTATGTATCTTTAATGATTTTTCTAAGAAATATGTCAACACAACTCGAAATATGGTTTGCTTCTTCTTCCATGCGTCAAATGATATATTGGTAACAATTTGTAATGATAAATGGCTTATATTGAACAATTCATTAATCACTATGATCACGTGACTGCTACACTCAAAATCAGGAAAATAATATCTTATAATATGAAAGAGCTTTAAGAAATCTCGTTGCATCGGGTATCCCAAATCGATCAGGTAGTATTTTCCCAAATAATATTATCAGTACATCTCTTCAAAATTATCTCTTTATGTACAATCATGGATGTACTAACGGGGTGGATTTATTAGATATTTGCATTCATATCATCCAGTAGCAAATTAAATATGTGACCATCATGAGCAGTCCATTCTCACACAATCAATGAGAATATAAAACACATGTTGAAGTAACAAAATGTTAAGATATTATGTGTTTTAGATACACAATGTACGATATATACAATCTTATCATTATTGTCAACACCTACACCAACATGCATGTCATCAATTGCTCTTATACAATCATATTTATAATTTTTATTAGAACAATTGATTGTTTATAATACATAAATCCAAATTAAATTGATAATATAACAAATATATTGAAGAACAACATGTATTTTGTATCATTGCTATTTTTTATTGGTATATGACATAAATTAAGATCTATGAGTTTAACAATGTTACTTGACAATCTAACCAAATATGTAACCCCTCAATCTTTGAAGCCTCTCCCCTTCTTTTCTACTTCTTCCTAGTTCTCACATTTCTTGGTTATTCTCACAACTCTCTCTAAAAGCCTCACACCCTCTCTATTTATACAAAGCAAGAGAGTGGTAGGTGAGAGGTAGGTCAGTGATAGGTGAGCGGTAGGTGAGAGTGGTAGGTGAGTGGTACCACATTACAAAAGTGTCATTTTACCTTAGTTCATTAAAATTAAGAAGATACGAAGTAAAGATTCCCTCCACTTGGCCCCTGAGGGGACCCTCAGCCTTGATCCCCCTTCGTCAAGATCTGTCGCTGCTCTTCGGCTCCGAGGCCGATTCCACCAGATCCGCGAACCAGACCCGTGTGATCCTGCTCGCAGCCGCTCGAGTGAACAACAATACCGCGAGCAAACTCTTCCTGTTGTCTCGCGAACCGTCCCGCCGAACTCTACCAAGTAGGATTGTCGAAAGCCTCTCCTACCAAATCTTGTAGCCTTTATATCTGCTGAATACCCTGATTCTTCCTACTGTTCCTAAATACCGAAGAACGCCGAGCTCCTATCGTCTTTTCAAGAACCTCTAGCCAAGAAGTATGGACCTTCCCACAGACAGCGCCAATTGTTGTGGGAAATGTAACTTGGCTAGAAGAAATCACAGAGAACACAAGCAAACAAGAACACAAAATGATTTATGTAGTTTGGCCCTTTGAACCTACATCCACGAGAGGGAGTCAACCAGTAAATTCATTAAGACAATAAAAAAAGAATTACAAGACTTCTACATTATTGAGGAATAAGATCTCTTCTCCAGATCTTTCTCTCGAATCACCTCGATTCAAGATCTCAAAGATCTACCCCCTCAATCCTTGAAGCCTCTCCCTTTCTTCTCTGCTTCTTACTAGTTCTCACGTTTTTTAGTTCTTCTCTCCACTTCCTCTACAAGCCTCACACCCTCTCTATTTATTTAAAACAAGGGAGTGGTAGGTGGGAGGTAGGTGGGAGATAGGTGGGAGGTACCACATTACGAAAGTGCCCTTTTGGGGGTCAAAATAACATATAGGATTTAAAGCAGATTTAAGAAGAAATTGAGAACATTTGATTTACTAAATAAGAAATTTTAAATTTTGTTTTCATTTGGTAATATTTAAATTAAATACTCCTTAAATCCTTTATTATCCCAAAAGAGTGCATAAATACTCAAATTTTAGTCTCTAAATTGATGCAACACTCAATGTAATGTTGGCACAATACTAAATATTTTTTTAAATAAAAAAAATAAATTATAAAATAATCACAATTGGAAAAAAATAATTTTAATCATCTAACAAAATTTTTGAGGAGAAATAAAAATATTATTATTTAATTGAAGCATTTACATACTTACCTCTCAAAATTTTTGTAGGGTGATGCAATACCGTATTGTAGTTTTATCTGTTTGGACAAACTTCATCTCGACAATTTTTTCAAGAACAGTAGTTAAAATATGTGTTTTTCCACAAGTCCTAACTAAGTGCGGAGACAACTTTCTAGATTCGATTTGACTTTAAAACTTATAATAATCATTACAACTTTTGTAACATCAAATTATATTTGAACAGTGACTGCTATATCAAAATAAATAAATAAAAGGTATACACGTGTCCGTCTCTTTTCAGATATTTTCAGACGCTAGCTATAAGAGAGTCAAAAGACGAACCTTCGGAGAAGCTGCGAGATTCCGAGCAGAGTCGCCAAGCTTCATTAGCTCAGGCGGTCCTCGCGCTCCGGAGAATCCCAAAGCTTACATTTTCTTCCAATTCCGCCGTGAATTCTTCGCAGTGAAGGTTGGAGATTCTACGCTTCTCGACCTAGGCTGCACATCGCTTCCTCTGAATTACTCCCTTTCGGTTCTGCTCTAGTGCAGCAGGTTATCGGAGGTTAAAGGGAGGCGGGAAGGGGCCTTTCTACTTTTGGGGCTTTCTTGCTTGCTTTCGATAGGATTTGCTGCTTCGGATGATTGGAAGATGGAGAGGCAGTCCTCCAGTTCTGCTTCTGGCCGGTCATCTTCCACTTCTTACCCGAAGAGAAGATCCGACCTGCTCGGTATCTTAAAGGTATTCAAATTTTCATCACTCATATATATTTTTTCATCCCCTTGTTTTCTGTTGCGATGTTTTTATGAGGATCTTGAATATTTAAGCGATTTCCGTAATTGAATTGAAGAAACAATATGTTGAGCTAGCTTAATGTGAAAACTAGAGTATCTATAAGACATAATCATAGATGCTAAGATCATATTGTTCCGAGTGAAAATGTATCCAAACCAAGCGCCGGAGAAGTATGATTTAAGACATTCTCTAAGTTTTTGTTTTGATATGATAAATCTGACAAGCTCAAGATCGCCAAAATTTGAAATATTTGAGACACACAGATGTTTGTAAGGATGGAACGCCTCTATCGAGGTTTTGTAAAGAACGCTTGATTCTACACATCCAGGAGGATCAGCGAGAAGACTCGATGGAGAGAATTTTGAACTTGGAGATTTTCAGCGCTCTTTATTTTCATTCAACAAAGTCCGACATCCATTGACATCCATTATTACCACCCTCAGACATTGTCCATCAACTATGTTTGTACATTCCGTCGACACAATTGGATTTGTTGACAAATTCGTTGAACCAATTAAGCCAAACTAAATAACAGATAAAAGTGAACAAGCCAAATAATATGTGGAATCAAACCAAACTAAACCACAGTATAATTTAGTTCATTCGGGTTGATTTTGGTTTAACCAAAATTTAAAATCCTAATAAAGGGGTGCACATTTGGTCATTTCGGATGGATTGGTTTATAAATTTATTAAATTAATTGGTTTATGAATTTAATTTGATTGTAATGTATTATAAATTTATTAAATCAATTGGTTTATGAATTTGATTTGATTGTAATGTATTTGTTTTTGTTAAATCATTTTTTTTTTCTTTCAAAATGATGAAATAACCGCAATCCAAATAAGCTTTAATCTTTGATTTTAAAAAATAAACCCCATCAACCAAGTATCATCTATTTGTTTTGATTTTTCAGTTTAAATCAATTAATGAACACACCTACGATTAGTCGACACCAATGCATGTCATCAATTAATTAAATCATCGCTTTTAATTAAGTTTGCTAATTATGAAGGTTCGACAACGGTTTTTTTTTTATTCAGTTTTCTTTTCTTCTTTGTTCTTTGCATTTTTTCTTCCTTGGCTTACGGTGGAGAAAGAGAGAGAAATTTTCTTGTATGTTGATGTGGTCAACAGTGTAAATTCCTCAAATAATAAAATCATCTGCAACTCCGATGACGTATAAAAACATTGTCGAATCACATAAATCTTTGTGATTTTCTCTGATGTGAATTTTTTTGTTTCGTCATTGATCGTTCTATATACCACAACTGATATCAGAGCTTTGTTTAGAGCTGAGGAAGAATGATGGCAGGAGATGGAGTAAATGTTTCAGGGATCGAGCATAGATTTTGGTTACTGGAGGATGCAGACAGAGGATCACCTCAATGAGAAAAAAATCATCTTCCGTTATTAGGGAAAATACTGGAAATGATGGATGAGCCTGAACGAAATTTGTTGGATCGACAAGTTCTGGGGGTTATTCAATTGACCTTGTCGAGGTCCGTTGCACACAACATCATATGAAAGGATCATCTGCGAGATCTTATGACGAACTATTGCGAGATGTATGAAAAACCGTCAGCGAATAATAAGGTATATCTTATGAAAAAATTATTCAATTTGAAGATGACGGAAAGTACATCTGTTGTGCACCACTCGAATGATTTTAATATTATCATAAATCAATTAACGTATGTTCAAATTTAATTTGATGATGAAATACGTGTATTGATCTTATTGGTTTCATTGTCAAATAGTTGAGAAGCTATGAGGATGACTATTAGCAATTCTGCAAGTAAATCTAAACTAAAATTTGGTGATATTCGTGATTTGAATTTGGTTGAGGAGGTTCGCAAGAAAAATTCCGACGAGATCTCAGGTTCAAGTTCGACATTAAATATTGATTTCAGATGGAGATCATAGGACATGAACTCAAAAGAAAAAAGATCAAAATCAAATCATAGAGGTAGAAGCAAGTCAAAATTTGGTAAACATGTATCTTACTGAAATTGTGACAAAACTGACAACATAAAGAGAAGCAACAGAAATCCCTAGAAGACAAAAAATGATAGCGTAAATGTGGTAAATGAAGAAACACATGATTCACTACTGTTGACAATTCATAGTTCTGTTGATGATTATATACTAGATTTAGAGGCTTCTTTCATATAATTTTTCATCGGGAACTGATGCAAAATTATGTTGCAAGTGACTTTGGGAAAGTATATATGACAGATGAAGAAGCTTTAAATGTAGTAGTAATTGGAGACATTGACATTGCACTTTTAAATAAGAATAAGTGGACTCTGCAAAAGGTAGACATGTTCCTGAACTGAAGAAAAATCTCATTTTTGTTGGGCAACTCGACGAGTGTGGACATTCAGCAGTGTTATCAGATAACACCTGGAAGGTTACTAAAGGAGCACCGGTACTGGCTTAAGGTTAGAAAACAGATACGCTGTATATGACTACTGATTTAATTAATAGTGTTGATACTACTGTTTCAGATAACACATCAGAGTTATGACATTGTAGGTTTGATCACTTGAGTCAAAGGGGTATGAAAGAGCTTCAGTCCAATGGTAAGCTACCAGAACTGAAGTCAGTTGATTTCAGCATGTGTGAGAGTTGTATTATGGGGAAACAAATAAAGATCAGTTTCTTGAAAAGTGGCAGGACGCCAAAGACATGAAAGCTGAATCTAGTACACACAGTTGTGTGAGACCTTCTCCAGTGACATTTCTTGGAGGCTCTCGTTACTATGTCACCTTCAATAACGACCACAACATGAATGTATGTGTTTATTTCTTGAAGCATAAATCTGATGTATTTAATGTGTTCAGGACTTGGAAGATCATGATTAAGATAGAGACAGACTTAAAGCTGAAATGTTGAGGTCCGATAATGGTGGTGGGTACATTGAAGGTGGGTTCAAGAAATATTGTGCAGCTTAGTACATTAGAATGGAGAAGACCGTTCCGGGACACCACAACAAAGTGATGTTCCAGAGCGCATGAACATGACCATTAATGAGCGGACTAGAAACATGAGATTGCAAGCCGGACTACCACCTACTTTTTGGGCAGGAGCGGTCAACACTGCAATTTATTTGATAAACAGGGGGTCATCCATTCCGTTACATTGTGAATTGCTTAAGGGGGTTTGGAGTGAGAAAGATGTCAAATTTTCTCACCTTAAAACTTTTGGTTGTATTTCATATGTTCTCATTAATCCTGATGCTCGTAGTAAGCTCGAGACTAAGTCAAAGAAGTGTTATTTCATTGGCTATGGAGACGAGACATTTGAATATCATTTCTGGGATGATCAGGACCGAAAAGTCATAAGGAACATGAACGTGATTTTCAATGAGAAGATTATGTACAAGGATAAGGTCAGTACAGTTTCTGAAACATCACTGCAGGAATCTGGGTTGGTAAGGTTTGATGATTTACCAGAGGTCACAGTGCTGGACAGAGATGCATGTGACGAGGAGAGTGGGTCCGGGGCACTCATTCCTATTGTTTTGCAGGCAGTTTTAGACTATTCCACCTCTATAGCTGTAGTTCGCAGATCAGAAAGGACTAGACGTTCTCCACAACGTTACTCTCCAACTTTGAATTACATTCTGCTTACAGATGGTGGAGAACCACAGAGTTATAAAAAAACCTTACAAGATAAAAATTCGAGTATGTGAGAACTGGCCATAAAAGAGGAGATGGATTCTCTGTTAGAAAATCAGACACGGGGGGCTGACAGATCTTCCACCAGGGAAGAAGACATTACACAACTAGTAGGTGTACTGGGTGAAGACTAAACATGATGGCAGTAGGTACAAAACTAGACTTGTTGTAAAAGACTTTAAGCAGAAAAATGATATTGATTGTTCCGAGATTTTCTCCTCTGGTGAAGCTCAGAACCATAAGAATTATACTGTCTATGAGGGCTACTGAAGATCTCTTCCTTGAGCAGTTAGATGTAAAAACAGTTTTTCTTCATGGAGACCTTAAAGAAGACATCTACAAGCACCGATCTGAAGAGTTCGTGGTACAGGGAAAGGAAGACTCAGTTTGCAGACTGAAGAATAACTGATATGACCTAAATAAGGCTCCTAGATAATGGTGCATGAAATTTGATAATTTCATGCACAGTGCAGAGTATAACAGATTTCAGACAGATCATTGTTGTTATGTCAGACATTTTAAAAATTCTTATATTATTCTACTGTTATATGTGGATGTCATGCTTATTGCAGGGGCTATTATTGATAAGATCAATAATCTGAAGGAGTAGATGTCAGAGCACTTTGCAATGAAGGGTTTGAGAGCTGCGAAGCGAATAATTAATATGACAATTATCAGAGATAGAGTCAGGGCATTTTGAGACTCTCTCAGACTAGAGTATGTGAAAAAGGTACTTATTAGATTAAATATGTATTAGGTCAAACTAGTTGACACACCCTTGGGTAGTCACTTCAGTCTCAACAAGAATTATTTACCCAAGTCAGAGGAGGAACGAAACCAGATGAGTAAGTTTCCTTATGCTTCACCTATTGGTTCACTTACATATGTTATGGTTTGCACCAGATCAAATATTGCCCATGCAGTGAGAGTCGTTAACATATATATGAGTAATCCTAGAAAGGAACATTGGGAAGTTGTGAAGTGATCTTGAGGTACCTAAGAGGCTCTCCAGGAACTTGTGTTTTTCAGAAAAGAGTTCAGGGCTATGTTGATGCATATGTAGCTGAAGACATTGATACCAGAAGGAGTATTACGGGCTATATTTACACTCTTTGTGGCATTGCAGTATCATGAGACTTTAATCTGCAGAAGACAGTTTCATTGTCTACTACAAAAACTAAATATATAACAGTGCCAGAGGCTGCAAATGAGATGATATGACTGCAGAGCTTCTTGGAGGAATTGGGCAAGAAAAATCAGAAGGACGTTCTCTACAGTGATAGTCAGAGTGTCATATTCCTTGCCAGGAATCCAACACTTCAGTCCAGGACCAAACACATTCAGATCATGTATCACTTCATACGGTCATTGTTGGATGACGAACAATTGTTGCTTGAGAAAGTTTATGGAAGAAAAAATCCTGTCGATATATTGACTAAGGGTGTTACTATTGAGAAGCTGAAATTGTGCGCAACTTCAGTTGGTCTTCTAGCTTTAAGACATAGACTTTGAGTTGCAGAGGTGGAGGATATCACGTTTGAAAAAAAGGGCGACGCCGCCAGTGGAGGATATTAGTTTGAGGAAGGAAACGTTGTAGCCTGTATATCGGTCTCCAAGTTGGAGATTTGTTAGAGGTGGAGTCTGGTTTCAAAAAAAAACTGTTCCCGCCTGGTCTCACCTTCCTCTTTGCCAGCGAAGCGAAACATCGCTTCGTGCTTCTTTACTGTCGCGAACATGAATTTTAAAAGAATTATAGGTATTCTTTGGTAAAGCAACGGTGGGTCCCGCCATTTTGAATTGGTAGCAACAGATTAATTTCCTTGCTATGCTTTTTAGGTAAGGTGTGTGCAAACAAAAAAACCGAAGCAACTGCAATTTTCTCTTATTTTGGTTTTTCCATCTCTTTGGTTGTGCTTTATAGTGAGGAAGAATTAGAATTATAAGGAAGAAGACAAAGGCGAGGCAGAGAGAATAATTTTTTTTTAAATTATTATTCAGTTTTCTTCTTCTTCTTTGTTCTCCGCATTTTTTCTTCATTGGCTTACGGTGGAGAAAGAGAGAAAGTGAGAGACTCTTTCTTGTACGACGATATGGTTGACATTATAAATTCCTCAAATTATAAAATTCTCTGCAACTCCGTGGACGTAGTCAAAAATTGCCGAACCACGTAAATCTCTGTGTTCTTTTATGGTGCAATTTTTTTTTGTTCTATTTTTTTCGCTTCACGGTTGATCGTTCTATATACCACAACAATATTTTGGTCGTTTGATTTACCATCCTACAAGGAGAAAGATTGATTTTGATTTCTTTCTGTCTCTCAACCTCCAGCACCATCATTAGCGATAGAATGACTCATACTAAAGACTGTTGCCTGATGTATGTCAACTACCAAAATCCGATACCCTATCTCCTTGTTCACCAATATTTCCTCCTGTTAGAAAAACAAGCAAGCGTAAAACTCACAATTGCATAATGTTCACCATTTTCTGTTGATCGTCGCCCAACATTTACTAATGTCTAAGGTTGTCCGTGTTCGATATCCACCTTAATTGCTGATCTACTATTATAGGGAAAACAATTGAGCAATCTACCCATTGTTAGTCCTATAATCAATGTTCCCAGTCTATCATTATCAAGCTTTTTGCTATTCTTTAATGTTTCTCAACTATCAATTTTTGAAACATCCATGATGGTTTCTTAATTCCCCTCCTATTATTATAACGACGGGGCAAGCTAGTGATCTTTGCTCGACATGTGCTGTTTGTAGCTAATTGCTGATTGACGCCTTCTAGTGATTGATATCTATTAATGATTAGTCCTCCTTGCTTACTTTTTTTTGTTGGTGGTCTCTCCTCTCGTAAGGGAATCACTTATTGGATCTTTAATTGTCATCCAATGTCTCATGTTGAAATTCAACCGTCATTTAATGCTGGCAACATCCAATTTATCTAAGCCACTAAATTTCGTTAATATTCAATTGTCCCAATTGATTATCATTTGAAACTTGATAATGTTCTACATATTTTAACCATCAAAGCTTGATGTCTGCATTAGCCTCCCTCCTATAAATAAGGAAGAGTCGTCAATGGTTGTTAGGGGAGTTTATTGTTTTATCAAAAAAATAAAAAAATAAATAACAATAAATAAATAAAAATAAAAATAAAAAGAGAGAAAAAACTGAACTATCCACATTTGTTTGATTTGATTAGGTTTAAAATAATAGTATGATTTTTTGTTTTAAAATTTTTAATATTCAATTTTAATAAATCAAAAAAATTTAATAATGTAGGATTGATCATCTCAATTATTAGATTTTTGTACAAATCATTACCTTGCGTCCATTTAATTTTTGTGCACGTTTTAGTTGAATTTTAATTAAATTTAAATTGTTACGAGGATATATTATATTTTTTTTCATTCTAGTTTAACATGTTTTTAATATGCATCAGGGACCATATGAAGAGGCCCTGGAGTTGTGAAAATGAATCGTTTGATTGATTATTGAATAAGATAATGAGTTATTGAAGCCTTTTCTCATGTCCCAATTCCCCTTGTGTTTCTTTTTCTCTTCACACATCTTTTTGGTTATTTGGGCATACTCCATTTTTTTTTTCTTATGTTGACATTGAAGGTTTGATTTGAGGAAAAATTATAATTATTTATGTAAAATTTTAATTGTATTTTTATAAATATCCTCAAGGCTTAATTTTTGCCCTTTACATACATTGAATGAGGCGCCCTCTGCATGAATCGATTGAATGAATATCCTCTTAGGGTCACAAAAAAGATAGAGAGGCATGTGTAGGTTGATGCCCTTTATGTAGAGAATCAATATGTAGATGGAGCTTAGTAGGAGGATGTTTTGGAGTTAGTATTTGGGCTATTGCTTTTATCTTATTTTTTCTAATTTTTCTCGGTGGTTTGGTGAGATAAATTTATCCTTTGTCTTCCTTTTGAGAATGGTTGCTCCAATTTTAGTGAGATTCTTATAGTTCCAAATGTGCCTGCATTGTCTCTCAGCCCTCTTATTTTTGTCTTCTTCAATACGATTGATAGTGAGTTTATTGGTTGCCCATTTGCCCTCTGATTGTAGGTCATTTTTTAAGCAGGCCACATGAATTATGGTGCTCTTTTCTTTGTGTTTATTTTTATTTTTCCTTATCATGTTTTCATGTGATGTTTGTTTTGTTTTTCCTAGCTTTATTTGTTTTGTTTAATCTCTTTGACACTTGAAAGAGAATTGATGCGAGCACCTCCATTAAAACACACATCTTAGTATTGTTGTTTAATGAATATAATTTTTTTAATTACATAAATTTTCTGGAGAAAATAAAGGAGCTCGATCCCGGCCCACTACAAGGATAAAATCATATAGATGATTTTTTAATATCGTAGCCCTGTTTGTTAATGCTGCACGGACAGATTTTGCCATATTATCTTTCATTTTCATTTTATTTTTCTTTGTATTCCTTCACAATAATTACGCACTCACAACTTATCTGTGCTTCATATGCTTGATTTCGCACATGTCCAAATTACTTAATTTATTTTAGAGCTAAGCCTACTGGGTTATCATGATACAAACGAATGATAAGTGAAGTTTATATGGTTGAATCGAAAATGAAAAAGCTAATTAACAACGACGCACAACCTTGGATTTTTGCTCTTCTATTTAACATCGTAATCATTTCAACACTTCATGGGATGTCCATTGTTTTTTCCTTGCTATTATCTCTTTCAATCTTTATAAATTTGCAATTCTCCTTCCCTCTGTACTTATTCCCATCGTTAGTAGGGGCATTTACCTACATAGCATATAATTCTTATTTATTTACATATCTCATCCCTACACTTTCATATTTACCCACATAACACTCAAATCATTAATATCACATTAAAAATAGCACTATTGACACTTTTTAAAACTGAAGTACACCTTCTCATGCATATGTTGAAACCGCCAATGTGCTGTATATGTAAATATGAAAGTTGAGGTTTGAGATATGTAAATGCATAAGAATTCTGTGCTACGGTTGTATACTTTCCTAGTTATTGTTGTATAACTTCTTCTCCCGTGTCTTCTAACATTTTGGTGCTCATTAAGAGTGCCGCTTGTCTGAATTCATCATCCGAAGATACTGGAAAGGGACAGAGCAGGCTTTCCAGTAATAAAGTGAAGCATGGATTCCACATGATTGAAGGAAAATCTGGTCATGATATGGAAGATTATATTGTAGCCGAGTACAGATATGAGAACAATCACGAACTTGGCTTGTTTGCTATTTTTGATGGTCATTTGGGAGATGGAGTGCCAAGTTTTTTGAAAGATAATCTTTTCGATAATATACTTAAAGAGGTACATTCGAATTCATATTTCATTCTCACAAAGTATTTGGGGCATTTACATATATACCAACCAATTCTGATGTATTTACATATCTAACATATAGACTCTACCCTTTACTTTTATATCACCCAAATCTTTTATAACACATAAAAAATACCACTATTTTAACTTATAAAAAGTGAATTACACCTGTTCATGCATAATTAAGGTGCCATACATGTAAAAATTGAAGTTTAGGTGTTGGATATGTAAATACATAAGAATTAAGTGGTATGTATGTAAATCTTTCTAATTATTTTTCTCTTCAAGCATACTATGCACGTATTATGTTCTGCACCACGTAAAATAGGGCGCTGCCATCTTATGCTGGGCATGCAGTTTCATACATAATTCTTATGCTAATCTTATGCATGTTGAGGGTTCTTTTTTTATAGCATGTTTTCTTATATAGTAACGTTTTGTACAAAATTGTGAGTTAGTTCAAATTTAGTCGAGCAAGTGACCAAAAGAATTCTTCAATTTTTATGTGTATCGATTTTAATATGATTTTTGAGAGTTTGATTTAGCCCCTCAATTGAGCTAACTTGGTCCTATCTTCAACTGTGATTTTTTGGACATAAAATGGTTAAGAAATCTTTCATGAGGGATTTTAGCCTTCATAGGGCTGATCATATTAAATTGAGCTGATGCAGATTTGTGAGGAATGCCAAAATGGCCAAAATGGTCATTTACTTGAGCTTACTCACTATACCTTTTTTTTTCATTTTCTTGTGTCGAATGTCATCAACATCTTGTTATAGAATTAAAAAGGTCAGGGGACGTTAGGGATTGTTTTTTTTTTTTGTTGCTTATATTTTGATTAAAAAAAAAAACAGGTTTAATATGATAAAAAGTTATTTTGAGTGTTTTAAAAACAAGAACACTCAAAGCACTTAAAGTTTGTTTTCAAGTGTTTTTAAAAACAAATTAAAACATTGAAAACAAGAACAAATTATTCCGAGTGTAAAAATAAATTAATCACTTAAATATATATATATATATATATATATATATATATATATATATATATATATATATATATATATAATATAATATAATATAAAAAATATGCTAGATAAATATAATTTTAAAAATAAATGCAAGAACAAAAACACAAATGATCCTAAATAGGCCCAAACAATGACTTTATTACAATGCCTGGGCTCCTCATTAAGTGCAAAACTTCAATATTATTTAGTATGTCAATCCTACTGTCAATCATTCTATCAATGTGATAACTTCAACCCTGTTTTGAAACTTAGGGTTTATCAGTGGGTCTCATAATTTACTTTGTGTTGATTCTTTCCTTGATCCATGTTACAGCCAGTTTTCTGGACAGACCCATCTGCAGCTATAAAACATGCTTACCTATCCACAAACAAATTTATTTTAGAAAATTCATCACAACTGGGTCCTGGGGGTTCAACTGCAGTGACAGCTATTGTGGTCGATGGCAAAGATATGTGGATTGCAAATGTAGGAGATTCCAGAGCTGTTCTTTGTGAAAGAGGAACAGCGAATCAGATCACTGTCGACCATGAACCTGATGCTGAGCGGCGAAATATTGAAGAGCGGGGTGGATTTGTAACACTTTTTCCTGGTGAGTGCTTCTCTTTAATACACTTTTCTATTGGTACAAAGTTAAGGATCTATGTGGGGCACTTTTTTCGAGGTTTGATTTTCAAAGAGAAAAATATCAAAGTAGTCGCCAGACTCTTTGTAGTCAATTTTGTCATTAAACTTTTTTAATTGGGGCTAACATAGTGCTTAATTTGGACTATTTTAGTCCATATTAAGAGTCCTTTTGGGCATCTGCAGAAGAAGCAGCTGTTCAAAAAACTACTGTAGTTGCTTGAAGAAGCAACTGTTCAAAAACTAACGTGGCTATTATATATATATATTTTTTTTTGATCAGACACTAGCTTTCTAGCAGCCCCGCAGGTAGCCAGGTATGGTGGGTAAATGCAGTTTTCAAATGCAATTTTTGAGAACACAGAGAAAACACAATTTTCAAACAGAAAAAATTGCAATGCGCCACCGCACCGCGACCCACCCAAATGCACCCTAAAAGAGTCTAGAAATTAATTTTACATGTTTATAGACTTTGGGATTAAAATGGCCATGGATGTCAAACAACTTGTTGTTCTCAAATAGTTCTTGTTAATTAGCTCGTATTTGATTCGTTCTCTAAGCAAATGAGTCAAACACAAATAATTTTTTTTTTGCACTCGAGATAAACTCTGAACACGAAACTAAGATTAGTTCGTTCGTGTTCCGCTTGTTTTGGCTTTATATATATTTAACAGAGGAATATTAATTTTAAATAATTTAATTGACTAGAAGATTATAAAGATTTACAATCAATTAAAATTATTAATTAAAAAATATAACAAAAATAAAATAAATTCCATTTAAATGAATATTTTAATATAAATAATAAGATTTAAATCTCCCCCTACCCTTAATATCATACGGTTGCTTGACTAGGGATGTCAAAACGACTCGTTCAGGAATAATCCTTGTTCGGCTCGCTAAGCAAACGAGCCGAACACGAATAAGTTTTTTTTCTCGATATATTAGTGAGTCGAACACGAACAACGGTATTTTTAATGAGCCGAATACGAGTTGAGATTAGGCTCGCTCAAGCTTAGCTCATTTACATCTCTAAAATAGCTTTATTTAAGTAGTTAGGTGGCTATTTACACCTCTACTTGATTTTTAAACTACTATCTTTGTACTACTTAGCAATAGCTTGTTAGTTTTCTGCTATTTTTGTGGCGAGGTTTTTTCAAATGCCCCCCAAAAAAGGTTTTTTCAACAACATTTTATCTACTTTTACCAATAGCTGAAGTTGCCTCAAAAATTCCATGCCGTATGCACCTCTTCTAACATGTAGCATCATGTTAGGTGATGTTCCTCGCGTTAATGGCCAACTCGCAGTCGCACGTGCTTTTGGCGATCAGAGCCTGAAGGCTCATTTGAGCTCCGAACCCGATGTTAGACATGTGCCTATCGACTCGACCATGAAATTTGCGATTCTTGCAAGTGATGGTCTATGGAAGGTATGTTGTTTATCATATTCATATCACCTTCTGTATGTTCTCTTTTTTCCACAGCGGTCATAAGAATTATGTGGCCGCCCCTAACGGATTAGTTCAGACACTGCTAGGAATGCAAGGGAACAAATATTCATTGGTTTTGTATGCTCATCTCTAACAGCTAAACTTCAAATTTTATATGCATGCTACCTTACATATGCATGAGAAGGTGTGTTTGACCCCCTTTTTTTAAGTTAAACTGGTGGTATTTTTGATGTGATACGAAAGATTTGAGTGGTATAAATGTAAAAAATAAGTTTTAGGTATTAGATACGTAAAATTATGAAACAAATATATATATATATATATATATATATATATATATATATATATATATATATTTTAAATAAAGCTAAAAGCAAAAACAGAAAACAAAAAATAAAGAATAAAAGTGATTTCAAACATGCCCTAAATTAAAGAGCTATTTTCCTTCTGCTCCTTCAGGTAATAAAGAACAATGAAGCAGTCAATCTGGTGAAATCCATGAGAGATCCGCAAGCTGCAGCGAAGCGGCTAACGACCGAAGCGTTGGCAAGGAAGAGCACCGATGATATTTCGTGCATTGTTATTCGATTCAGATCCTGAAAATGAGAAAACTAATCTGTTAAAGATTAACCCAATTGATGAGATTTGGTTCAGCCTCCATAGTTCAAATCTGAATAATGAAGTTAGTCATTCTTTAGCATCTCTCTGCATGGCCATACTATTAATCAATGATGCTCACGGTCACAGGGCTGAGAATTAATCCATAGAACTTGGGATTGCAGGTAGATTTGTAAATGTTCTCAGTGTATAATGTAATAGTGGTTGGCATACCACTCAAATTCTTATGTATATACCTAAACTTCAATTTTTAAATATATGCCAACTTATCTATGCGTGAAAAGGTCTATTTCACTTTAAAAATGGTGGTATCTTTTATGTGATATGAAAGATTTGGGTGGTATAAATGTAAAAATAAAAGTTTAGGTGCTCGACATGTACATGCATAAGAATTGGGTGGTGTATGCAAATACCCCCTTTGCTATTACAGGAATTGAATCTGATCATTTTCCTCAGTGGATTTTTGATCTGATATATTACTGGTTTGTTGTTTGTTTAGCTTAAATGATAGATGCCTTACTAAATCATTATTTTCATTTTTTTTTTCCTTTTTTATGATTTCTTAAGAAATTCTCGAAGTGGAGCTGTATCATCATTTAATGAGATGGAAATTAAGGGATGCAATCATGCGAAAGCTTAATAATAGTGAGGATTTACGTCGTGTTAGACGAACAATCTTAATGTTCTAAGGATTTATGTTATTTAAGTCTATGAAAAGTTTAGTTGATGTTCAACATTCACTTCATATTCTAGTATGTTGCCCGAAGACTGACCACAATTTGTTTTTGCACTTGTTTTATTATTAGTATTATTATTATTATTATTATTTTGATGCTATGCTCAATGCCTTCCATATGTAAATATTTAATTTGCAAAGTTATCTCACTATAAGATAACGTAAATAATTAAACTGCAAAGTTGTTTCTCTTTAAGGGAAAATTATTACGTCCAGTCCGGACGTAGAGATATATCTGGAGTCCAATAAAATCACCCCGTTTTATCAAGTTGGGCAACCAACCGCCAAAGTGCAAAATAACACGGGAAAATATTCCTCCCGTGTTATTTTGTCATAATAACACCTGAATAACACAGAATAACACAGCATAACACATAAATAATATTCTCCTGTGTTATTTTGCGGTTTAGCAGTAGGTTGCGCGACTGGGCAATACAGCGTGATTTCATTGAACTCCGAACGTATCTCTACGTTTAAACTCCGGACGTAATAACTTGCTCTCTTTAAGAGATGTATGAGATTCTCAAACAACTTGGTTAATGATAAGTCAAATTATCAACATTTACCACATATTTAAACCATCCTTTTTTTAATTAAATTTATTATAATCATTCATTTTCATCCATTAATTTCTATTTATATTTTTTTTTGTATTTTGTATTTCTAATCTTTTTATATAAATCAATTTATTTGAATATAATCAAAATAATTTTTATATGTTTTAGATGTTTTTAAAAATAAATATTTTTATCAAATATTTTATGTTTCAAAACAAAATATAGAAATGAAAATAACAATAATAAAATTTAAATAAACAAACAAATGTAATCCTAAAGAGTTACTTTCATAAGAAAAAATAGTAAGATATTTATTTATTATTTCAAATTTGAATAAATAAGCATAGATTATTTTTTATGTCAAAATTAAATTTATCCTACTTATTTGACTTCAGGTGTGTTTGGTACTGCTGCAATTATTTGAAGAAGAAAATGAGAAGTAGTTACAAAAGATATTATTATTCAAAAAACTACAGTGCCTATTATAGTCTTTTTTTTATTTTTATAAAGTCATATTGCAGTTTTATGGTAGTCAGCACACTTCCAACATAATTTCCTAAGAAAGCAGACAGAAACATAGCTTTGCTAGACACAAAAGCAGTGCGGTGCAGCAATCCGCGCCTCTCCCGCTGCCCCAAGACAAGCCCTTCATGTTCTTTCATTCATGGCTTAGCTTAAGCCAAAATGAAATTATAATAATCATATCAAATCCACCTTATCACTTTCCTTGAAATGAACTATTCATCTATTGATAAAATAAGATGCATGGAGGGCCACTAAATGAAGATATTAAAAATAAAAAATAAGAGGCAGCTAAATGAAGATATTAAAAATTAATAGGAGATCAGGCTAATATTAAACTAGCTTTTGTTTGAATTCTTTTGTTATTTGTTAAAAATTTATAATCAAACACATGATTTTGTACTTATTTTCATGACCATAAGCAATAATGCTAAAAATTCCCCCACAAAAATAATGCCATCAAGCCATTTGTAAGAGGAAACCAAAAAAGAAGTCATTTATCTTCTAACCCATTCCCAAGTAAATTATTTCAAAATGATTTTAGATTCGGGATAATTACGTAAAGATCGCACTAAACTTGTTAATTACAAATCAACCGCCATCTTTCGTGCTATGCCATGCTAGTTGGATGCATAGTTACTCTCCTATTTCAAGCATTATAATATTTATATCATGAAATAAAGAAGTATCACTAAGAGGGTGATTGGCATCGGAAATTGTTACGAACATTACAAGCTTAAAGTTGCTTGAGGCTGTGTTACCATTTCGCTCTAAGAATTGTTGAGACAACTCTATGAATTGTTAGTGCTAGGACATACTAGTTACTAGTTTTGACTATTGGTGATGGTAGACTTCTCATCTAGAGGTCCCAGTGGTTAATACGTATGTATTCCTTCAATTTCCCGACGAATACTAATTCTTTTATGTTACTTCAAACACGTGATGAAAGTACATGTCACGAATAACATCAACAACTCGTGCTAGCAATATAAAGATGACCAGAAGTCCTTAAGAGAAGATCTCGCCTTTTTTTTTTCTTTTTTGGAAATCCACAAGTCATTTTGCATTTTTCGTGTTCCTCTAGACAGGGTAATATATTTTGTTAGGACTTCTTTGCTAATTCATTTTTTTGATTTCAACAACACTTGTTTTGAAGATCATAAGGATATTATCACAAATGCTTAAGAATAAAATGTCATGATATTGGAAAGATCAAAGATTGTGAAAATCGGACTATACATCGAGCCGGAGAAAAAGAAAATATTCAATGATTCAGTCGGAGTTAAATGATAATGATGTAATAAATATGTAAATAGATTTAATATAATTTAAAGAATATAATAGGTATATATTAATATCATCATTATCGATTCAACAATTATATTTTAATATATGATAATATTTTGAATAATATTCAAAATAAAAAAATTTAAAACATGACATTTTTTTATTTTCAATTTAAATGTCTTATTTTTTATCGTCCGATTAAAATTATAAAGTCAAAATTGGACAATATTTGAACTGATATGTTCTTTAGAAACAAGTCCGATTCATTGGATGACCGGTTCAATCCCGTATCTGACCGGTTCAATCTTTGTTCTGCATATAAACAATTATAACTTAAACCGAACTGACTAAATGACTGGTTTACGATTGAACTGATCAAATTGGCTGGTCCAATCTTATTTGTAAAACCACTAGAAAAGCCTTAATTTCAAAAATTAAAAGTACATTAATTAAAAAAAAGACACATTGTCACACACATATATAATTAATACTTTTGAAATTGTGTAACTAAAAAAATGCAAAAGCAAAGATTATTGAAGCAAGACCCCAACTTGTTGATAAACTGTGGGCAAGGGCTAAGCAGGCCAGCTTACTCCGACAAAGAAGAAAATAGATATTGGTTAGTGATCGGCCGGAAAACACCACTTCCGTCGGTCTCCAACACCTCAATGATCTCCCTCAAGAAATGAGCGTAGACAAGCCAATCACCGTCTTTCCCCTTTTCTCCGCTCATCGGCATCGGCATCACATACCCACACGTCCCCTTCCAAGCAAAATGGTAAGAACCCAGCACCGCTTTCCCCCACCCAAACTCCACCTCCTCAATCGGAAATCGTCTCCCCGATGAAACCACCGCCGATAATCCTTCTTCCATAAAAACCCTAGACCCACAATATTCCGGTCTCCGTTCCTCCACCCAATCCACCAATCCCCTGAAATGCTCCCCTCTGTTCCCCTCCACCACAATCTCATGAACCAAATCCGAAAGCTCCTCCATTCCCATGGCCTCCACTTCTTCCACCTCCAACGACCCATACGGAATGGAAAGCACATTCCCGAAATAAGCATTCATTTCCGGCGAACCCAGTCCCCGTCTGCCATCCACCACCACGCCCATCCGGGAAACTTGACCCCTCTTTCCAGCCCGCCCGATAAGCTTCCATAAGTAAGCCGTGAAGGCCTCGATCTTTGTCCGCCGCCGCCCGTTAGAGCTCGCGATTGATTGAAGCCGGTTGATTTCGTCGGCGGCGATGTAGTAGAGACGGTTGATGGCTTGGAGATCAGGTTTCTTGATTTTTGGTGGTGGCGGCGGCGGCGGCGGGAGTTGGGTGATGGGGACATAGAACCGGTCAAATTCCAATGTCGGTTCAAGAGAACCGGATTTGGTGGACCAACCCGGATTAAGTAGCGAGCGGTCGAAGATTGGGACAATCGATATTTCTTTACAGGCCGCCGTCTCGGCCCATGCCATAAGAAACATGTCAAATGTGTGAGCGTCAATTATGCGGTGGTCGAATGCACAGCCCAAAACTAACCCCCCACATTTCATCTCTGTGGCCTGTCAATTTTTATACATAAAAGAAAAATATTTGAACATATCCTCATATCTTTTACATATAATAATTTAGAAAGATTTATATGCACACCACTCATTTTCTTAAGAAAATAATATATTAGGAGTCCTGCTACAGTTTTCCATCATGACTCTAATCAGAGTCTGTCACGTGTATAGATAAATCCCAATTTAATATATGGGTGGATTTATTTGTACACGTGACAGGTTCTGATTGGACTCCTGATACAAAATTACATCATAACTTCTGATGCAATAATCTTTTCATATCCTATGTATTTAATTACATATCACACCTAAAGAACAATTTGTACATGTCTATGCATTTATAAGCGCAACAATATGTATATAATTTTTCAATAAGTTATTTATATCGATTAATAATTTAATTATATTCAACCTTTAAATTTATAAAGATACCTGAAGAGTAAGAACGTCGTTTTCATCTTTAATGGGGACCAGCATCCTCCCAACGCTTCCATCGACGTCATAGAAATCAACCTGATGGAGCTCCACATCCGCGTAAGCCTCAATGAACTCCACGCCCCGATTATTACACAGCAACTCCGGCTCGCCGGCGGCGTTCGCCACCACCTTGCCGGCGAAGGGGTAGTAGACGACCAACACCTTGGCAAGGGAAGACTTGAGCTTGGCGACGAGTGAGGCGAAGGTACTGACAGGGGAGAGTAAAGGAGGTGGCTTTTTGTAGCAGAAGAAGAGTCCGACTTGTAGAGGAGGAAGAAGAAGGTCGAGGTTAGAGAGGGGAAGCAAATGTTCCTCCGACGATTGGCCTTCTGCTGCTATTAGCTCTTTCTTCCTAATCTTAATGTTGTATTTCTCGCCCATATTTCCCTCCATTTTCTTTTTTTTTTTTTGCTTCTTGTTAGAATGGGATTCGTTAGCTCCTTTTTATAATAGGGATGGGTTCATTGGATGGTGATATAATATATATATACATATATATATATACACACACACAGACACACACACACACAAATGTACATACATGACAAGTTGAATCCTGATCTTTCCTTGAATAGCTCAAAATTACTCAATTCCGACATCATTAGGACACTCAAATGTCCATTAAACTTCGTATGATCGAGAGAAACTCTTTGGACCATTCCATCAAAATGATTCATATTTCTGCATTAAATGCATTCACATGAGGGGAAGCTTAAGCCTAGAGAGAGAGCTTGAGGTCTTGAGGAAAAGCTATAGTTTAGTATCACTGCCAACCGCCGTTGACCACCATCAATTGCCGACGATCACTGTCGGCCACCGCCAACCTTTGTCGATCATCACATACCATCGTCGACTACTGCTGACGACCATTGACTACTGTCAATCGTCGTTGATCACTGTCTACCGTCGTCGACTACTGTTGACCTCTTTAGACTACTACCAAACATTATCAATTACCACCAACTAGACGCCATCAGTTGACGTTGTAGTCTGAAACATATAGTTATTATTTCCCGTATGTGAGATAAGAGATTTCTTGAAACATCAATAAATAGTGGATTTTCGCAACTGGGTCGACCCCGTGGTTTTTTCCTTTACGGGTTTTTCACGTAAAAATTTATGAAGTCGTCGCTGCTTATTTCTTTTTCAACTGTGTGCGTGATGAATTCTCTACAACGTTAAGAAGATAATTAGTTACTCTACCGCCGTGAATTTTCTAACACGATCAAAGAGTTTTATGGTGTCTATTTATCATGAAATCATTAACTTTAAATTATTTTGATAATTGCATTGGGAGTCCCCGGAATATATTAACCTTTCATAATCGACATATGGCAGTTCAAATACTGGGTAGGAGACTCTAATTAGTGGCTCCTAAATTATTTAATTTAATATCTTTAGGAAATATTGTTTGATTGTGAGTTGTGAGATACCCACTTCTTCATTATAATTTATTAATACCTGCTTTGTTGGCTGTGTTTATTATTGATATTTTTCTATTATTTTCTTATCTATAATAAAATAATTAGAGTCCCCATAATCACACATTTGGTGAATAAACTCTTCTATATCATGCCTTAAAATTAGATCATCTTGTTTGAACTTCTCCTAGTGATTATCTTCATATAGGACAACATATATATACATATATACTTACATATATAAATACATAAATACATATACATACATACATACATATACATATATATATACATATACATATACATATATATACATACATACATACATATATATATATAATTATATATTTATTAATATCAAATGATATAATATATAAATTATAAAAAAAAGCTTATTTTTACAATGGATTTATAATCACTTTATTAAAAAGCTACAATTGTGGCAAATTGCTTTTATCTAAGCAAATAACTATAGTTTGTGTTAACTTTTAGGACAATATTGCATACATACTTTGCAGTAAAGTTAGCTTAATTAGACAAAGATTCATATATATGAATAATAAAAATTAAGGATCTGTCTGGGCAGCTTTAGTTTATTAAAAAATAATCGTTATAGTTAATTACATTTTAAGTAACTGAAATTATCCTGCTCATCATCAAAAAGTTTGAATTGTCAATTTGAAAAGTGATTTCGAGGTTTAATTCTAATGATTTATTAATAAATTATGACTTATGTTGCACGACATACAATCATGTATGAGCCTTAGAGTAAGGATTAACGTCGTAAATTAAACTAACAATCTTGAAATTCGCATTGTGTTTTGGATAGTTCAAATAATCATCATTGCAAAATAAACTTAGCACACCCTTTCGAAAACTAATCTAATGTTAAAAAAACTGTGATTATTACATCTTTTATTTTTTTATGAAAAGGTCAGACCTCAACTATAAAGCTGCCACAACCCCCAGCCATGATCAGTAGAAAAATACAGATTTCACTGACAAGTTTTTTATAAACTGACAAAACACAATTTACCCAAACAGACAATAAATTTATTGTGTGATAGATCAGTGTAAGATTAATATATTAAGTTTATTACAAAATTATAATAAACAAATAGATGAAATAAGACTTTAGCAAAAATGACAAATTTTTATGTGAAAACTAAAAATAAAAAAATAAAAAAAAATTAAAAAAAAAACTTAATAATGAAAGCTTGTTTAGTGTGAATTAATAATGAAGCTCTATTTATATATTTTAAAAATTATTTAGATTTTCTTAAAAAAATTTTTGGGTAAAAATTACGAAACACTCCATATAAGTTTATTGATTCATTTAATTTATAGTTTAAGTGTCTCAATCATGGCCTTAAAATTAAATGAAATTAAATTTATTAGCTTATTTGGTTGAGCCTATTGCTTTAATTGAGGGCATGCACGATGGATGAATTGTTTGGCATTCCATTAATATTTCAAATTTTTTTAAGTATACTTCCATGATTGGTTTGAAGTTATTTGAATTTGACTAGGCTGTACAGTTCGTCTCATCGAGTAGTTTAATCTAGGGCTGGCAATTTGGCTCGTTGTTCGCGTACAGCTCGTGTTTGGCTCGTTAAGTAGCTCGTGTTCGGCTCGTTCGTTAAGCCTAACGAGCCGAACACGAACAACTGTTTGTTCGCTCGTGTTCGGCTTGAATTGGCTCGAAATAAAAAAATAATCATATAATCATTTATATAATAATTTATTATATATATTATACATATTTATATTTAAGTTTAAATCATAACTCGTCTTGTGTAGTAGCGTGGTTATGCTTCGTTTCCATTCATTCTGGTCCGGGTTCGAATCCGGCGCTAGACATATATTTTTCCAATTAATTTTACCGAGCCAATTTTGAGCCGAACACGAGCCGAACACGAACAAGAATATTTAATTCGAGCCGAACACGAACACACCTTTCACAAGCCATTTCGAACACAAGCCGATTTCGAGCCGAGCTAATTTCGAACGAACCGAATACAACCCTAGTTTAATCATAATTTTTTTGAAGTCAGCGTTCATAAATTTAAGAAACTAATTCTAAAATTTTAATTTGGAGTATAACGATGTTGAGAATTGCGCTTGATATGAAATGAAATTTATGATGAATATTTATAATTTATCTTCATCTTTTCATGTATAAATGTGGTCATGGGAGATTTGAGCTTGAGTCGGTAACCGCCTTGTTGAGCTTTTCCGAAAGCGCAAGTTACTAGGGGTCCAACATGACCGCGTCAAATTCAAGCGTGGCCACACCTGGCCCATGGCGGGTGAAGCCTAAATTGGGCGTGGCCACTCCAAAGCCTCTAAAAAATAGGGCTGTAAACTAGCCGAGCTTGAGCGAGTTCAGGCTTGGCTCGTGTTCGGCTCGTTCGAAATTAGCTCGGCTCGAAATCGGCTCGAAATCGAAATGGCTCGTGAAACAGTGTGTTTGTGTTCGGCTCGAATAATATTTTATTGTTCGTGTTCGGCTCGAAATTGGCTCGTTAGAATAAAAAAATATTATAATAATTAATTCTTTAAAAAATATATATTAATAATTTTATTCAAAAATTTTTCAAGAGCAAATTTCATATAAAAATTCAAGACATTTATTACCCTAAAAAAAATTACAGTACCGAATTGAATACAAAATTTTACACAATAAGATAATATTATTTTTAAAAATTTACAAAAAATAATTAATTTATTACAAATTTTATCATTTACAAACTCAACAAGAGTATAAAATTACAAATAAAATCTCAAATTTTATCATTAACAAACTCAACAAGAATAACATACCACTCAATTCTCGATGTATTTACATATCTAACACCTAAACATAACTGATCTTTCCAACTGAAATTGACAGCCCTAATTTTTTACCATGGCTTTTGACAATTAAGGGTGGTTTTTCATCAGCAAAAGCTTGATAATCAAGATTAGAACGGGGGTAGAAATATGCATAAGCATCTTGACCAGACTCTGTAGAAAATTTCACTATCTCTGGCGAACTGAAATATGATCTGTATTTTGCAACATCTTCTGAAGAAGACCTAATTACTGAGAACAATGGTACCTGTGCATTGTTACTATCCAGCTTGATCTGTAAATTATGGAAAAGTGCTATAAAGAAATTGACAATGGTATGACTACATAAAGGTTGCATGTTTGAGATTTATGTTCAACCTTTACAATAGATATTGGGTGTGTTGCAGATGCTCCTTCAAAATAAATACAATTAGATCCAGCAACTTGTTCAAATGATAAGAAACACAAACTAACACGCTTATTTCCACGGAATTAATGAATTAGTAAAACTATTTCAAAATGAAATCTACAAGAGGACAATAATAGAGGATCCAAGCTTACAATATTGCCAACATCAGTAAAAGGAGTATCAAGAACAGAATATGATCCTTTAACATGGTTCAAAATTCCCAAATATGACCTCCCATTCTGCCTGAAAAAAATTGCAAAATACAGTTAGCTTGTATCTTTAATTTATCAAAACGGGAAAATTATGTTGTTTGACTTTTATATTTGTATTATAATAACAGTGGGAAACTTACATACCTAGCCCACAATTCTTCTGTAATCAAGATTAACCAGAGAAAATAAAGCGCTGAAAAAACAAATCAGAATTCTACAACACTATTTCCAGTAAGCTAATGAATCAGCTGCCACAAAGACCATTAAACTAAAAAACAGCGCAGACAGAACCTTATCATATTTGATATTAAATGGCTCATAACATCAAAAAATTGGACAAAACGAAGCCAACAGAATCTTTCAGACCAAAATATTGAAGTTTAGATGTTAAAAAACATAAATATATCATGGAAACAATAGTTTGCACCAATATATAGAAAGCAGAAACCTCATAGGCACGGGCTGTCCAATCTGCTTCATCACCATTGCATGAGAAAACAAAAATCTACAGCACCAATTTAGCAGAAATATACAGCAGAAATCTACAGCTTGCATGATCATAAAGAAAATTAGAACTAATATAGATAAGCAGAGACGAAAGTCAAGAAACAAAAGCTCTGCTCAAATGGAGCATCACAGAAACAGTGCAACATTATCAAAGTTTAAGTGTGGCACTGGCAGTAATAAAGAATTATGTGCTATGTGTGTAAACAATCTAACTGAGATGGAAACAATTCCCAAGAAACAGTGCAGCATTATAGAAACAGTGCATCATTATGATTTGAGCTTCCATCCAACTGAGATGGAAACAATTCAAAGCAAACTGATAATAACTTCAATAGAAGAAATGACATTGTTCACCTACCTGATGTAACAGCCTTGAGAATTGTCAAGGTTTTCAAAATATTAACACATGAATTCAATAGCTCACACAGTTCAAACATTGAACCCAATATCAGAAAATCCAGAGAATCAATTTCCAGCATATTATGTTTCCAGCCAGCGATAACAGTTTGATCCACCAGCTCCAAAAGAACACCAACTCCCATCCACATTAGCCTTGATCCACCCATTAGAAGGTGGGATCCATCTAATGATCTAACCAGCTTAATAGCAGGGACAACTCCATCAGACATTGGAGTCCCATCAAGAATATTAGCAATAACAATTTGATGTTTAAAGTGTTTCCTCTTATGCAGTTATGCATAGAGACATTTTGAGCCATCCACAAAACCCACATAAAGCCAAAATATGTTCAGAAAATTCCTCCATGATACCAACAGTGAATCAGGATTCAGTATCACATTTAATATCACAGTTAATATCACAGGATTCAATAGTGAATCAGCAGGATTCAATATACATCTTCTGCAAGTCATGCAACTATGATACCAATTGCATTCATACCAATTACCACATATACAAGACAGTAAAGATTTATAACAGTATCCAAACAAGAGGGACTATATATTTTGTTATCTCAAAATGGTTGCAAACAAATGTTGCCTTCCAATTTTAAGATTAACTTAGACAACTTTATATACTCTTATCTTAAAATGGTTGCAAACTTATGTTGTCTTCCAAAATTAAGATTCTTGAGTTTGAGATAATTTCACTACACAGAAACATAAACAAAAAAGCCCAATGCCTCCATAAATAAAATTCAGTAACTTCCATAACCAGCAACAATAAAGTTTAGCCTGCATTAATAAAAACATCTACAAGCCTTTAACAATTAGGCATAATGTTTATCAATAAAATATCAAGAATCCCATTAGGAAAACATGTCTGAAGGTGTTCCTCTTCTATCAATTTACTCGGGTAAAGTCACCTGAAGGTGTTCCTCTTCCATTAATTCTTGCTGGCACAAAAGATATGTAAATAATAAGTGAAAAGAACAATACATGAAAAGTGCACATAAGCTAACATCTAATTCTTGAGAGAAATTACCAATGGAGTTTTAAAATTAGTCGTGGAAGATCTAATCCAACTGGAGGAGCATATTAAGGCGTTCACAGTTTTTGTCGATAGTGAACTTTTGTAGTCATTAAGAACTCTACCACTGGTACTAAATACTGACTCAAAAGCAACTGTTGTAATTGGAATTGACAATATATCCCGAGCCATTTTAGACAAGCAAGGATATTTCAGAGTGTTCAACTTCCACCACTCGAGAATATCAAATGTTTCATTATTAGCCAAATAAAGACCCTCCTCAAGATAGACTTGTAGATCTGATTTTGTTGGTTGGATTGAACCAGATGTAACAACAAAATCAGTAAATGCAAACATGCAATCAAAACTTTCTGAAGTACCATAATCACTTGACAACTTTGATGAACCATTGTCACTTGTACCACTAGAACTAGCTACATCACTTGCATAACTATTATAAATTTCCCATAAAACATCTTCAACTTGTTGAATTTTAGTGTCTGATTCAACAGATGTGTACATATTGGAGAAACTAAACATAATGAATTTAATTTTCAAGCGATGGTCCAAAACAGCTGCGACAGACATTAAAAGATTGCACTCACCCAAATATTTATCAAATTTAACTCTCATGACAAGAGCCATGTTTCTGTTAAATTCATCGGAAGAGGTCGATTCATCTAACAACAATTTCTTTATATGCATTATAGCAGGTAGAAAAATATTTGAAGTTGGGTAGGCAGAACCTGAAATCATTTTTGTCACATTATTAAAAACAGAAAGAAATTTTCTGATTTTATCATATTTCTGCCAATCTAAATCTGAAGGCAACCAACTAAAATTGTTATCTCGATTTGCAAAGTGAGGGAACACACTCCGAAAAACAAGAGTAGATTCAATCATAAAGAATATTGAGTTTCATCTTGTAGGAACATCTATACACAGACCCTTTGTTGTTGATATCCTTAATTGCTTGGATATCTCAACAAACTTATGTAACCTTGCTGGTGACTTCTTTATATACTTGATAGCCTCTCTAATATTGTAAATGATGTCCTGAATCTTTTTTAAGCCAACTTGAACCATAATATTTAAAATATGAGTATAACAACGAACATGAAAGAAATGCCCCTTAAAATGTAGTTTCCCTCTTGCCAAAGTGATTGTAGATACTTTGTCATGTATTTTCCAATCTAACAAGCATTGACAAATGACATCACAAATGAATGTACCGGTATGAGGTGAATCTAGTTCAATGAAATTAATGATTCGTTTTTTAATCTTTCAAGATTAATCAATGTAGTGAACAATTATGCACATATATCCAATAGTTTGATTGGAAGTCCAACAATCAGAGGTTAATGAAAACATGTGAATACCCCTAAATTGTTTTTTCAACTTCTCTTTCTCAAACTCATAAACCTTAAGGCAATCAATTTTTATTGTATTCCTTGAAACTTTTTCATAATTTGGGTTCATTTCAGTAGAATGTTAAACCATGTATGTTCAACAATACTAAATGGATATTCATGCACTATAATCATTTTAGAAATAATCTCTCTAACTTTATGATGGTCATAGCTTTTTGAGTCATGAAATACAGGGATTTCAACGTCTGCAACATCTAGTGACATAAAATTTAACAATCTATGTTTTTTTTCAGAATCAATGGATTGCTTGCTTTTTTCCTTTGATTTGCACACATTCCCTGACATGACGTAGAAATTGAGAAGTAGTTCATGTTTTAGATTTCTGAAATTTAGAACGACAACATGTGCATTGCCAAAAAGAAGTTGGGACCTCCTTAATCGAAAATGTTGTCTCCATAAAATAATCTCACACTGCTGACTTCCTCTTCCTACCCTTTTTCGTTAAGGTTTCTTCGCTGCTATTCTCAATGACAACTTGAGGTACTTCTTCTGTCTCTGTGTTTTGTAAAGTAAGATCGACATTTTCGTTACTAGTACGAGCTTCAGCTGCTGCTATCATCTTATTACTGGATGATGCAGATTGTGAAAGATCTATTTCAGACATATTTGCAACTAAATAAAATCAAAACAACAGAATTAGTACCACTTTAAATTTATAATGTTGAATAGGGTTAACACCCATCAAAAAGGCAAATAAGTATTGCAACATATGTAGAAAGAGAGAGATTGATATGGTAAGAACACATCATTATAAGCACAACCCATACATCATCATCATTCATCAACAACAATGAAGCATCAACTCTAAACTCTCCATTTATAGGATATCGATAGCCGATAAAAAATTTGATAAAGCATTTTGGATAAGAAAAAAACTTCTTAACATTGCACCATGCAATCTGTATTCATTGACTTCAAAGTCAACTATCATAATTGCAATACTCATGAATGGATCAATCCTTCTTTCATAAACTTGCACTTGATCTTAAAGGACCACATATGCACATAAGAATTAAAAACATCAAATAAAATAAGCAATGTATCACAAAGCTTTTTATATTACTATCTTAAAATGTAACCCCATGCATGAATATTGGAAACTAAAGGAATAATATGAAAAGCATACACAACCTTGATGTTATACTACAAGGTGATCATTAACTTCAAACCCAAGGAGGACCTTTATGCCGGCACAAGGAGACAGATTTTCCTTGTAACTAGAAAATCACATTTGTACTGCATTCGAATGAAGCAAACATAGACATATCAATAGTAATTGAGAAAACATTATTTTTGGAACTATCATTTTCACCTCCCTCAATTTCTTCATCACTACATCACTTTCATGTATGTCATGGCTTGAATATATTAACATATCACAAGAAGTAGAAGATTATTTTATTACGATTCCACACAAGAGCATCTTTAATTGGCATTCCCATTACAACTAAAAACATCATCGTTAATCTTTTTTTTAATATTGAAACCATTTAATTCTTTATTGATATTTATAATTAACAATTTTTATCTCAAGCAAACCCCAAAACAAGCAGCCGTATAAAAAGTTAAGCCAACAGCCATATAAAAAGTTAAGCCAACAGCCGTATAACAAACTGATAGTTATAATTACCAAATATAAAAGCTAAAGTATAGATATTAGCCAATAGCCATATAAAAAGTGATCACATTGGTATATATAAGCTTCATTCAAAACTGATCTCATATTAACATTGCCATTAAGGCCTCCCGGACCACTTCCTAAAAAGTGTTGAAACATGAAAACTTTAGAAATAATTACTTTCTTCCTCCATACAACAAACATTCAATAATTCACATGACCTGGCTGTTCAGGTTGGAGATCCATTCTCAGGCACAACTTGATGTGCTAGCACTCTTTTGTTCATAAAAAAGTTAAGCCAACTTAAAGCTTTAATGTAAAAAAAAGGTAATACCAAAACCACCAAAGTGAAACTGATAAAGTTCAAAAAATACTTTAGTTTTCAACTAGGTATCCAAACAGTTGAACAAGCACTGCCGAGAAAGAATATAACACTCAAATATAACACCTAGGTATCCAAACAAGCAACCGTCCAAGAATATCGAGCAACCAAGCAAGGATACCAATCAATCGAACCAACACTACCGAGAAAGAGAAGTAGAGATCAGAATTTTTTAAGTTTTCAACTGCCCTCATATCAGATCTCATCCATAAAAAAACAGATCTAAATGCAATATGAGAGATTTCACTGCCAAAACCCTAAAAGACTAGGTTTCACTCAAAAAATCTATTTATAATTTAGGAAAATTTAAGCTAAGAGGTACCTCTGTAAGTAAACAAGCAACCAAGCAAGAATATCGAGCAACCAAGCAATAAAACCGAGCAGTCGAGCCAACGCTGACTATCCGAGGAGAAATATAAGTAGATATTACCAGAAGAACATGAAACCAGAGAGCCTTCCGCGATTTTGAGAGGATCAGAGGCGGAGCCTTCTGCGATTTTTGAGGGGGGAGCGATTTAGAGAGGAGGAGCAAAAGGCAGCCGTAAGGCCCGCAACCCAGAACTATCGACAGGGGAAAGGGGATTGGGGAGGCGGGGTTAGGGTTTTAGTTTTTAAGTTACATTAGTAAAAAAATTTTAATTATAAAACTTATATTATATTAGTAATATTTTGTTATATATTAAATTTATAGGATTTAATTTTATAAAATATGATAATTTATTTTTTAAAAATTTTATTACGATTAAAATTTATAATATTTACTTTTATGAATATTTATTATTATAAATTTATTTATTTATTTATTTTCGAGCCAATTCGAGCCGAACACGAGTGAACAAACTTTTGTTCGTGTTTGGCTCGTTTACATTTCGAGCTTAAAAATTTGTTCGTGTTCGGCTCATTAGGCTTAACGAACGAGCCGAACACGAGCTGCTTAGCGAGCCGAACACGAGCTGCTCACGAACGATAAGCCAAATTGACAAACCTACTAAAAAAAAGCCTAAAATTCCTGCTTCCAACGTAACCATGACCAAAGATGGCGTGACCATGCCAGCTATACAGAAACTTCAGTGTAATTACGTCGGGGTGTGGGCGTGACCACGCCTACCGGGCAAAGAGTTTGCATAATTACACTGGCTCTTTAGTGTGGTTGTGTCGACCCACAATCCACGACGATTACTATGGTGGGGTGCCCACGCTCGACCCCTCGCGCTAGTTAAACTCGCTTCATGAGTTTTGCACTTTGATCCCCGGATTTCCACCGACAAAGTGGCCAAGAATGGTGGCTTATGCCTTTTGCCCGGTTCTTCACCCAAAAATAGCATGTGGTGCATCTTGAGCTCATGTCAAATGGGAAAAGTGACTTAAGACCCTTGGATATTTTCCCTAGGGTACCGAAAAGAGGGGGTTGGCCATTTTGGAAAAGACCGGCTGCCATTACTGAAGAAGATAGCTCTGGAGCATGGGAGACCATCCAAGGAGTTTCCAATGAGTTTTTTGTGGAGAATTCTACTTTTTTCTCCAAGGGAAGCCAAGGCAAGCTTTCTTCCTCCATTTTCCCTAGTTTTTTGTCCATTTCTCTTGTCATTTTCCTCATCTTCAAGGACTTCCCGTGAGCCAACGAGGAGAGCTTCTTCCTAACATTAGAGAAGAACTTCAGCAACTTCCTCTTCTTCAATGAGGAAAACTTCCTCATCACTTGGGAGAGGAAGGAATCGGCGGCCTCGTTATTTCTATCTGGCAAGAAGAGCTTATTCACTATATTGAAAAAAGGTATCTGTCTTTGTCATCTTCGCATCATTGGAGCACAGACAAACGATTAGATTGTGTTGTCAACCACCACATTGGTGAGACTGCATTAACTCTCGCAATTTTCATTCATTATAGCCCCTTGGTCTGGTTATTAGAGAAGCTAGTTTTATGATTTTGTGTGCTTAGAGGAAGCCCTAGGATTAGGTGTTTTGCTTTCTTTTCTACAAAAAAGAGCAAAACCCATCCATTTTCTATTGTTAGCGTAAAATCTGAAATTCAGGGTTGTACTAATCCCAACGTTTGCCTCGTTGTTTTCATCCGGATGGATATTTGAAATCCACCAATATAAAAGATAAAGGCATTCCTTCGATGATCATCTCCTCAGTCATGGAGAATCCTCCTCACGAGAGATTCCTCATTTTGCATTGTGCAAATGGAGGTGGGCATCAAGTTGTCTAGTGCAGTATAGCGTTGGTACACTTATCCATTGTTTCACCTTAGGTTTCCCGTGAGTTCGCTTGGACGAGTGTGATTTGACGTTAAATCTAAGAGGATGTCATATGACATGTGTTTGCATTCATATCGCGTGCTTAGCATGATTTTAAATTTGCATTAAAATTGTTCATTTTTGCATGTTGACCCGACCCGCAATTACGCAGTAAATTAACTTCCAGAAGATTGTCAAAAACTTGACCCAATTTATAAATAGCGGCTAGTGTGCAAAATCTTAAATGATATAAAAATTAGAAAATATTTTACACACTAGGGGTACTACGCAAGTATACGTATCGTTTTCAAGTAATATATAGTTTTCTTTAAAAACCCCGATATCGATCCCACGAGGAAGTGAAGTAAGAAGTCTTTAGTCAAATTCTAGTCTACTACTAATAGTCCTTAGTTTGGAATGTCGATTAAAATTGTGTTTTATCTAAAAACTACTCCTAAATGCAAGTGTTAAATGTAATAGTAATTATAACTAAACGCAAATAATAATTCTAAAGATAACCCTTTTTGGATGAATTGGTTGGAGAATTTTGAGATATTAAAAACTACTATTCTTATGTAATGAAATAGATAATGTATAGGATTGAGATGCATTTAATATTGTATGTGCCAAATAGGAGCAATCATATTCTTTACCCTTTGGTCCAGGCATAAAGAACATTGACTAATCCTATGCTTGGTTACTGAATCTGCGGCTAGGCTGGGAGGATACCGGCTGCCACTTCGGAGCTCTCACGTTCCCCTCGCCTGAGGGCTAACATCTACACTTCAACACCTAAACGATAGGACCGAATTGAGGATTTTAGCCTGTCACTCTAAAATCTCCAATTCTACGCCCGATAATTATATTTCCCTATTTATTTGCATTCAATCCCCATGAACTTCACCATCCATGGAATTTGAATGTGGTTTTACTTTGTTGAGAATTACACCGCCCTTTTGGGTCGATGCAATTACAACTAATTTTAACACTACAATGGGCCCTTATTGCAATGTAAATTAAGTGCAAGTAAAAACCATCACATTTATAATTAAATTTACTTCTACCATGCATCACAAAATCCTAAACATGATTTCTACTCATTACAAAAGAAAAGTAAAAGGAAAACAATGGCATAATCTTTTTATGCCACTATTTCCAAAGAAGAAGAAAGAGTTAGAGAGATGCGTCACAAAGCACAAAGAAAACATAAAGAAAACTTCATTTAACAAAAGCAAATCCACTAAATAAATGTTTACAAAATTATAAGATAATGAAGAACAATACTTAGCTTTTTCCCCTTGAAAGAAAGATGAAGATCTCTCTCATAAAGTCTCCCGGCGATCCATGCAATGCTAGCGAAATCCCTTACAAATTCTCTCAAAATCTCCTCTCCAATCTCTCCAAAAGGGTAGAAATCTACATTTCTACTCTTAATCTAAGAATCCTAAACATTCCTCTAAGTTTTTCTCCATTTTTTTCTATTGTTTCTCTCTAAAAATTCCTCTCTAATCTAACCCATATTCGCCATTTTAAAGAGTACAGATAAAGTTTGAAGAGTTTCCATAAGCACCCCTTCGAAAAAGCGTCCAGATACGTCGAATTTCGGCCATAACCGCCCAAAAGTCGGTCCAGAAGCTTCCGGCCGCCGTCGGCGGGTTCGAGCTCGCCGTCGGCGAGCTTTTCGGGCTTATTTCGGTGCTCTCGGGTAAATCTCGCCGTCGGCGAGATCGACCTCGCCGTCGGCGAGCGAGTCGCTGCGCGGCTCCACGGTTTCACTCCGTTTGGCTCCGTTTCAACTCGTTTCGCCCCATTTCGGCTTGCGTTGCGTTCATAACAGTATAGCCCTACAAAATAAGCATAAAAATAACCTTTCTTTAAAGTGTAATCTCATTCAAAAATATGCAAGAAGTGTAAAAGAGATTAAGCATCAAAAGACTTATCGAAAGGTGTCGGTGCGTAATTTCATTTCTTGCTCGTTTTTGCTCCAAATTGCACCGTTTTTGCTTCCTTTTGCTCCAATCACCATTTCTTGTACCTAAAACAAAAAAACATACAAAATACCTTCCTTTAAAGTGCAATATAAAAAAAAAATGAGTAAAACGATATAGCAAAAAGCATATATATTTTAGGCGTGTCAAAATCCCCCAAACTTAACTTTTACTTGTCCTCAAGTAACACTTTTACTACATAAAAATATAACTTAAGGAAATGTACTTTTCACCTGTAAGACACTAAAAATTTTTTATTTAAAAGAATATATTGGTTAGACTTTTAGAAAGAAATTCAGTAACTCAGGTTCACACTACAAGTATAAGAATATTCAGCAATCAAGTCTAAGGGTTCTAGTCTTCTATTTATTTCAAGATAAACCATAGTTTCTCACATTAAGAATGCCTTGAAAGATTATGTGAAAAAGAAGTTCATGCAAACATCATTAGAATGTAGGCCAATACTTTAAATATAAATTCGAAATGAAATCAAGTTCTCACTTTAGGGTGACTCGAGTGAAGCCAATTTTTGATTAGACATCTCCTCAAGCTTCTCCTCATAAGTATTTTTCATTCTCTCTTTTTTTTTTTTCTTCTTCAGGATCATTTTCAATCCCTTCTTTTTTACACTCTTTTCTTTTTCTATATATTTTTTTTAAATGAGGATTACTATATCTGGAGAGCCTATAATGATTTTGAATTTCACTCTCCTCTTTCTAAAGTTCAAACTTGAAACACATCCTTACTTTATAATTAGGTATGAGCTTTATTATTCATCATAAAGTCACAATCTCTTCTTAACACACAATACTTTAAGTCTCTTAACATTTCAAAAATACAGTTTTCTTTATTTTAAATAGTTAACTATAATCAAATTCTTTCATACCAAATATCTTACCCTTATAAAATTAACTTTTATTACTAAAAACTTTCATCCAATCCTTCCATAATATTCAACTGAAATAAAAAATTTTAGTTATCTCAAGCGAGGTTCAATAGCTAGAAGTTATGCTAATAATTTTTGAAAATATAATAATTGAGAACAAATAAGAGTTAATATTTTTCTTCCCCCAAACTTAAATTTTAAAATATTTTGCAACAAATTCCATAAAATGTAGCAGGAAGAAAAAGTAAAGGTTGAATATACTTACTACTACAACATCCTATCAAATTCATATCATGCATAATCAGGATAGAAAGACTGTAGGAGAAAGTAAATCTAGCCTAAAACATGCTTGTAATAAAATTACACTAAAAGGAAGTATTTTCACTTTAAAATTTTATTTTTCTTCCCACCCCCAAACTTACTTTTTAACATATGTAACATTTAGTACAGAAAATATAAGCAGGAAGAAAACAATTTAGAAATTCTATCTACCACAAATGTCTATTAAAATCATTTGCAAGTATTCATTAGGACAGAACAATATGCAGTAGAAAGTAAATCTAAACTAATCGTGTCAAAATGAAATTAACTAAACCAAAGTCTAACTAGCATAGCATGTATCAGCAAGGGATTATAAAAATGTTCTTCAATTCCTAAATAAAGTTGTAACACAAACACACAATTCAAATACAAACTCAAATGATAAATGAGGTCAATTCTTCCTTTAACTGATCCAATCTCACTATGTTACCTTCAATTTTTAACGGAATCACTACACTAGTAAATTAGGCACTTTAAAATGATTTTCTAGATTATAATCCCAAAGATAAGATTACACCTGATAAATTGGTTTCCGGACACCAATCTCAAGTATCATCTAATTCTTATAATTAAGCACCTATAACAGTTATAAAGATAGTGTAAGATCATCCATATGGTATTCATCAAATAGGTTCGCGACTCCTACCTAATGAAAATAAAGTTGCAGAAAGGAAGTAACAAAATTAAGATGGATCTGTTATAGTTTAAATTCATGATGTCTCTTGTAAAACATAATTCTGGGTGAGACCCAAGTCAGAGTGGACTCGTCAATCCAACTACTACAAAAGAACATATAAGTCTAACCATAATAAGAAGTTAAGGAATCACCTCCCTCATGACACACAAAGATCAAATCAAACTGCTAATAATCCAAACATCTACCAATCAACAATCTAACTAATCAATCCACTATAAAGCAAATACAATAGATCACTAACAATCAAGACTCTCAGGCACACTAAATCAAAGCACACCGATAACTATGGGTTGCCTCCCATAAAGCGCTTGGTTTAACGTCATTAGCTCGACAAATGATTCCACCTGGATCAAAATTCCATTTAAGTAATCCTCGATCAATCGCCCAATCATTTCCAGATCCAGGGATTCCTATAAAATCCTCAAATTTTAATTTTTCATTCAGCTTTTCATTTTTAGATGAATTTATATCATAATTTCTCATATTTCTTTCTAGATCCAATATTCTTCTATTGATTTTCTGAAATTGCATATTAATATCATCCTTGAAAATGATAAGAAATGGATCTTTATAAGATACTTCAATATCTCCCAAATTTTGGATCAGATTCTCTTTAAATAATTCAGATTCAAGATCAAATTCTTCTATGTCACTCTTATGATTCAAGTTATTTTCTAATTCTTCCTCTTTATAATTATTAAATGATTGAGGATCTATCTTAGTTGAGGAAATAGGTTTTTCTAATTCCGTTGGAATTTCTTCCAATGGTCTTCCAATATCCTTATCCTCTTTTCTCAACTCAATGTTCTTTTGAAATTTATCCTCAAATTCTCTTCCAAGTCCTAGTTCAATAATTTTATCTTGTTCATCATTTAATTCAGGTTTTTCTTGTGATTGAGTCACATCTAAAGATATAAAGACTGGTTGTATAGATGAATTCCCTAAGTAGATAGGCTTTAAATTTGTATGGGGTTCATCCATCTTAAGTTCATGAGATTTTTCAACAAATGGAATTAAAATTTTACTATTTTTTGTAGAATCCATCATTTCACACCTCTCCTGAACATACATACAGTCTTCTTTAAGTAATGTTTTCGAATCACCATGAAAATCTATTTCAAACTCATCTTTTAACTTACTCTCAAAACTTTCTTGGAAATGGTCTTTACTTAGATAATCAATTTCATCCATCCAAAAACAATCATCATCTTTTCTTTCAAATTGGATATTTCATAGCCTTTAATACATCAAAAGTTACTTCTCGGTCATTAATATTCATAGTCAACTCTCCTTTTTGCACATCTATCATAGCTTGTCCGAGTAATAAGGAAAGGTCTCCCTAAAATAATTGGAATTTCTTTATCTTCCTCCATATCTAATACAATAAAGTCCAAAGGAAAGATAAATTTATCCACTTTAACAAGCACGTCTTCTATAACTCCTTTTGGATAAATGATAGATCGATCGCCTAATGAAGGGTTACGATAGTGGGAGAAATATCGATTAAACCTAACCTTTTAAATATAGATAGAGGCATCACATTAATGCTCACTCCTAAATCACATAAAGCTTTTCCACATAATTTTTCTCCAATTGCACAAGGAATTGTAAATCTACAAGGATCTTTAAGTTTCCGAGGAAAAGTTTTCTGAAGTATGGCACTGCACTCCTTACTTAGTGCAACTGTCTCGTAATCCCCAAATTTCCTTTTCTTATTTAATATATCCTTTATAAACTTTGCATAACTTGGCATCTGTTCCAAAGCTTCGGTGAAAGAAATATTTATCGTTAACTTCTTAAGTACTTTCATGAACTTTGAAAATTTTTTATCCAACTCATGCTGTCTAAGTCTTTGAGGAAATGGAGGTGGTGGTTTTTCCAAATTGATTTTAGTTGGAGATATTAATTTTTCCGGATCCTTAGAAACATGTTCTTCAGGTCTTTTAGTTTCATTTGTTTCTCTCACAACATCTTTCTCTTTTCTAACCACATCCTCTATATCTCTTTCAATTTTTAATTGGACAGCTTCTATTTGTTCATAAGTGTTCTTTTTAGGGTTGATCTCATTGTTGCTAGGAAGTGTTCCTTGTGGTCTATTGCTAAGTGAATTAGCAATTTGTCTCGATTGATTCTCTCTCGTTTCTAATCGCAGCATTTTGACTTTGCAACTGGTTTCTCATTTGCAATACCACTTCTTCCATAAACATCTTCTTATCCTCAAATTGTTGATCATTGTTAGAGTCCGGTGGATATGAAAGTCTATAGTTTATGTTCCCGTAATTATTTCAACTTCCATTAGGATTTGCATGATTATTTTCCCATTGTTGGTTTCCATCGTCGATAGTAGGATTCCAGTTAAATTTAGGATGGTTCTCCCAACCTGGGTTGTAAAAGTTAGAGTACGAGTTATTTATGGTATTTAAAGTCTCATATGATAATTTAGAATCAATTATATGCCCTAATGAACTTTCCTCATTTACAGGAGTAAATTGAGGTTGGTTCATTCCAAATTGGTCCAACTTCCTTGATATTGCAGCAATCTGAGATGCAAGAATTGTAATCGTATCCGTATCATGAACACTAGCTACATTTTTATGATTTACCCTTGCAGAGGGCCATTGAAATTCATTTGTAGCCATTTCTTCAATTAATGCATACGCTTCATCAAATGATTTTGACATTAATGATCCACCAGCTGCAGCATCAATTATAGACCTAAGGGATTCTACTAACCCATTATAAAAAATTTGAATGATTAACCAATCGGGCAGAGCATGGTGTGAACACTTTCTTAGGAGTTCCTTAAATATTTCCAGTGCTTCGTATATTGATTCCCCTTCATATTGACAAAATGAGATAATATCGTTTCTAAGTTTAGTAGTCCTTGAAGGTGGAAAATACTTAGCTAGGAATTTTTGAGTTAACTCTTTCCAATTTTTAATAGAGCCAGGTGCTAATGAATATAACCACATTTTAGCCTTATCCCTTAGTGAGAAAGGAAAAAGCCTTAGTCTAACAGCATCATCTGACATGCCATTATAACGAAATGTAGCACAAAGTTCTAGAAAATTTGATAAGTGTAAATAAGGATCTTCTAAAGGAGTTCCCCCAAATTGATTATTTTGTACCAGTTGGATAATCTCAGGATTTATTTCAAATGAGTCAGCTTCTACGAAAAGGTTTTGTATACTAGAGTGAATTTCATCTGTCGTAGGATTTATGTAATCCCTCAATGAATTATGATGATTTTCTAAGTTATTATCTTGAAAGTTTTCCATTTCCATTTCTAGTTTTTTTGAGTCCTTTCTGAATTTTTATTTTTTTATTTTCTTCAAACTCGGGATCATAAGGCACAAGTCCTACAGATCCTTTGTTTTGCATACGTAACACAACAAATAATATATTAACAATTAAACAAATAAACGACGAAATATATTCAACACAACAAAATATTTTTACGAACACCATATTTTTCACACAAACATTATTTTCACAATAATGTTTCATACAACAAAAAAAAATTTTCACACAAAAATAGTTTTTACTACACTACAGTTTTCCAAGTCTAAGCCTAATTACTTCAACTAAAATTCTCCTAAAGTTCTTACCAAAGCTTCCCCGACAACGGCGCCAAAACTCGACCCGACCCGCAATTACGCGAGAAATTAACTTCCGGAAGATTGTCAAAAACTTGACCCAATTTATAAATAGCGGCTAGTGTGCAAAATCTTAAATGATATAAAAATTAGAAAATATTTTACACACTAGGGGTACTACGCAAGTATCGTATCGTTTTCAAGTAATATAGAGTTTTCTTTAAAAACCCCAATATCGATCCCACGAGGAAGTGAAGTAAGAAGTCTTTAGTCAAATTCTAGTCTACTACTAATAGTCTTTAGTTTGGAATGTCGATTAAAATTGTGTTTTATCTAAAAACTACTCCTAAATGCAAGTGTTAAATGTAATAGTAATTATAACTAAGCGCAAATAATAATTCTAAAGATAACCCTTTTTGGATGAATTTGTTGGAGAATTTTGAGATATTAAAAACTACTATTCTTATGTAATGAAATAGATAATGTATAGGATTGAGATGCATTTAATATTGTATGTGCCAAATAGGAGCAATCATATTCTTTACCCTTTGGTCCAGGCATAAAGAACATTGACTAATCCTATGCTTGGTTATCGAATCGCGGCTAGGCTGGGAGGATACCGGCTGCCACTTCGGAGCTCCCACGTTCCCCTCGCCTGAGGGCTAACATCTACACTTCAGCACCCAAACGATAGAACCGAATTGAGGATTTTAGCCTGTCACTCTAAAATCTCCAATTCTACGCCCGATAATTATATTTCCCTATTTATTTGCATTCAATCCACATGAACTTCACCATCCATGGAATTTGAATGTGGTTTCACTTTTTTGAGAATTACACCGCCCTTTTGGGTCGGTGCAATTACAACTAATTTTAACACTACAATGGGCCCTTATTGCAATGTAAATTAAGTGCAAGTAAAAACCATCACATTTATAATTAAATTTACTTCTACCATGCATCACAAATTCCTAAACATGATTTCTACTCATTGCAAAAGAAAAGTAAAAGGAAAACAATGGCATAATCTTCTTATGCCACTATTTCCAAAGAAGAAGAAAGAGTAAGAGAGATGCGTCACAAAGCACAAAGAAAACATAAAGGAAACTTCATTTAACAAAAGCAAATCCACTAAATAAATGTTTACAAAATTATAAGATAATGAAGAACAATACTTAGCTTTTTCCCCTTGAAAGAAAGATGAAGATCTCTCTCATAAAGTCTCCGGCGATCCATGCAATGCTAGCGAAATCCCTTACAAATTCTCTCAAAATCTCCTCTCCAATCTCTCCAAAAGGGTAGAAATCTACATTTCTACTCTTAATCTAAGAATCCTAAACATTCCTCTAAGTTTTTCTCCATTTTTTTTTCTATTGTTTCTCTCTAAAAATTCCTCTCTAATCTGACCCATATTCGCCATTTTAAAGAGTACATATAAAGTTTGAAGAGTTTCCATAAGCACCCCTTCGAAAAAGCGTCCAGATACGTCGAATTTCGGCCATAACCGCCCAAAAGTCGGTCCAGAAGCTTCCGGCCGCCGTCAGCGGGTTCGAGCTCGCTGTCGGCGAGCTTTTCGGGCTTATTTCGGTGCTCTCGGGTAAATCTCTCCGTCGGCGAGATCGACCTCGCCGTCGGCGAGCAGGCTGCTGCGCGGCTCCACGGTTTCGCTCCGTTTGGCTCCGTTTCAACTCCGTTTCACCCCATTTCAGTTGCGTTGCGTTCATAACAGATAGCCCTACAAAATAAGCATAAAAATAATCTTTCTTTAAAGTGTAATCTCATTCAAAAATATGCAAGAAGTGAGTGTAATCTCATTCAAAAATATGCAAGAAGGGTAAAAGAGATTAAGCATCAAAAGACTTATCGAAAGGTGTCAGGGCAGAATTTCATTTCTTGCTCGTTTTTGCTCCAAATTGCACCGTTTTTGCTTCCTTTTGCTCCAATCACCATTTCTTGTACCTAAAACCAAAAAAACATACAAAATACCTTCCTTTAAAGTGCAATATAAAAAAAAAATGAGTAAAATGATATAGCAAAAAGCATATATATTTTAGGCGTGTCACATGTTCTGTCGATCGACCACCTACGTTGGTTCGATCGACTATCTTATCCTTCATCATGTTCGATCGACACCGCAGGATGTTCTTATGAGGTATCTTAGCATCAGCTTTGAAAGCCATGGGATGTTCCTATGAGGTAACATTCCTCGGTGACACCCTGTACTAGTCGTCGCCTAAATGTAAGCTGACTTCTCTAATAAAGAGTATTCTTGGGCGCTCCCCAATATGTAATTAACCAAAGATATATTTTCTTTTGGGAGTTGGTGTTGGCCCTAGAACAAAGCGTTCTTTTTGTTGAAGTGGAGCCCGATTTAAAAAAAATAAAATACATAAACTTTTCCGCTTGCCTGCTCCCGCAGGCACGAAGCGAAGCTTCACTTTTCCTGTTTCGCGAATCTTCACATCTCAGCCTCCTCTTCATTAGAGTCACGAAAGCCTCCCGCCTCTTAAGCTCTTTTTTGTGGTGTTGAATTATGTAGGAGGATATAGTGAGAGAAATAGAGAGAGAAGGAGAGGGAGAAGATAGAGAAGAAGAAGATGAAGTTTCCACTCCCTTTGTGTTATCTTCGGCGTGAAGCATACGGAAGGAACTACATTGACTTTGTAATTCCTTGCAGTTGAGAAAAGTGATTCTTGTAAATCGAAGCATTGTTGTACAAAATTCTCAAGTAATAAAATCTTATGCAACTCCGTATACGTAGGCAAAAATTTGTTGACCACGTAAATCTGCGTGTCGCTCTCTTTTCTGTGTGAATTTTCTCGTTCTATTTTTTCGCTTCGTCATCGATCGTTCTATCTTATATATATACCACAACAACTTTTATCGGAGTCGTCATTCGAATCTGAGAAAGAATAATGACATGAGATGAAGTGAAGGTTTCAGGGATCAAGAAATTTTATGATATTGATTTTGGTTATTGAAGGATGCAGATAGAGGACTACCTCTATGGGAAGAAACTTGATCTTCCGTTATTGGGTAAAAGACTAAAATTGATGGATGAGGCTGAATAAAATTTATTAGATCGACAAGTTTTGGGGGTTATTCGATTGATTTTATCGAGGTCTCTTGCACACAACGTCGTCAAGGAAAAAACCACTACAGATCTTATGGCAGTCTTATCAGGTATATATGAAAAGTCGTTGGCGAATAATAATGTATATCCGATGAAAAAGTTATTCAATTTGAAAATAGCGGATGATACATCTGTTGTACAACACTTGAATGATTTTAATAATATCATAAATCAATTATCGTCTGTAAAAATTGAATTTGATGATTAGATACATGCACTGTTCTTGTTGGCTTCATTGCCAAATAGTTGAGATGTTATGAGGATGGTTGTTATTAATTATGTAGGTAAATTTAAACTGAAATTTGATGATATTCGTGATTTGATTTTGGCTAAAAAGGTGCGTAGAAAAGATTCTGGGCGAGATCATAGTTCGAGTTCAGCACTAAATGTTGATTTCAAAGGGAGATCACAAGGCAGTAACTCAAACAAAGCAAGATCAAAATCAAAGCACAAAGGCATGAGCAAGTTAAGGCCTGATAAACAAGTAACTTTCTAGAATTGTGGCAATACTGGCCACATAAAGAAAAACTGTAGAAATCCCAAGAAAACGGAAAATGATGACACAAATGTGGTAACTGATGAAGCACATGATGCACTACTGCTGACAACTCATAGTTCTGTTGATGTCTGGATACTAGATTCAATGGCTTCATTTCATACAAATTTTCATCGGGAATTGATGTGAAATTATATTATAGGCGACTTTGGGAAAGTTTATATGGCAGATGAAGAAGCTTTTAATGTGGTGGGAATTAGAGACATTGACATTACACTTCCAAATAAGAATAAGGACTCTGCAAAAGTTTAGACACATTGCTGAACTGAAGAAGAACCTTATTTTTATTGGGCAGCTTGTTGTGTGTGGACATTCAGTAGTGTTGGAAGGTTATTAAAGGAGCTTTTTAATACTGGCTTGGGGTAAGAAAACAGGTACGCTATATATGACTGCTGGTTTAATTAACAATATTAATACTACTGTTGCAGAGATAAGAACATAGTTGTGGCATTGGAGGCTTGTCCACATTAGTCAAAGGGATATGAAATAACTTCATTCCAGAGGTAAGCTACCAGGACTGAAGTCAGTTGATCTCGACATATGTGAGAGTTGCATTATGGGGAAACAAAGAAATGTCAGTTTCTTGAAAGGTGGAAGGACGCCAAAGGCAGGAAAATTGAAGCTTGTACACACATATGTGTGGGGACCTTCTCCAGTGACATCTCTTGGAGGCTCTCGGTACTATGTCACATTCATTGATGATCATAGTAGAAAGGTATGAACTTATTTCTTGAAGCATAAAGCTAATGTATTTAATGTGGTTAGGACTTAAAAGCTCATGGTTGATACAGAAACATGCTTAAAGCTGAAATGATTGAGGGTCTGATATTGGTGGTGAGTACATTGATGGTAGGTTCAATGAGTATTGTGCAGTTCAGAGCATCAGAATGGAAAAGACCATTCTAGTGACACCACAACAAAATGGTGTTGCACAGCGCAGGAACATGACCATTAAGAAGAGGGCTAAAAGCATGAGATTGCACGTCGGACTACCACCTACTTTCTAGGCAGAAGCAACCAGCACCACAATTTATTTGATCAATACGGGGACATTCATTCCATTAAATTGTGAATTACTTTATGAGGTTTGGTGTGGGAAATTGGTCAAATTTTCTCACCTTAAAACCTTTGGATGTTTTTCTTATGTTCTAATTAATCATGATACTTAAAGTAAACTTGAGGCTAAGTTAAAGAAGTGTTTTCTCATTAGTTATGGAGACGAGACATATGGGTATCGTTTTTGAGATGATCAGTATCAAAAGATTATAAGGTGCATGAACGCGATTTTCATTGAAAAGATTATGTACAGTGACAAGACTAGTACAGTTTCTCAAATATCACTGCAAAAATCTGAGTTGGTAAGGTTTGGTGATTTACCAGAAGTCACACTGCAGGGCAGAGATGCAGGTGACGAGTAGAGTGGGTCCGGGGCACCCATTCCTATTGTTCCACAATCAGTTTCAGAGCCGCCTACCCCTACAACTACAGTTCACATTTCAGAAAGGACTAGACGTTCTCCATAACGTTACTCTCCAAATTTGAACTACATTATGTTGACAGATGGTGGATAACCTTAGAATTATGAAGAAACCTTGAAAGATGAAAATTTGAGCAAGTGGGAGCTTTCGATGAAGGAGGAGATGGATTCTCTGCTAGAAAACCATACATGGGAGTTGATAGATCTTCCACCAGGGAAGAAGGCATTACACAACAAGTGTGTTTGTCGGGTGAAGACTGAGCATGATGGTAGTAAGAGATACAAGGCTAGAGTTGTTGTAAAAGACTTTCAACAGAAGCATGACATTGATTATTCTGAGATTTTCTCTGTTGTGGTGAAGCTCACAACCATCAAAATGGTACTGTTTATGGTGGCTACTGAAGATCTCTTCCTTGAGCAGTTAGATATGAAAATAACTTTTCTTCATGGGGATCTTGAAGAAGACATCTATATGAACCAACTTGAAGGGTTTTTAGTACAGTGAAATGAAGACTCAATTTTCAAACTGAAGAAGAGCTTGTATGGCCTGAAGTAAGCTCTTAGACAGTGGTACAAGAAATTTGATAATTTCATGCACATTGCAAGGTACAACAAATGTTAGGCAGATCACTGTTGCTATGTCAGGAGCTAGTATCGATGAGATCAATAATCTGAATGAGCAGATGTCAGAGCACTTTGCGATGAAGGATTTGGGATCTGCAAAACAAATCATTGGCATGAGAGTTGTCAAAGATAGAGTCAGAGGCACGTTGTGTCTCTCTCAGGCTGAGTATGTGAACAAGATAATTAGTAGGTTTAATATAGATAAGGCCAAACCAGTCGGCACACCATTGGGTAATCACTTCAGACTCAGCAAGAATCAGGCACCCAAGTCAGAGGAGAAACGAAACGACATGAGTAAGGTTCCTTATGCTGCAACTATTGGTTCACTTATGTATGTTATTGTTTGCACCAGACTAGATGTTGTCTATGCAGTGGGAGTTGTTATTAGATACATGAGTAATCCTGTAAAGAAACAATTGGGATGCTCTGAGGTAGATCTTGAGGTACCTAAGTGGTTCTTCAATAACTTGCTTGTTTTTCAAGAAAAAGTTCAGAGGTACAGAGCTATGTTGATGCTGATTTAGCTAGAGACATTGATACCAGAAGAAGTAGTACATGCTATATTTATACTAATGGTAGCACATCAGTGTCATGGGGCTCTAATCTGTATAAGACAGTTTCATTGTCTTCTATAGAAGCTGAATATATAGCAATGTTAGAGGCTGCAAATGAGATGATATAGCTACAGGGCTTCTTTAAAGAATTGGGCAATAAGAATTAGAAGGGCATTCTCTACAGTGACAGTGAGAGCGCCATATTTCATGTCAGGAATCCAGCATTTCAGTTCATAACCAAGCACATTTAGATCATGTATCACTTCATACTGTCATTATTGAATAATAGACAGTTGTTACTTGAGAAAATTTGTGGAAGCAAGAACCATGTTGATATGTTGACTAAGGTACTCTTGAGAAGCTGAAGTTGTGCGTAACTTTTGTTAGTCTTCCAGCTTGAAAATGAGGCCTTGAGTTGCAGAGGTAGAGGATATCAGTTTAAGGAAGGAGATGTCGTAGCTTGTGTACTAGTCTCCAAGTGGGAGATTTGTTGAAGTGGAGCTCGGTTAAAAAAAAAAGAAATTCCCGCTCACTTGCTCCCGCCTCGGCTTGCCCCTACGAGTGTGAAGCAAAGCTTCGCTTCACCCGTATCGCGAATCGTCGTGCCTCCACCTCCACTTCATTAGAGTCGTGAAAGCCTCCCACCTCTTAAGTTCATTTTCTGTGGTGTTGGCTTACGGAGGAGGATATAGAGAGAGAAATATAGAGAGAAGGAGAGGGAGAAGATAGAGAAGATGAAGCATACGAAAAGAAATACATTGACTTTATAATTCCTTGAAGTTAAGATAAGTGTTTTTTGTAAATCGAAGCATTGTTGTACAAAATCCTCAAGTCATAAAATCCTCTACAACTCTGTGGATGTAGGAAAAAATTTATTGAACCACGTAAATCTGTGTGTCGCTCTCTTTTCTGTGTGAATTTTCTCTTTCTATTTTTTCGCTTCATCATCGATCGTTCTATTATATATATATATATATATATATATATATATATATATATATACACCACAACACATTTAGTTTTCTGGTTACTTGGGTAGCTTATGTTAGTATTTTTTCGCGGATATATGGTTCAAGATGTTTCGATTCGATGTTATTTAAATGTATACCATTGACCTATTGCTCAACGTTTACTTCATAAAATCTCTCCAGATTATTTTCAAATTGTGTCTAGTCTCTGTCTTAATTCCTTCTTTTTCAAACCATCCTCTATTCTAAATCGTCCATATGATTCAAGTCAGAGATTCCATTATAAAAGGGAATCATAAGCAATGACTTGACAGGCTGACAACTTCAAGTTACAAAAAGAACTGAAACAGTCTGGCGTCTCTGTTGGGGATGACACTCTCTCTCCATTACAGGTTTCTTGCCTACATTCTTGTGAATTATTTCCTTTCTTCATAATGTCCCTATTTGTTTCATTTAGACCTTAGATTTCAGTTCCACATGTCAGTTGCCGCAGTTGGAAACTCAACACGATTCATTTCCTTTTTTTACCCTCACCATTTTGGTTGTTGCAACTTCGCAAGCATCAATGCTATTATATATTTTTTTATTGATTCTTTGAAACCTTTTTCCTTGAATTTTTATCGATGTCCCTCTTTGCTTGATAGAAATGGATAGCGAGAAGGTGATCATGATCATTGCTGCTGGGGAAACACGGTTTCCTCTACTTTCAGCATTTTCTCTGCTCCCAAGGGTACCATAGCCTTCGGTTCATTTGAACACCCAGTTCAGATTACCCTCAGTAATCCCACATTTCTTAAGGTGTCTGCTTTGTGACCTTCTTTAAATAAGATGAGTTGAACACATGAGGTTTCTCCCGCTAGAAAAGCTCGTATCAGCACACCTCCTTCTGCGATGAAAAAAAAGAGGTTGGTGCCCGGTGGTGATGCACCACGTATTGTCTCTGTTTTCTCTCAAATGTCGGGGACTCCTTCTGTCTTTTTCAAGGATTTCATACTCCGCAATAGTCACTCCGCCTGACAGCTTTGTAGCTAATACTGCGGGTTAAGATGTTTTTCCAGATCTCTTTTTTTGGGTACTAAAGCTTCACCTGATCTGAAAATGGGCTGGAGGGCCCATAGAACGCATAATAGGTCACTTCATGCATGCATATTGTTGACCTCACTTTCGGGTGAGGGTTTTGGGTCTTTCTTTTAGTTACTAGGATCTAGTCGTAGGACTTTCCTAATGACTATCTTAGCATTTTAAAAATGGTACCCACCTTCTCCTAAGACATTTCAACCAAATCTTTGTTCTCTATGTTGGTTCTATATGTGATCAATAATCTTTAATACAAAGATTAGAAATTACATTAGGGAACCCTGATGAGAATTCCTATAGAACATATGGACCATAGGAAAGCCTTGCACTATTCCATACACTACACTTTCTTGGACTTCAATACATTGTATCATCATTCATAACTATCATAATCATCATAAACATTGCATTTTCATGATCATAACATTGTAATCATTGTACCCATGGGGCTAACCAAAATTATTTGAACCCAAATTCCCCTAAATACCTCATTTGAATATTCTGATTCTTCAAAATTCCTCAAAACTGTCATTGAATCACAAAATCCACTTCGAACAATTTGATATTATCATTCTGACTCTTTGAAACCTAAAAATTTGCAAAGATACCCAATTTACCCAAAAATTACCAAAATACCTCTGGACCCCCAAAATACTCAATTTCTCAAAATTTCCTAGAGTCACCAATAAGTCCTAAGAATGACACCAAAACATTCCCTATGTCACACTGAGAAATTTGACTGTAAACTTGTTATACTTCCGGACAACTTTTTGGCACATCGGTATCGAAATAACAAATACTTAAAAAAACGCTCAGAAGTTGATAAAACATTCCACATTAGTTGAAAATGACCTCGGACACTGTCGTTTGACTCCAAATTTCCTCCTGAACCACATCGAACCTTTAAATAATCTTTTTGACCACTTTGAACAAAATTGGCTAAAATTACCAAAATGCCCTTTTGACTTGATTTTTGACCTATTTAGCGAGATCAACCCAAATTGAATCAAAACGACCTCCGATTAATCCCAAATTTTATCCTAAGCAATCTCACATCACTTGAGGTGTCTTTTTGTGACGTCCTTTAAAAAATATGAGTTGAACACATGAGGTTTCTCTCGCTAGAGAAGCTCGTGTCAGCACACCTCCTTCTGCGATGAAAAAAAAGAGGCTGGTGCCCGGTGGTGATGCACCACATATTGTCTCTGTTTTCTTTCTACTGTCGGGGACTCCTGTCTTTTTTAAGTATTTCATATCCCGCAACAGTCACTTCGCCTGACAGCTTTGTAGCTAACACAGAGGGTTGAGCTACTTTCCAGCTCTCTTTTTTTTTGTCCTAAAGCTTCACCTGCTTTAAAAATGGGCTGGAGGGCCCAAAGAACACATAATAGGTCACTATCCATGCATGCATGTAAATGCAAATACGAAGAACCATGCGACAAGTGGTGATATTGAGTACAACGTGGATGCAATGACTCAACAAAGGTATGTATGTAGTGAAGGCGAGGGCTCAAGCAAATGGGTGTGCTGAGGAGGCAGTGCTCCGATGATGGTCATGCTGAGGAGGTTGTGATCGGGTATGGGCGTGCTGCAAAGGCAGCAACCATAGCAAATAGGTATGTCGAGGAGGTCGTGATCCGGGGATGGGTGTGCCCTGAAAGCAACGGCCCGAACAAATGGTATGTCAATGAGTCAATGACCTGGGGATGGGCATGTCATGAAGACAATGACAACCTTTCAAACAAATGGGTATACTGAGGAGGCACTGACTCGGGGATGGGCATGCTGTGAAGACAACCCCCCTGAACAAATGAGTATGTTGAGGAGGTGTCAGTGAACCTGGGATGGGCTTTCCTTGAAGGTAACGACCTGAACAAATGAGTATGTCGAGGAAGCAGTGACCCCAGGATGGACATGTCATGAATGCAGTAGCCTAAGAAAATGGGTATATTGAGGAAGCAGTGACCCAAGAATGGGCAAGTCATGAAGGTTGTAGCCGGAACAAATGAGTATGCCGAGGAGGCAGTGACCCGGGGATGGGCATCTCGTGAAGGCAGCGACCCAAACAAATTGTTATGCTAAGAAGACAGTGACCCGGAGATGGTATGTCGTCAAGGCAACGACCGTAGTGACCCAACAGAGTGGTGATTCTCACTGGGGAGAATCACCAACGCATGTTCAAATGCAAGCACATATAGAGTGTGGTGTACCATGCAAGCAGACAAAGTGAAACACACACGTGCAAAAAAAACATGCACTATGCATGCGATCAATCGACTAGGTCAGGGCAATCGGTCAGACTAAAGTGGTCGGTCTACGAGGCCAGGGTGGCAGATCAGACGAAGGTGCTAAGCTAACCGGGTAGTGGTGGTCGGCCGAGGTATAAATGATGTCGATCAGCTTGGGAATGTCGATCAAGGCACAAGTGATGTCGGTCAGCCCAAGTCATGTTGATCCGCCTAGAGCGACCGATCAAGGCACAAGTGATGCCTTTGATCAAGGCACAAGTGATGTCGATCGGCTTGGAGTGGTCGATAAAGGTACAAGTGATGCTGATTGACTCGGGATGGCCGGTCAAGACACAACTGATGTCGATCATCTCGAGATGGCGGGTCATGGTACAAGTGATTCAAATCAGCCTGAGATGGCTGATAAAAGCACAAGTGATGTCAATCGATCCAAGACGTCTGACCAAAGCACAAGTGATGTCGATCAGCCCAGGACTACAAATCAAAAGCACAAGTGATGTCGATCAGTCTGGGATAGCTGATCGAGGCAACATGCAAGTGTTGGATGCTTCATGCAATGCATACACATGAAACAATTCCAAGCATGCAATCATGCTCAAAAATGAGCCATATTCATGCTAAGGGTCTCAAATGGGATGCCTTGGGTTAACACTTGGATGTGTGACATGCACACCTCCTTTATCGGTGAGGTGCTTGGGGAGCTTCACTTCCAGGTTTCCGTGAAGGAACTCTCGACGAGGTTGCAAAATGGGCTAGCTACAATGATTTTCTCACTTTGTAAAAACCTCAACATCCTAACATCTCCAAGGAAGGTTGGGGGATGCTAAAGCAAGGGGATATAGGGACTCCAACCCCTCTCCCCCCCCCCCCCCGGATATTTGGCCTAAGGCTCACATCATGAAATCACACGGCTTAGTAGGGGGATATGTCCACGTAGATGCTCCATAACCTAGGGCTTTCTCTAGGAAGACAACAACCAACATAAGAGGATGAGGCATATGAACACTAAACTTAGGGCTAGCTAGGAGGGGAAATGCAAGGGGGTTTGAATCTCAGTACCACAAAGTCTATCTAACATCCACCGAAGTTCAAAAAGAAGCTCTCCTAAAAGGTAGGAGAGAAGCTCACATGAGTCCTTACCCAAAGAGGTGAAGAAGCTCTCCTCATCAGAGAGAACGTCAGAGTTCGCTGAAGAAGAAAAAGAATAGAGAAGAGGAAGAAAGAATATGAAAAATGACTAAACCCTTAGCTCTTACCTTGAGAAAGAAGGAGAATCTTCCTCAACACCCTTACTCTGAGCTCCAAACTTCAAAAGGGTGAAGCTTTTTAAGTAAGAAGGTAATGTTATTCCTCCTACAACTCAAGATCTCCAAATGCTACCCCTTTCAAAGCATCCCCTAGCTCTCAAGAGGAAAACTAACTCCAAACCCTAAGCTCCAAAGGAAGAAGGAGGCTCAAAAAGGAGAAGAAGCTCTCAGCCCTCTTGAAAAAAATCATAGCCAAGCATTTCACCGAATGAAGGATCGGTGGGAAAAAAGAAAAGGGTGGTGAGCTTAAACTAGCTCCCCGTATGCTGAATTCCCAAATTGACCCAAGAGAAGCTTCTAAAATGGAGTTAAGTGAGACATTTCTCACCTCTTCCCCCCTTCCCCCTAATGATCACCATCACGATTCTTAACGTTTTGATTATCTCGGGGTCCAAAAGGTATAAAAAATTGGCTTTTTTGCGACCTGGGAAGTGACCGGTGCCTAAACGCTGGGTCCTGGGGGGTCCTAGGCACCCTGTGGCACCTAAGAGCACCTTGGAGCCGCCCTCTGGGCATCTAGGCACCACCCTTGTGGCGCATACTTTTCCGACTCTCAAAAGATGACAGTTTTTGGTATGTTTTAGGTGCCTAGAAGCCCGATATTGACTCCTAGGCACCCCATATGGTGTCTAAGTGCTGCAGACAGGTGCTGCACTTCCGAAGGCTTGGGCTTAATGATCCATAAAGGCAACCCTGATTTTATCTGAGAGCGCCCGACAGAGGATTTCTTGATCCGCGAGTTACGGTAGATTCCGTATTAGTGAAATGTCATCCTATAATTGTGGGATTGAATATGATGGAGGGCCATACATAAGGGAAATCCTCCCCCCCACCCCCCAGCGGTCTTCCTATGCTACGACAAGGTAGGGTAGCCCGAACCCTAACTTTCCTGTTGAGCGAGTAGGTAGATTTCGCGACTTTCCATGGCCTTGGGAGGCTCAAGATGAACGTGCAATGAACTCCAAAAAACATAATAAGCGGTAAACATGTCTCATGTCCCGGATGGGCCTCCCGGAGGGAGTATTCTTAGGTAAGGCTAAACCGCCACCAAACCCATCTACTTGCCCCGATTAAGTGCTAGAAAGTCCCGAGTGGGTGTCTGAAGCTACAGGATGCTACAGACGGACCGTAGACCATCTCCAGTTATGCAGATTGACACCCTACACTCGTGACATCCAAAAATGACCCCAACTATGGGTGGAGAGTTGGACTTCTAGGTTGCAGAAGATTTTTGCACTTTCAACTATGAAAGTTGAAGGCATTGCTATCACTGAGGCTAGCAAAGAGATGATTTGACTACGGGGCTTCATGACATAATTTGGTGAGGTGTAAGAGATTGGAAAGCTTGGTACTAACAATATGATTGTAATTCATTCTGCTAAAAATTTTGCTTTTTAATGTAAGCTAAATCACACACAAGTTGAAGTATCACTTTATACACTATCTTATAAAAGTTGAAAACTTGTTCTTGGAGAATAGCTCGACAGCTCAGTCAAATGGAATGAAGGAGGGAGAAAGGGGGTTTGGTTCCCTATCTCCAACTAGGTTGAGGAGAGTGAGGAGAGAGAAATAAGATTGTTGTAAGATATGTACTTCTTGGTATATAAATAAAACACAAAGAACACAAGCAAACACAGATCATTTACGTGGTTCGATCTAACTGTATCTACGTACACGGGAGGGAATCAATCAAATAGTTCACTAAGGCAAAAGAAATTGAGAATACATAGCTTATACATAGAGATGAGCCCTCATCTTTCTTCTTTAGCCTCCTTCTTAAGCGACACCTTGATACAAGGCCTCAAGATGCTCTCCTCCTCTCTAGCTCTCTAGCTATTCTCTCATCCTTTGTGGTAGCTTAAGACCTCTTCTCTTTCTCTCCTAAGCCTCACACACTCTCTATTTATACAAAGCGAGAGAGTGATAGGTGGGAGGTAGGTGAGCGGTATGTGAGATGTGGTAGGTGAGCGGTACCACATTATGAAAGTTCCCTTTTAGCTTAGTTCATTAATTGAGGGTCAAAATAACAATTCTCCACCTTGACCCTCAATTGAGAAGCTTAAAAGTTAACATTCCCTCCACCTAGCCCCTGAAGGGGCCCTCAACCCTTGGTAAAGTTCACCAAGTGCAGACAGTGTCTGAACTTAACAGTCGGTAACACCTTAGTGAGCATATCAACAGGATTTTCTTCAGTAGGAGTCTTCTCCACTACTATTGAATCCTTTGTGATGACATACCTCACAAAATGAAGCTTTATATCTATATGCTTGGACCTTTTGTGAAAGACCGGATTTCTGGTTAGGTAAATAGTGTTTTGGTTGTCGCAAAACACAATTGTCACTTTCTGATGTATCTCAAGCTCCTCAGTCATGCCCTTTAGCTACATAGCTTCCTTGATCGCTTTAGTCACAGCGATGTATTCAGTCTCTGTTGTTGAGAGGGCCACAACGAATTAGAGGTTAGACTTCCAACTGACTGCAGTACCGATGACGATGAAAATGAATCTGGTTAGTGACTTCCTGGTGTCAATGCTTCCTGCATAATCAGAATCCACGTAACAAACTACCTTTTTTTCTTTGTCTTCCTGCCTTTTAAAGAGTAACCCCAGATCTTTAGTGCCTCTTAAGTATTTCAGGATCCATTTTACTGCTTCCCAATGAGCCTATCCTGGGTTTGTCATGAACCTGCTTACAATACTGACGACGTGGGTCAAATCTGGTTTGCTGCAAACCATACCATACATGATGCTACCAACCCCACTGGCATAGGGGACACCCTCCATGTATCCTTTCTCTTCTTCAGTCTCTAGTGCTTGAGAGTTCGACAATCTCAAGTGTTGACCAATCGGTGTTGCAACCTGCTTGACCTCGTGCATCTTGAACCTTGCTAGAACCTTCTGAATATATGACTATTGAGACAAGAATAAGCTGTCCTTTTTCCTGTCTCTAGTAATCTCCATCCCTATGATCTTTGTAGCAGGCCCTGGGTCCTTCATGTCAAATTCAAAATTGAGCATAATTTTGATCTTCTGGATTTTCTCCTTGTTTCTGCTGGCTACTAACATATCATCCACATACAGGAGCAACTACGTACTGATTTCACCGTCTTGCACTTCATGTACACACAACTATCGTAGCTGCTTCTGACAAAACCGATCTTTAGCATGAACTCATCAAATTGTTTGTAGCATTGTCTTGAGCTTTGTTTCAGTCCAAACGAAGCCTTCTTCAACAAGCAAATTTTGTCATTTGTCTCAGGTGTGTTGTACCATCAGGCTGATCCATGTAGATGGTTTCTTCAAGCTCTCTATGTAGTAACACAGTCTTAACAGCTAGCTGCTCTAGTTCCAAATTGAATTGAACCACTAGTGCTAAGACTATTCTAATGGAGCAGTACTTCATCACGGGTGATAAAATTTTGTTGAAGTCAATTCCTTCAACCTGTGTGAATCCCTTTGCAACGAGTCTGCCTTTGTACCCGATTCTCTCAATACATGACATGCCTTCCTTCCTTTTAAAGGTCCACTTGCAACCAACTACGCGTTTGTTCGTTGGTCGATCAACAAGTTCCCAGGTTTTGTTCTTCATCAGAGAAGTCATTTCCTCATCCATTGCCTCTTCTCACTTGTGTCTTTCCTTGCTCTTCAGTGCTTCCTTGTAGCTACTCAATTTTGCTTCTTCTATCACTTCATGAACACTCAAAACATAAGGGATCATATCTACATGGTCGTATCTCTCTGGCGGTCTGATAGTTCTTCTTTGTCTGTCCCTTAACAGATTGTAGTCATCAAATATTCTTTCTGGTTCAGTCAGTTACTGGTCTTTTGCCACATCATCTTGATTGTTCACAGCTGTCCTTTGATCAGTCAAAGTTTGTCGTTGTTGCAGCTCCACCTCAATTGACGAATCCTCCTTAGTGACACTGTTCCTGACAACATGGCTTTGCAGATTCCTCATTTTGGACTCATCAAATGTCACATCCCTACTGATGATGCATTTGTATTGATCTAGGCACCAAAGTTTGTAAACTTTGGTTCCAGGTGGATATCCGATGAAAATGTACTTTAAAGCCCTTGCTTCCAGCTTATCTTGTCTAACACGAGCATATTCAATACATAAAAAAACTTTAAGATTATTATAGTTACCTGGCTTTCCGTACCACATCTCCAAAGGAGTCTTCATATCAATAGTTGTTGATGGGCATCTGTTGATAAGATAGCAGGTGGTTAACACAGCTTCACCCCATAAACTTTTGGGTTGACCTGCATTTAGCAGTATGCACCTCACTTTCTAGGAGAGTCTTGTTCATCCTCTCAGCTATACCATTTTGTTAAGGAATGTTCTGGACTGTCTTGTGCCTTGAGATGTCATTCTTCCTGCACAGCTCCTTGTTGACCTCATTTTTGATGAGGTATTCTCTTCTTCTCTTTAGTACTTAGGATTGTTGACCTCATTTTTGATGAGGTCTTCTCTTCTTCTCTTTAGTACTTAGGATCTAGCCTTAGGCTTTTCCTTTGACTATCTTAGAGGACTAGAATTGGGACCCACCTTTTAGAAATTCAAACCACTTCTTAACTCCCTGCAAACTCCACAAACTCGACTATAGACCCCCGATCACCTAGAGGGTTGAAATCAAATGTGGAAGTTTAAAGGATGAGTTCCTATAGTGACTCTTTGGCCTTAGGACTCGCCTCGGTGGCCTCAGTCCAGTAAAGGGCTGACTTACACATACACTACACCTATGCACTACACTTTCACACACCTCCTAAAACACACCCTTACCCAACTTAACTTCCCGACTCATGTAGGTGATTCACATGGATGGTCCTTAACCCCTAAGCCCCTGCTAAGAGGGTTAGGAACAACACGGTGAATGCCTCAAATGAGTCCCTTCATGGCTCATGTGGGCTTGATATGGCTTCATGGCTCAACAAAAATGATTTCATTTCACTTGCATCCACCCAATCTTCAATTTTCCAAATTTTCAATTTTTGACCCCCGGACCCAACACCCGCCAACCTACCCAAAGCTCCGAATAGCCCAAATTTTCCAAAATTCTCCAAATTACCCAAAATTCTCCAAAATCAATCCCAAACATTTCCACATCACTCAAATTGATCATCCATATCCAAAAGTATCAAAAATTCCAAAAATACCCCCCAATACCTTCCAAATACCCAAAATACCCCTTTTGACCCAAAAATCCAAAAATTCAGAAAATTCCCAGAAAATTCCAGAAAATCCCAAATATTCCCAATTTCATTTTGTTCAACTACACCATGGGCCAATTTTGTCAATTTACCCCACTTTTGTCAAAACCCCCAATTCGACTCCATTTTAACCCAAAGTAAACCCAATGTCAAACCAAACCTACCCAATTGACCCAAATTCTGGTCCAATTCAATTCTAAACTTCAATTCAACATCCCAAACACCAATCTAGACCAAAGCCAAGCTTAATTGGATTGAAATTTGGGTCCAATTTCACTTTTGGCCTTAAAGCCCAATTTGGACCTATGACCCAAACCTAACCCAAACTCACCCAATTCAACTCCAATTAACCCCAAATCTTTTCCAAACCTTCCTTAACATCCCCATGAACAAAACACTAACATGATTTGCTCAAAATTTAGACCCAAACCCCACTCAAATTCAACCCAAAATCAAAAGGCCCAATTTTGACCTAAACCTAAACCTAGCCCAAATGAGCCCAAACCCCAAAATCAAAACCCAAACAAAGCCAAAACCTCTTTGAAACACTCCCAAAAACATTTCCCAACATTAATTTTACATCAATTTCAACTCTAGCCCAACTTTGGCCCATGGTAGCTCATTTTGGCCCACTTTAGCCTCTTTACCAAAAAGCCCATATCCAACCCAATTCAAACCCAAATCACCTCAAACTTGTTTCAAACCACTCATGAAGCATCCCTAAACCAAACTCAACAATTATTTGGCCCAAGCCTTTACCAAAATCTCATCCCAAAATCCATTTTAAATCTAAAAGCCCACTTCCCTAAACCTCCCTAAAAGCCCATTTCCACCAAATATAAAAGCCCAAATTTGGCCCTAAAGCCCACATGACATTTCCATTTGCCATCCATTTAATCAAAGCCATTCCCTAAGTTATAATTCCATCATCAAATAATTCCAAATCAAGCCCCATACAAATTCACACCAAAATATCCAAAATTCTTAAAACCCATTTTTATGAAATTGACCCAACCTTTTCCCAAGCCAAAGGTGAGCCATGGAGCCATGCACAAGCCATATGCAAGCCATGAGAGCCTCTTTACATGTCACCATGCCATTTTGGGCAAAAGGAGGAGGCTCTTTCCTTAATTCCTAAAGGTGATTAACCACTCCCATGATTCCCCTTAACCATGCTTATGCCTAATCGTGCTTGGATGGTGACTTGACCCTACCGATTATGCTCGAGCCAAATCACTTTTCCCTCGACCAAAACCAAGCCTTGGGTGGTGCACCTAGCCCAAGTGGAGGGGTTGACCAATTTGAGCCAAAATAAGCCCTCTCCCATTCCATTCTAATCCAAGCCTTTTACACATGGCATTTGCCAATCGATTGCACCAAGTCCCGCCCCGACCCACCCGACCTCGAGGGTGACCCATGCTCGGCCGGCCGGCCACCCGGTCCGCCGGAAAACACCATGCCCGAAACCTCGGGAGAAGCCAAGCTTTGAAATTCCATCCCGCCGAGCCGCCCCACTCCAATGGCCACCATGGCTGTTCTTCACATGCCAAGAGCAGGTCGATCCCGACCCTCGACTCCCCCGGGAGAGCCTCCAGCCTCTCCTATTTAAACCCCTCACCTTCTCGGCCATGAGAAGTGCTCGAACCGTACCTTACCGAAACTCCGCCAAAATTGTTCCGTACTCCTCCCCACACACGAGCACTTGATCCCCAGGTGAGATCCCCCTGCCATTTCTTCTCTCGCGAGCTCAATTTCGTAGTCGAAATCTCACCCAAAACCAGGACACTTCTCCACGGTGGACCAATCCCCAAATTGATTGGTCCTACACCCGCACCGCACCAAGGGAAGGTGTCCACCAAGCAAAAGCCCCATCTCCGGGTCACCCAGCTTGTTCCGGACTCCAAAGGTTGTGATCGGCTTTGGTGGAAATCACACCTAGGCGATTCACCACATCCCTGTGCTTCATCCCTAGCCTCCTGCATCTCCAACGAACGTGCCAAGCATCTCCGATCGAGGCTTCACCTCTCGCAGCTAAGGTATGAGTTAATTCTTCATCCCGAGCTTCGGAGATTCTCCATTTCAAATGCCTTAATTTCAATGCATGATAACCATATAGATGTGTTCGTCTCTTCAAGACGAATCCATGTAGCATAAGAACATAAAAATCTGTTGAGTATCGAGTGAGATCTTAAGGATTTAGTGTGGACGGCTCTCGGGTGAGGACACTTGGGGACGATGAACGGATGTCGTCCATTTAATACACGCGCGGACGGACGGTTCAGATGGCGTCGGACCAGGAGACGGTACGAGAACCGCGGGGCCCGGGTTGCTGACTCAGATGGCGGCGTCGAATGGGAGCGCGACACGTGTGAGTTCGGAGATGCCGAGGTTGACGCGGCGCCGCGTGGATAAATAGAAAATTAGGGGTATTTTCTATTTATTTAATTCCCTAAACTTGGAAAATTCATAACTTTGTGTAGGAAAATCAGAAAAATAAAAGAAAAATACCCCTCGCTCGGTGAACGAGAGGAGAATAATGTGGAAAAGAAATTAATTAATTTTGTCCAGATATTTTATTTTTAATTAATTATTTAATCCTCGCATTGTTTTAATTCTCCATGCATTCATACAATTCACCATAGCATGAGACCATAGGGCTTTGGAAGCCTCCGAATTTGGGAACATTCCCCGAATTTTCCAAAGTCGGAGGCCATCCCTATGAAGAGTTATTGATTTTTCAAATTCATGTCACTGTTTAGAGTATTTTAATTCCAATAAATAGCATGTTGTGTAATAAATGCTAGGAAAATTTGGTGATGTTCCTTATGACCAGAGAACCCTAGGAAAAATAGGACTTGAGTTAATCCACTTAAAATAACCCTAATTGGCTTAAACACCCAAAATAGGTCTCTAATTAATTAGAGCTAACCATACATCAAATTGACTTGAAATCAATTCTCCACTGACCTTTAGGATCAGAGGAACCCATCATAAAAATTTGAGGTCAATTGGATTTGGTTAGCCCCACTAATTGGGTTAATTAAGCCACTTAGTCATTTTAAATTTTAAAAATTCATAACTTTCAAAATATCTTTCAAAAATTCACCAAATTGGTTTTGGAGTCTCTCTGATATCAGGGAGTTTAAGAAAATTAAAATTTCAATTTTCTAAAAAAGTTGATTTTTAATATTATTTTAATATTTTTAATAATTAAAAAATAATAAAAATTACAAAAATAATAAAATTCACCAAAATGTTATATTTTAAATTTTAATCACTTAGGAACAAACCCCATATTTTTCCTAGGTCTATTTAGTGAGATATTAAATTTTTAAAGCTCTAGGGTGATTTTAAAATTAAAAAAATATATTTTCTAGCATTTTCACCAAAATAATTATAATAAATCAAAGAAAAATCAGAAAATTGCAAAGTTTGGTTCTCTGGAATCCTTGATATCAGAGAGAATTTTAAAAATTATAAAATTTATTTTTCAACATTTATTTTATTTTTTAAATTAATTAATATTCCAGAACTTAAAATAATTCTAATAAATAAAATATAATTCAAAAAATTACAAAATTTGGTCCAAGTGGTCCTCTTGTCATTAGGAATGTCCCCTAATTTTCTTAAGGACAGAAACTTTCCCTTGGTCATATTATTGAATTTTCCTTGGAAATTTCTATTTTCTACAAAAAATAATTATATAAATAAATTAAATACAGAAAAATCACGTTTTCTCCTCTCATGTCTTCATTGACACATAAGTGAAGTCACATAAAAATTTCAAGTTCATTTGAGTTCAATTTAGTGAGTTATGAAATTATTAGGCTTAAAGGGCAAAATGGTAATTAAAATTTTAATCCTTAATTAAGACTTTAGGTTTAATAAAAAATTAACAAGTAAAATATTTGATCCTAATCTGATTTGGATGATTGAAATTAAATAATTAAAGGGTAGAAACCCATTAAGCAATTTAAAATGATTAAACTTTAATTAAATAATTAATCGAATTTGGAAGAATAATAAATTTGGAATTATTAAAATAGGGATATTATTAGGAAGAAATTTATTCTTTAATTTAAAAATCCCTAAATTAATCATCTCATTAATACTCAACTCTTAATTAAAATGATAACTCAAATTTAAAATATTAAAAGACTTAATCATTAAACTAAAATTAAATCATTAAACTCTTTCAAAAATTTTAATTAAATTAAATTAAATTAAATTAAGATTAAAAGTTGAATTAAATTAAGTTAAAATTAAATTAAATTAAATAAACAAATTAAATTAAATTAAATGAATTAAATACATTAAATTAAATAAATAAAATTAAATTAAATTAAATTAATTAAATAAATTAAATTAAATTAAATAAATTAAATTAAATTAAATTAAATTAAATTAAAATTAAATTAAATTAAATTAAGAAATTAAATTAAATAAATCGAATTGAATTAAATTAAATCAAATCAAACTAAATTAAACTGAATTAAATTAAATTAAATTAAATTAAATTAAATTAAATTGAATTAAATAACCTCACTTAAGACATGAAAAAATAAATCTAAAATAACTTGAACACTATTCCAAACTTAAATCATTAATTTGAACTTAAATTTGAATCACAAATCACTAAATACTATTTTGCCCTTAGGAGCTTTTATTATCATAACTCCTAAATGGGATATCAAATGAAGTGACACTTCACTTATAAGGATATTCAAACATCCTAGATTCACTCGAAGCAAGTAAACAAAACTTGAAAACCTCGGACGATCGATTCATTTACACAATTAAATCCATTTGGACTTGAAACAATCCTAGAAATATTGAAAAGATGTTTAAGATTCTTCTAAGCACTTCCTCAATATGATAGGATATTTACAAGAACGATTGAACTTAATCGTTCTTTGATGAAGAAAATCGTCTTCAAACCAAAAACACAAAGAACCTAGACGTCATAGGAAACGACTAGCTATAGGATTAGGAATTTGGTAGAAAACCATAAACCTTTCCCTTAGCTTTACCTAGGAACTTGCTTAAATATTCTAACCGTGTTTTAAGTGCGACTCGGAATGACTGGGAAGACCCTCCGAGTACGCTTTTATTTTATCGCAGTTTATTTTATTGCAAATGCACTTTATTCTTCTTGCATGATAAACAACAGATTGCATGAAAACCGACACCTTTAGGACAAAAACCAAACCGAAACCCAAAATTAAAATAAAAGACACTACAAGATAAAATTCACCTCCACAACATTTCAAAATATAAGACAACTCAAAATTTAATCACAAACGAACACAAAACTACAATTACAACTAAATTAAAACGTCTTGTTGGATGATCGGGAATACCTCGGATGATGTAACCTACGTGTTGCTAACGGGATTTCCCACGGTCTAAATGAAAGTGTGGAACTCATTCGATTGAGTTTAGCAAATTCATCCGGACTAAGTGAATCCGATAAAAATAATGATGCCGGAAGGATGGAACCGTGGGATCTTAACCGGTGTCGTTATAATCAACTTTAAGATTTGTTTTAATTAAAACACAAAAAAACACTTGGAAATTAAGACTTCTCTAAACCAGAACACTTCTCTCATCTCTTGATTTATGATTTCTAAAACTAAACCTCTGCAACAACAAGGAGCTCGGAGCATGGTGGGCAGCACGACCATCGTCGTCGAGAAAACTTGAATCTACTTCGACAGAACTTTCCTAGAATTAAATAACAAAGCCATAGGACTTCGAGGTAGTTTGCACTAGTGCAACATAAATCCTCAACTCTCCGTTAGGCATTTGCATTGCAAATTAAGCCCTAACCGGTCTTAGGATTCCGAGGTAGTCGTCCGATACGACATAAACCCTCATATCTTCTAGGCAATTTGTATGATTCTATCATATAAATATAAGCCCTAATTAACTAAATTGGCAAGATTAAAACATTAAATAAACATTAGGATTTTCCTAAATCCAAGCCAAACAATAGGGTAGTCGGGAGATTACCGGAGTCCGCTTCGAATCCGTGATCTCTCCTACTTTTCTTCCTTTGAATTCCCAAAATAAAAATGTTCCAAATTTGATCCATTCCCTATTGAAATTCCAAAATTCAACCCCTTGAAAAACTTAAACTTTGAAATTCTTGAGAGCAGAATTATTGATTATTATCGAGAGTTTTCTTAGGTGATTCCCATCACTTAAGATGTAATTAACTATAGGGGCTTGCCCTTATAGGGAACTTTAAGAACCTGGGTAATATAAACCCCGTTTAATAGTTTCATATTAAGCAGGGAATTTGTCGGCTTATAAAATTGGTTCGCAGACCAAACGGATGTCACAAACCTTTCTAGTTTATTTAATCGAGCCCCATTATCAAGCAGTGTGTACTATTCTTCGGGATGTATACACGGTTTGTGGTGCGGCGCTCGTTTATATGAACTATTCGGGATGTGAGATCAGTTTGATTTCATATCTTAAAATTTTCAAATTTAAAATTATTTTCAAAATCAAATACTACTTTTCAAATTATTTATTTAAATTAAATTAAAATTCGCCGACAATTTTTGTAGGCGACTCTCTTTTCAAAATACAACACACAACCTAAAAGTATGCCGACAAGGATCTAGCCTTAGGCTTTTCCTTTGACTATCCTAGAGGATTAGAATTGGGACCCACCACTTAGAAATTCAAACCACTTCTTAACTCCCTGCAAACTCCACAAACTTGATTGTAGACCCCTAATCACCTGGAGGGTTGAAATCAAATGCGGAAGTTTAAAGGATGAGTTCCTATAGGACTCTTTGGCCTTAGGATCGCCTCGGTGGCCTGGTCTCAGTGAAGGGTTGACTTACACACACACTACGCCTATGCACTACACTTTCACACACCTCTTAAAACCACACCCATACCCACTTGACCTCCCGACTCATGCAGGTGATTCACATGGATGGTCCTCAACCCCTAAGCCCTCGGCTAAGAGGGTTAGGAACAACATAGTGGGTGCCTCAAATGAGTCCCTTCATGGCTCATGTGGGCTTGATATGGCTTCATGGCTCAACCAAAATGATTTCATTTCACTTACATTCACCCAAGCTTCAATTTTCCAAATTTTTAATTTTTGACTCCCGGACCCTACACCCGCTGCTCTACCCAAAACCCTTGAAACTCCCCAAAATTTGCAAAATCACCTAAATCACCCAAAAATTCTCAAGATCAATCCTAAACATGGCCTCACCAATCAAATTGATAATTCATAGCCAAAAATACCTCCCAATACCCTCCAAATACCCAAAATGCCCCTCTTAGCCAAAAAAATCCAAAAATTCAGAAAATTCCCAGAAAATTCCAGAAAATCCCAAATATTCCCAATTTCATTTTGTTTAACTACACCATGGGCCAATTTTGTCAATTTACCCCACTTTTATTAAAACCCCCAATTTGACCCAATGTCAAACCAAACACTTCTCTCATCTCCTGATTTATGACTTCTAAAACTAAACATCTGCAACAACAAGGAGCTCGGAGCATGGTGGGCAGCTCGGCCATCGTCATCAGCAAAACACGAATCTGTTTCAAAGAAAACTTTTCTTTAGTTTAAACAATCAACTCATAGGACTTCGAGGTAGTTGCTACTAGGCAACATAAATCCTCAACTCTTCGTTAGGCATTTGCATGATCATGTCATGTAAATTAAGCCCTAACCGTCCTTAGGGTTCCGAGGTAGTCGTCCGTTACGACATAAACCCTCACACCTTCGAGGCTATTTGTATGATTTTATCATACAAATATAAGTCCTAATTAATTAAAATTGGCAAGATCAAAACATTAAATAAACATTAGGACTTTCCTAAATTCAAGCCAAACAATAGGATAGTCGGGAAATTACCGAAGTTCGCTTCGAATCCGTAATTTCTCCTACCTTTCTTCCTTTCGAGTCCCCAAAATAAAATGTTCAAAATTTGATCCATTCCCTATCGAAATTCCAAAACTCAATCCATCGAAAACTTAAACCTCGAAATTCTCGAGAGCATAACTACCGATTATTATCGAGAGTTTTCTTAGGTGATTCCCGTCACTTAAGATGTAATTAATCGTAGGGGCTCGCCCTTATAGGGAACTTTAAGAACCTGAGTAATATAAACCCCGCTTAATTCATTTATATTAAGCGAGGGAATTTGTCGGCTTATAAAATTGGTTCGCAGACCAAACGGATGTCACAAATCTTCTAGTTTATTTAATCGAGCCCCATCATCAAGCCATGTGTCTATTCTTCGGGATAGATACATGGTTTGTGATACGGTGCTCGTTTATATAAACTATTCGGGATGTGAGATCAGTTTGATTTCATATCTTAAAATTTTCAAATTTAAAATTATTTTCAAAATCAAATACTACTTTTCAAATTATTTATTTAAATTAAATTAAAAATTCGCCGACAATTTCTATAGGCGACCTCTTTTCAAAAAATACAACACTCAACCTAAAAATAAGCCGTACAATTTCTGGCGACTCCGCTGGGGATTAGTTCCTCTCTCCATTTCGATCAAATAGTTCTGCTTTCAAAAATCGGTAGTGTATCCATGTCCCTAATGGATCAAACTACCCTTCTTTCCGTTGGAATATTATGTTCATTTCTACCTTGAACGAGTATGGCCAACATTCTCTTGGATTTAGGAGCCACTGTTTAGACATCCCTAAACAGAGAGGTTCCGAGATCCTTTTGCCTCATTTCTGAGGCGGGGTGGACCCCCAATAGGTGTTAGTTTAGGAGTGATCCTTCGAGTCGAGAAGTCTTGCATAAGACTTTCTTTTCCTTTCCAACTCTGAATCAGATTCATTACCTTCTCTACACCTTTGAACATTCCGTTCTAAATAAACAAACCCTCTAATGAATGACTCTTTTAACAAATATACATGAACAAGAATGTGTTCGGACTCTTTTAGATTCCTTTCTTTTCGTCCCGACGAGAAGAAGCATAACTCGGGATCGACAATCGAATCTACATTGCAGATATGGAAGCCCCAAAACTGATTTTCTCCTTCACCAATGGAATGGACTTCGTTGTTTACAAGGATGAGCTGTCCGACAATGGGATCATCCGGTTTGGACAAGGATTCGAAAACACAAATGTCAAGATCGCTGACGTTACCCTTTTCGCACTAATGGACAAAGTGCCAGAAACTGAGAAACCCATGATTGAGTTCAACCTTAAATCAACTCAAGAGTTTCCTCCTCTACAAAGGGTTCCAGCTGAGAGGAGTACCGCTGTCCATAGAAGGACCGTTATCTCTACCCCCACCGGTCTAGTCGTCTCTGCACCTACCCCGGCTCCCGCCAACCGAAGGGGAAGGAAGTTCAAATTTGTAAAGAACATGTTACCGTGGAGGGTACGGATTTCCGTGCAAGACCTTCTGTTTTCGAAATCGGGTCCAGCTCAAGGGTTCCACCCCTAACACGGACTCGGAGGAGAAACAGAGGCGGGAAGATTGCCGGGAAGGCCGGAGCTGCCGAAGTCGCTCTCCTGAAGAAATTCCCGAGTACACACCACTACCCGAATACATACCATTGTCCGAGTATACACCCCTTTTGGAAGGAAGTAGATTCCATCCCCTTTCCGCCGCAGTCGACGAGGAAAATGTCCGCAGGATTGCCTCTACATTACCTCGGCCCGCATACTATAATGACAACAGAAAGAAAAGGGCAAGGATTACACCATTTGCCCGACTACAGACTGTGATTGAGAAATTAGCAAAGAAAGAAAGATGCCCCGTATCAGAAATTTTAAGAAGGATAGGGCGGGTGCCAGCCAAATCGCGTCTTGGGTCGCGAGTAGAATCTGCTATCGCTGCAGAAGAGCCTAATAAGAAGATGAAGGCTAGTCCACTCGTTGTTGTTTCGGGTTTACGGATCGGGGAGGATACCACCTTCCAGAGCATTCGAGTGACGGACCATCCGGTCCTGGGCCTTCTATCGCTAGAAGGATGGTATGGCGTCCCACTACCGGCCAATTAAGACCGAAACAACGACAAGAAAAGGAAAGTCTCGTCAGGAGACTTGAGTCCGAGGAAAGTGCTACTGCAGTAAAGGAGACTCATGAGAAAAAAACTCGACAATTGTCACATGACAACTGCAAGGATGTACAGAAAAGACCTCTAGAAGATGCTATGGAAAAGTTAAGAACTGATATTCGGCGACTAGCAAGGGAGAGAGAGGAGAAATTCGGAGATGAAGTTGACTCGTCAGAGTTCATGGATGATGAGTATGCAGAAATTAACATGGTTGAAACACGAGCTTCATCGGCTTCACAAGGGCTCCTGCAGCCGCAGAAAGAGAGGAGCCGGAAGTAATGAGGAGGCAGCTTCAAGAGAAAGATGATACGATCGCCCAAATGGTGAAAAGGATGGAAGAGATGGCTGTAGCCCTAGCCACTCTCCAGAGTCAGGTTCAACCCCAAAGGGAAACACCCCCGGAAGTCATTCACATTGTAGACGGAGGAAAGGAGATTACATCCGTCAACGGGGATGATCAATTAAAGAAGGATGCAACACAAAGTATGATTCCGGAAAAGGATATCAAGAGCTTGGTGGAACAGCAGGTGCGAGAAGCCTTGGCACAATAAAAGAGCGGAACATCCATTCGGACGGGTAGACCTTACCCCGAAGAATTCGACGCTGTCCAATATCCGAAAGGCTTTGTACCACCTCTGTTCAAGACCTTTGATGGAACCGGAAACCCTCGGCAGCATGTTGCACATTTTCGTGCCGATTGTTGCAATGCCGGCGGAAGTGATACTTTACTCTTCCGAAAATTTGTCGACGACTCGTCGTGGTTCGCCTTTGATTGGTATGCGGAATTACCAAACGGCTCGGTGAAGACATTTTCGAATTAGAAAACCTCTTCATCGAGCGATTTGCCGTAGCTCGAGCACCACATCACTATAGGTGATTTAGTGGTAGAGAAGCGAGCCGAATGAAACCTTGGTGGACTACATACTTCGATGGAGGAATCTAAGTATGAAGTGTGAGCCACGACTACAAGAACAACGACGCAATCGGTATTTTACTTAAAAGCATTCATGGCCCGATAGCACTTCTCCTCGAGGGATTTACTATTAAGACTTTCGAGAAGTTGTTAAGCAAGGCCGGAAGCTTGCAAGAGGAGGCGAAGCAATTAAGTTTCACCGATAAAGCAGACAAACGAAGCCCGTGAAAACTTTTGAAAAGAAGTCCGGATCGTCGCAGCGAGTCGATAAAGGCAAGCGAGCTCGATACAAATATCGTCGAACGGCCGCGAAGAACCTCAACGGACTACAAGCAACCCCGACCCGGCTATCGGTCATCTCAACAATATGAACAACCGCCTCGTCCACAACGGACGTTTAGGGAGTTCCCGAGCGAGAGTATCCGTTCGAAGAATGAGGCGGTGCCGAAAATGTTCCACGACCGATGAAGACTCCGGATTTCCAACCGCTGCAGCCTAAAAGACCAGAAGAAGTCGACAAGAGAGGTGATCCCAACTTTTGCCCTTACCACCGGATGCTTGGGCATAAGATAGAAGATTGTATTACCTTCAAGAGTTGGCTCAACGACAATCTCCGGAAAGGGAATATAACGATCCCGAAAGAATACATGAAGGAACCCCAGAAATGAGGTTCCGTCAATGTTATCTCGACGGATTTCATTGTTCCGATAGATCCCTATGCGACTGATGATGGATGGACTACCGCTCGGACAAAGTCTTCGAAGAAGATTTTAGATCACATCCAAACCGCTTCGGTGCGAGCTTCAATTCAAAGTTCGAAAACTGTCAAGTCGGCGCTATCACTTGCAATAGAAGAGCAACCTCAACAAGAGACGATCGAAGAAAAGAAGAAAACCGACGAAGAAGAGAAGACCGAGGCACCTAAGGCTGGACTAGGGGCCGCTTATCCTAGGATAGTTGTTTCGATTCGAGGGAGAAATCCCTCGAACCTCCGACTCTGTATGATTATCCGCTCACTCCGGTGGGATCTTATAATGATGAGGGTTATGGCGTTGGCTACGTTTTCGATCGTTTCTAACGATTACGTAACTAGCGACAATCAACCTAATCCGGACGTCGATTCCGATACAAATGACGATTCTCAAATCATACACAATCTCGACGATCACAATGACGAAGAAGACATCCACCAGGGAGGCTACGAGAGTTCAACAAGCAACGAATCTATTTGCGAATTTCGAGGAGCTCCAATCACAATAGAATTAGAGCCTTCAGACTCCAAAGCTAATCCTGAAGAACCTGTCGTTCCGATTCAGGAGGAGACACCAGCAAACTCAATGCTAAATTCAGAAGAAATCACAGAAGTCAACCTAAGAAGTGGAAGGGTTCTACCTCCGAGAATGGGTCCAAAGGACAAAGGAAAGCGTGTGGTTGTTCGAAAGAACCAACCCGGCAGAAGAAATACCCATTCGAGAAGAAAACGAGGCACATGAAAACAAAGTGGACTACAACGTGCTAGCCCATCTTAGGAAACTACCGACCGAACCGAGCATCTACGACGCTCTCATCTTATCAAAGGAGATGAGAGAAGCTCTGATCAAGGCCTTACTTGATCCAGAGATTTGCTTAGCTCAAATGGCCGGAGAGTCCTTAGATGAGGTTTGCTCGTTAAAGGAACAACGAGGTGTTACCTTCACGGACAATGACTTACTACTTGGGACGACGGACCACAACCGACCGTTGTACATTTCGAGTCATAATTGGGAAGTTTACACTCTCCGCAGTATTGGTGGATCCAGGAGCATCGATCAACATAATGAATCTTCGAACGCTAGCATACTTGGAAATTGATGCTCGCGAGCTTGAAGCGGACAAGATGTTATTAAGAGGATTCAACCAGAAAGGAGAAAGAGCCCTCGGATCAATAACACTGCTAATGAAGACCGGTGACTTAGCAAAGACAACCGCGAAATTTCACATAATTGATTCAGAAACATCGTTCAACGCTCTACTGGGCCGACCATGGATACATGAAAACGAGGATGGTACCATCATCTCTACATCAATGCATTAAATACTACGATGGAGGGGAACGAGTGTATTAAAGGTGACTTACAACCGTTCTCCGTACATGAAATCGGAATCCATGAAGATGCAACTTATTATGCACCTCCGAAGAAAACAATCTTCTCCGGAGATACCATAACAAATGAAGCAAAGGAAATTTGGGACAACGAAGAACCCGAAATTCTAGTCCAACGAGTCACTCACCACTCCCTTACGGAGAGATGGTGAAGGTTTCTCCACAACTCGCATCCGAGGTCGAGGCCGGGGACGAGGTCGTGGCGAGACATTAGGACGATCGGACGGAGGAAACCAGCCATCAATGTCGATTGGGAAGATAGTTCTGAAGAAGAAAAAGAAATCAAACAAGAAGCAGCGACAATAAGTCGGAAGAAGCCGCAATTCAGAATCCCTCTCGAAGATGAAAGAAACGAAGAATATAAATCGATGTACGAGAAGATTAACAACTATGTACATACTATGACCCTGACCCCGATCCATTCTAATAAGATCGAGGGTATGGAGGTCAAAGAGGTACGTAGCGGTGGTGCAAAGCCCGTCAAATTCTACCGTGGTGCTCCTTCCTCCAAAACTGAAAATAATGTACAATTTGAAGATGCTACTTCATCAGAATTAATGGAATTACCTTTTGAGTGGTACTCTCCCTGTGTTCAAAATTTAATTCAGCGTGGTTTCTTACCTCGACAATGGACAAAAGGTCGATCACAACATTTCGAGAAATTATGGAATAACTCCGGTCGTCCACCCAATTCAAAACATGGTCTCGGATTCGGCACGGCAGGATCGGTTGACGATACCGAATTTTGCATGGTTGTCACTTGCGAGTCTAATGAAAACTCGTATGGAAACTACGGAAGAACTCGAAGATTTACAAATCGGAGATGCTCCACCAGAGTTCGAAGAAGAGATCAAATCTACAATAGATGAGTTAACGGAAGTTAACTTGGGTACTAGCGAAGAACCTAGACCTACCTTTGTTAGCTCCTTACTCAATAAAGAAGACTCCGAAGAAATAACTAAGTTATTAATGGAATTTAAAGACTGTTTTGCTTGGAGCTACGATGAGATGCTGTGTTTAGCTCCAGAGGTCGCAGTCCATAAGCTAGGGGTGGATCCTGCTTCTGTTCTAGTCAGACAAGGTCCCCGAAGAATGCCTCTAGAAATCGAACAACAAGTCATAGTTGAAGTTAAAAAGCTAATAGACGCTAAATTTGTCCGTAAAGAACAATACCCGACTTGGTTAGCCAACGTGGTACCAATCGAGAAGAAGAATGGTCGGATCGAATTTGTGTGGATTTCGGAGATTTAAACAAGGCATGTCCAAAAGATGAATTTCCTCTACCGATCCCGTAATTAATGATCGACATTGTTTCAACACATGAAATATTCTCATTCATGGATGGATCTTCGGGATACAACCGGATAAAAATGGCTCTGAAGATGAAAAATTTACAGCATTCAGAACGCCGATCGGAGTATATTGCTACACAGTGATGCCATTCGGATTGAAGAACGCAGGAGCAACCTACCAGAGAGCGATGACAAGAATTTTTGATGATCTCATCCACAATCAAGTCGAATGCTACGTGGACGATGTGGTCATCAAAAGCAAAGTAAATGAAAACCACTTGTATGATTTGAGAATTGTTTTCGAACGATTAAGACAATTTAACCTTAAGATGAATCCCTTAAAATGCGCCTTCGGCGTCACCTCCGGAAATTCTTAGGATTCGTTGTCCAACATCGTGGAATTGAAATCGATCCGGAAAAGATTAAAGCTATCTTAGAAATGCCACCTCCCGTAACCTTAAAACAACTACGATCTTTTCAAGGGAAGTCGGCATATCTTCGACGCTTTATCTCGAATTTGTCGGGTAGGTGTCGACCTTTCTCGGCACTAGTTAAAAAGGACGCAAAATTTATTTCGGGAAGAGAAATGCCGAGAGGCGCTTCGAGGACATTAAACAATATTTAATGACACCTCCTGTCTTAGCGACCTCAGGTCTCGGGTAGACCGCTGATACTTTATACCGCGGCTTTAGACGACTCTCTCGGAGCCTCGTTAGCTTGTGTCAATGATGAGGGTAAAGAAAATGCTCTTTACTACCTAAGCCGTCGTTTACTTCCGACGGAAATAAGGTATCCCGCAATCGAAAAGCATTGTTTGGCCCCGATCTTCGCCGCTCAAAAGCTCGTGCACTACATGCTTTCTCATAAGGTCAACCCGATCTCGAAATTTAATCCTTTGCAATACTCGATGACCCGCCCAACGCTTTCCGCGGACTTGCCGGATGGTCGATGATATTATCGCAATTCGATATAACTTTCGTGCCTCTTCGTGCCGTAAAGGGACAAGTCTTAGCAGACTTCCTCGCAAGCACACCCTTTGCGGCAGAATCTCCTCTCAATGACGACTCTGCGGATGAACAAATAATGAACCTAGAAGACCCCGATGATCAACGTTGGGAATTATATTTCGACGGAGCATCTTCGAGTACACAAAGACGAAGAATCGCAAGTGATAGTGCCCGTGAAGGCGGGGATCGGACTAATCTTTATAACACCGGAGCGGGGGATGTTAAGATACTCCTACCACTTGACGAGCCGTGTACAAATAACGAAGCAGAATACGAAGCCCTCATAACAGGACTGGAATTAACTATTCAAATGGGTATAACAGACATCAACATCTATGGGGATTCGCAATTAATCATTCAACAGATCGCCGGACAATACAAAATTTTAAAACCAATACTCGAGCAATACTTCCAGTATGCCATACAGCTGTTGGAACAGATTCCAAATGTGACAATCTACAAAATTCCCAGAAAAGAAAACGCTCTAGCGGATGCACTAGCCCGTCTCGCAAAAGAATTTGCTTGTTTGCAAGATGAATCGATGGAAGTGTCGGTTCACGGACGTCGAGTCCTATCACGGCTCGACATAGACACAATACACAAATCGAAAAAAGAAAAAGGATCGATTGCAAGAAGTGACGTAAAAACACGGAAGATTGGCGACGGCCATTAACGGATTACTCGCAAACAGGAAAACTACTGGACGATAGGTCGTTAGCTCATCGATCAAGAAAAGAACTCGTCATACGCATTAATAAACAACACATTATACGGAAGGTCTTTTGATCAAATGTGGCTAAGGTGCCTAAGCGGGTCCGAGGCCCGTGAAATTGTTAAAGAGGTGCATTCGAGACTCGTGGCGCTCACCGATCGGTCCGAAGATGAAAATGAAAATTAAAAGACTAGGGTACTACCGGCCCTCGATGATGACCGACCGCATGAAAATCGCCAAGAGCCGTCACCAGCTGCAAGTGCACGGAGTGGTTCTACACCAACCTCCAAACGTGCTACATCCGACAATCGCATCGTGGCCATTCGAATGTTGGGGCACGGATATAGTGGGTCCAATAGAACCACCATCTTCGAAAGGACATCGCTTCATTCTTGCGGCTACAGATTACTTTTCCAAGTGGGCAGAGGCAGTTCCACTTAGAGAAGTAAAAGCACACCATGTGCTACAATTTTTCAAGAACCAAGTTGTCTACCGTTTCGGAGTGCCGCGCAGAATCATCTCAGATAATGGGTCAGCATTCAGAAGCACGCAAATCAACAATTTTGTCAGGAGACACGAAATCGACCGGCGATATTCAACAATTTACTACCCAAGAGCAAACGGCCTCGTCGAGGCTTTTAATAAAACTCTCGTTCAAATTTTAAAGAAGACTTTAGACGACAATAAGAGAAATTGGCACGAGAAGTTATTAGAAGCCTTATGGGCCTACCGGACAACCTTCGTAACTCCTACTCAAGCTACACCTTACGCTCCGGTGTATGGGTCCGAGGCAGATGTTACCCTAGAGGTCCGAACCTTCCTTCACTCGAATTGCGATTGCAAACAAGATCACGACGGAAGAGAATGCCAAATCGCGACTAGAAGAATTGGAAAGCCTGGAAGGGAAAAGACTTGTAGCGCAGCAGAATTTAGAACTATACCAAGCTAAGATGGTTCAAGCCCATGACAGACTGGTCCGCCCAAGGACCTTCAAAGTTGGTGACTTAGTTCTCGTTCTCAAAAGACCTATTCTTGCACACCGCAAGATAGAGGAAAATTTGAACCCTCTTGGGAAGGGCCGTTTGTGATTGAGGCAGTCTACTCAGGAGGCTCCTACCAGCTAGTGAATTACCAAGGAGAACGACATATGCTTCCGATCAATGGACGATACTTGAAAAAGTATTACGCTACCTGATGTTTCGAAGGAATGAATTTTCCATCCCTAGAAGCACGGGTGAAGTAATTACTTATGACCGGGTCCGAACCCAAAATAATAAAAAATGTGCTAAAATAAATAAAATCATGATAATAAAGTTTTCCTTGTTTTCTCCCTTCCAAATCAAAATCTCTTTCTTGATCTTTTCCTACTTCATTCCTGTTGAATTTAAAAAATATAAAAATAAAAAAAAATTGTCTTTAATAAACATTTTCTTAATGTTCTTGTTCTTAGATGCACCCCCGATCCTTTTCCTCGTCTTTTCGCGAGGAAATGTCGAACGGGCGGTTGGTCCCGAACTTTAGAAATGGCGTAAGCCTCGCACTCGATGAAAAGAGGGTGAAAGATGGAGCGATAATGAGATTGACTCAGACTTCGCACCAGCAGGCCTGCAATACGAGGAAAGTGACTGGGTCCCGATTGACCGAGAGGAACTGCCTAGTCAGACAGTAATGAAAGTGGGTGGCCCGAGCCACCAATCCGGCAGCAAGAAAAGAAAAACAAACACTGAAGAGGACAAGAGAATCAAGTCTGTAGTTGCTACAGCAGAGGGCGAGCTTGTCGCCGCCGCGCCTACGTAAACTCGAGAAATACGAAGAGCTACTCTCACAGCAACTCAACGAAGGAATAAAAATCACCGTATCCGCAAGATGTTAACTAAATTAGCGACGGACCAGCGCGACGAGACGAGCTTGCTACGCGCGTGCATATACTTCAAGGATACCGGTTCGCCAGAACCCGAAGGAAGGAGGCCAGCTCCGGGATGACGGAAGAAACCGGAGAAATCTCAAGAAGAACGAAGAAAGAAGGCTACTACGCCACCGGATGAAGCCACCGGTAATGCATGACCTTATCGCGGAAGCAACCCCGGAGGATGTCCCGATGGACATCATCCCCGAGGAGCCGAGGTATGCGGGAGAACGTGAAGGGATTGAGCCATATATCCCACAAGACGTCACCGGGCCTCGCCATTTGCAAATTATCCCGTAATACGAGCTAGAAAGAATACGGAATGTCCAAAAGAAAACTTTTGAATACTTCGAGATAATCGTAGGCAGGGAGGATCAATATACTAGAAGGCCTCGAGTTACATACGTACGTATTCTCGAATACGAACAACAACAAATCGTGGATCGCATCCGGATTTGAAAAAGATGGGCCGAGCAGGTCGCTTAAGAGAAAACACATACTCGAACCCCGGAGATGGATGCCGGGGAAGGGGAGAATTACAATACAATGTGGATGCTCGCTACAACTTCGCAGAAGACGGAAGGGAAACCCACCGGGGATACTTCGTCATGGCCGAGTGGATCCAATGCCATTAGTCATTAAAAGGATGGTAAAAAGGATGATAACATGGAGGGTACTGCCAAGCATATCGCATACCCAACAGTTGCATCATTAACATTTACAAGAAGGGTGATCGCATTCCCCCACACATGATCATCACGACTTTGTCGACCTTTCGCATGCGTTCTTTTCCGAATGAATGTAATATCATGTTCGGATCCGACCTCCGCATAGCAGGCCCGTGTGAGTTCCGAGGGCCGATAAAGATACCATTACCGGTAGGTTCCGTCATGATACCGAAAGGCAACGGAGCGGATGTCGCTAAACATTGCATATCGGAGTACCAATGAAGCGGATCTCGCTTACTTTCGAAGGATGGACGACGGGAAAGCACCTTACCACTTCCAGACGTACCCGGAGCTGGAGAGCCTCCGACCTTACGAGCCGTGAGTTACATGTAAAATATCACACCTCCAACGTACATCCATACGGCGTCCTCGCCAAGGATGGCTTGGAAGTTGATGTTATCGACCATGTACCTCACTATTCGTACATGGATTTTCGACGGATACCTTTTTGGATGGATCGACAAAGATCATACATAGTCCGTTTTGAGTCTACATGGATTGTATGAGATGTATTCCGGATCGAGTCGTATGATGTATCTTCAACATGATTGGAATGAAAGTGACCATGTCACAATTTTGGCCTTCACCTCTTTTGTGCAAATTGACTGGGAAACGTCATTAAAGTTAAACGAACTTCAAACAAAGAACAGAAAAAAATAATAATAATAATAAAAATAAAATAAAAAAAATATAAAAATATAAATAATAAGTGAGAATTATTTTTCCTTAAAAATCCAAGCATAAAAAAATAACTTCAAAATCCACGTGAACGTTAAATAAAATTCACATGAACATTAAATACACAGCTAATTTTTTTTTTTTTTGGAAAGTTAAAGGACAAACAGAATGAAAATGAATCTCAAATCGGATCCCACTCTAAATTCATCTGTTCAGACATTTTCAAATCAACTTCAAATCGAAACTTACCTCAAGAAGCTTTGAAATTCTCTGTCGAGACAACTCTTCCTCACAAGAGACCCACACTTCAATTTCAGAACCCTAAACCTTTTTTTTTCGTCACATCGAAATCATTTCGATTTCTGTGGCCTGCCTTTCTTCCTGTATGGAGATCGACTAGGTCTATTGACACGGAGCCACGAGCTTTGTCTGATTTGGTTCTGATGGCATGAGACTGGTTCCCTCTTCACACAAATAAACTTCCGAGATTGGAACCTTGTTCCAATTCTCATTAAACTTTCGAGATTGGAATTCATTTCCGATTCTCATTAAACTTTCGAGATTGGAATCCATTTCCAATTCTCATTAAACTTCCGATATTGGAATTCATTTCCGATTCTCATTAAACTTTCGAGATTGGAACCTTGTTCCAATTCTCATTAAACTTTCGAGATTGGAACCTCGTTCCAATTCTCATTAAACTTTCGAGACTGGAACCTCGTTCCAATTCTCATTAAACTTTCGAGAGTGGAACCTCGTTCCAATTCTCATTAAACTTCCGAGATTGGAATCCATTTCCAATTCTCATTAAACTTTCGAGATTGGAATTCATTTCCGATTCTCATTAAACTTTCGAGATTGGAATCCTTTTCCAATTCTCATTAAACTTCCGAGATTGGAATTCATTTCTGATTCTCATTAAACTTTCGAGATTGGAACCTCGTTCCAATTCTCATTAAACTTCCGATATTGGAATCCATTTCCGATTCTCATTAAACTTTCGAGATTGGAACCTAGTTCCAATTCTCATTAAACCTTCGAGATTGAAATCAGTTTCCATTTCTCTTTAGACCTTTGAGATTGGAACCAATTTCCATTTCTCTTTAGACCTTCGAGATTGGAACCAGTTTCCATTTCTCTTTAGACCTTCGAGATCGGAACCGGCTCCATTTCTCTTTAGACCTTCGAGATCGGAACCCGTTTCCATTTCTCTTTAAACCTTCGAGATTGGAACCAGCTTCCATTTCTCTTTAAACCTCCGAGACCGAAACCGTATTCCGGTCTCTTTAAACCTTCGAGACTAGAACCCGATTCCAGCTTCTCTTTAAACTTTCGAGATCGATACCTAAATTCCGATTCTAACCCCTTCAATCAACACTTAAACTCCGATTCTCATTCTCGCGGCCGGTACCCCGATTCCAGCTTTTCTCCACAATCCCGGATTGGAACCTTGTTTCGAATCCAAACTTCGCATCTAAATTTCCTCAAATCGATTTTAAACCAAACTTCAATCTAAATTGAAACTCAAAATCTAAACTTACACATCAAAACTTAAACCAAAACAAACCGAAATCTAAATTGAAATTCCCCGCATCATGTGATCTCGGGATTCACCTCCTTTTCCTTTCCCCAGCGGGAGTTCGAGAATCTCCAGTCCCAAAGATATACTCGACACTCCCCGACGGAATTCTTCTACTTCGTCCCAAGTGTGTCACTTAGACATCCGTGTTGGTTTTGTTGATCTTTTCGGTCAACGCCAATACGCGCGGTGTGCTTCGGTTAAGACACCACACCTATTGGGGGTCCATTTGTCGACCTCATTTTGTAGAGGTATTCTCTTCTTCTCTTTAGTACTTATGGATCTAGACTTGCAGCTTTTCCTTCGACTATCCTGGAGGATTAGAATCGGGACCCACCACTTAGAAATTCAAACCACTTCTTAACTCCCCGCAAACTCCACAAACTCGATCGTAGACCCCTAATCACCTGGAGGGTCGAAATCAAATGTGGAAGTTTAAAGGATGAGTTCCTATAGGACTCTTTGGCCTTAGGACCGCCTCAGGTGGCCTCGGTCCGGTGAAGGGTCGACTTACACACACACTACACCTATGCACTACACTTTCACACAACTCTTAAAACCACACCCATACCCAATTTGACCTCCCGACTCATGCAGGTGATTCACATGGATGGTCCTTAACCCCTAAGCCCTCGCGCTAGAGGTTAGGAACAACATAGTGGGTGCCTCAAATGAGTCCCTTCATGGCTCATGTGGGCTTGATATGGCTTCATGGCTCAACCAAAATGATTTCATTTCACTTACATTCACCCAAGCTTCAATTTTCCAAATTTTTAATTTTTGACCCCCGGGACCCTACACCCGCTTGGCCTACCCAAAACCCTTGAAACTCCCCAAAATTTGCAAAATCACCTAAATCACCCAAAAATTCTCAAGATCAATCCTAAACATGGCCTCACCAATCAAATTGATCATTCATAGCCAAAAATACCAAAAATTCCAAAAATACCTCCCAATACCCTTCAAATACCCAAAATGCCCCTTAGCCAAAAAAATCCAAAAATTCAAAAAATTCCCAGAAAATTCCAGAAAATCCCAAATATTCCCAATTTTATTTTGTTCAACTACACCATGGGCCAATTTTGTCAAGTTACCCCACTTTTATCAAAACCCCCAATTTGACCCATTTTAACCCAAAATGAACCCAATGTCAAACCAAACACTTCTCTCATCTCCCCGATTTATGACTTCTAAAACTAAACCTCTGCAACAACAAGGAGCTCGGAGCATGGTGGGCAGCTCGGCCATCGTCATCAAGCAAAACACGAATCTGTTTCAAAGAAACTTTTCTTTAGTTTAAACAATCAACTCATAGTGACTTCGAGGTAGTTTCGCCTAGGCAACATAAATCCTCAACTCTTCGTTAGGCATTTGCATGATCATGTCATGTAAATTAAGCTCCTAACCGGCCTTAAGGTTCCGAGGTAGTCGTCCGTTACGACATAAACCCTCACACCTTCGAGCGCTATTTCGTATGATTTTATCATACAAATATAAGTCCTAATTAATTAAAATTGGCAAGATCAAAACATTAAATAAACATTAGGGCTTTCCTAAATTCAAGCCAAACAATAGGATAGTCGGGAAATTACCGAAGTTCGCTTCGAATCTGTAATTTCTCCTACCTTTCTTCCTTTGAGTCCCCAAAATAAAATGTTCAAAATTTGATCCATTCCCTATTGAAATTCCAAAACTCAATCCATTGAAAACTTAAACCTCGAAATTCTCGAGAGCATAACTACCGATTATTATCGAGAGTTTTCTTAGGTGATTCCCGTCACTTAAGATGTAATTAACTATAGGGGCTTGCCCTTATATGGAACTTTAAGAACCCAGGTAATATAAACCCTGCTTAATTCATTTATATTAAGCAGGGGAATTTGTCGGCTTATAAAATTGGTTCGCAGACCAAACGGATGTCACAAATCTTCTAGTTTATTTAATCGAGCCCCATCATCAAGCCATGTGTCTATTCTTCGGGATAGATACATGGTTTTGTGATACGGTGCTCGTTTATATAAACTATTCTGGATGCGAGATCGGTCTGATTTCATATCTTAAAATTTTCAAATTTAAAATTATTTTCAAAATCAAATACTACTTTTCAAATTATTTATTTAAATTAAATTAAAAATTCGCCGACAATTTCTGTAGGCGACCTCTTTTCAAAAAATACAACACTCAACCTAAAAATAAGCAGTACACTCCTCAAACTGCTCTGAACAGTACTCCAAGCCATTGTCGATTCTCAAGTGCTTCAGCTCTGCTCCCATCTTATTTTCGGTGAGATTTAACCAGTCTCTGAATCGTTGAAAAGCTTCATATTTTGTTTTCAAGATAAAGACATATACCTTCCTGGTGTAGTCATCGATGATAGACATGAAGTATCTTCCTCCTCCATGAGTCTGAGTTCTAGCTGTGCCTCATAGATCACTGTGTACACAATCAAGAGGTTTCTTTGATGTATGTATTCTAATAGAGTACTTCACCCTGGTGGTCTTCCACAATACACACTACTCACAAAATTTTAGTTTGATGACCTGATCTCCACATAACAGGTTCTGCTTGGACAATTTCTGTAAGCCCCTTTCACTTACATGCCCCATCCTCATGTGTCATGCCTCGCACCGTCAGTTCGATCAACTGCATTTGAGACCGGTCACAGTTCTTCGAACTAAGGAGTATAGCCCATTATTTCTGATTCCTTTCATGACTATGAGAGAGCCATTAACTACTCCGATACAACTATTCTCTGCCTTGAATGAGTATCCATTCGACTCCAGCGTCCCTAAAGAAATCAGATTTCTTTTAAGTGTTGGGACGTACCTGACATGCCGCGAGATCCGTTCGCCTCCATCGAACATCTTTATTTTGATCGTCCCGTCGCTTATTACCCCGCAGCTTTATCGTCTCTAAGTGTAACGCATCAACCATTCGCTAATCAGTAGTGTTCGAACCGCCTCGCGAGGGAACATGTGGAAGGAGCACCCTGAGTCAAGGATCCACTCCTTGCTAGATTCAGATTTTGTGATCACCAGAGCTTCAGCAGATTCATAGCCGTCTGAGACTATGCTCGCTTCTCCAAAATCTTTAGTCTTCTCCTGAAAGCCTTTCTTTCTATCCGGACAGTTCTTCTTAAAATGCCCTTCCTTGTGGCAATGGTAGCATTTGTAAGATCTCTTAGAAGACTGGCTTCTACCATTCCTCCTAGACCTTGATTTGCTTTGATAACTTTTAGAACCTTTTTTGCTCGATCTTCCTCTAACCATCAGACTATCTCCGCTGGTTTCCCCCTTCATGTCATGCTTCTTCCGAAGCTCTTTGGCTCTGATAAATGATTTGAGCCTCTTCCAGAGTAATCGTCTGCGCCCTTCCATAGAGCATCACATCCTTGAAATGCTCGTAGCTCTTAGGAATAGAGTTTAACAACAACAATGTCTTGTCCTCGTCATCCATCTTGACATCTATGTTCTCAAAATCATCTATGATCTTGTTGAACTCGTCGATCTGCTCCAAGACTGATTTGTCTTCGTACATTTTGAAAGAGTATAGGCGCTATTTCAGAAATGTCACCTATTAGCCAGAGACTTAGTCAGATAGAGTACCTTGAGTTTGACCCAAAGTGATTGACCCGTTGGCTCCATCGACACCTCCCTCAGAACCTTGTCGCCCAAGCTTAAGATTATCAAACTATGAGCTTTGTCCAGCATGTCAATTTTCTCTTTCTCTGTCATGTCGGCCGGCAGTGCCGCCAGCCCTTGCAAGACTTCTGCAAAACTCTGCTGAACCAACAAGGCCCTCATCTTGACTCTCCACAGGCCGAAATCATTCTTTCATGTGAATTTCTCGATGTCAAATTTAGCGAATCCCATTATTGTGGCTTGATCCCACTAATATCTGGAATCCGCTCCGCTGAGCACCTGCTGAATTCTCAGAGCTGACCACCTGCAGGAGTCAACCTTCTGAATTAATTTTCTCCTGAAGAAATTTCCGGACAAGTGATTTTCTTCCAGAAATTATGTTGACGTTGCCTGCTTTAAGTTTATGGGAATATTCCTTTAGTAGGAATAAAACACTTCTTGTTTCCCTTTCAAATTAATTACCCCGCCTCTGCACGATTAATAGATTTTCCTCTGCACTAGCTTTCTAATTTAGTCAAGAAGAGCTGCGGCTGAAAAATAAAATTTCCCAACCAGCTTTAGTCAAGAAAAGCTGTGGCTGGTTGAATATAAAATTCCTGTCGCGGCGTGCGCTAGCTGTCGCGAAAATCCTCCTCCTTCGCGAGATCTACTAATTCGCAGACCGTTCCTCCTCCATCTCGCCGAACCGCACAACCTGCGGTCCGAATCCAGTCGATCAAAGCTTCCACTGCTCACCGAATCTGTCGCGATTCGGTTGCCTGCAATGCGATCCCGCCTGCTCCTCTGTTCGTGATGCGAACTCTTATTCTTCGTCGCTGGCCGCGAACACGTTCACACGACAAGAAGTATGGATCTTCACACATACGGTGTCAATTGTTGTGAGATATGTACTTCTTGGTATAGAAATGAAACGCAAAGAACACAAGCAAACACAAATTGTTTACGTGGTTCGATCCAACTGGATCTATGTCCACGGGAGGAAATCAATCAAATAGTTCACCAAGGCTATAGAAATGGAGAATATATAATTTATACATAGAGATGAGCCCTCTTCTTCCTTCTATAGCCTCCCTTTCAAGCGACACCTTGATACATGGCCTCAAGATGCTCTCCTCATCTCTAGCTCTCTAGCTATTCTCTCCTCCTTTGTGGTAGCTTAAGACCTCTTCCATTTCTCTCCTAAGCCTCACACACTCTATTTATACAAAGCAAGAGAGTGGTAGGTGGGAGGTATGTGAGAGGTAGGTGAGCGGTAGGTGAGATGTGGTAGGTGAGCGACACCACATTACGAAAGTGTCCTTTTACCTTAGTTCATTAGTTGGGGGTCAAAATAACAAAGATTTTTACCGAGGTTAGTGGCTTTGGCAAGTTGCCACGCACTAACCCTTGCTTTCTCTTAAATAGAGCAATGAAGTGCAGGAATGCGGCAAGCAAGCTGTAAAAAAATGGTAATGGACAGATCACAGAGAAATCAAGCGTGCAAGGGTAATCGATAGGGAAGGCGGTGCAAGGACAAAACACGATAATTGTGAAGAAAAAATGAAAGAAATCTCGCGTGAAACCCGATTGGTAAGGCGGTGCAGGAGAAGATCATGCAATTCACACATTGAATGGAGGGGTACGATTTCAAAAGGAGACCAGAGCGTGATCGTGGAAAAAGGAATGTTTAAGTTCCTACAATATATCACAAATTTCTCTAAGGAAAAAAATATGGACACCTTGATTTATTAAGTTATAAATGTTAATTGAAAAATATTTTAAGAATATAATCAAAACCAAATTTGAACTCCATTTTATTACATTTTTAATACAAATTAATAACTAAACATTTTTCTTCTCTTTCTAAATTTATGGGGTTGACTTTATATGGATTGCTTCCTATATTGCACATTTAGAACATGCAATGCAAATAATATTGTCAACCATCAAAATCCCAAAAATAAATCCTATCAACATAAAATTATGATAAAGAATAATATTAATTAATCTAAATGTAAACAAAAAAATTATATATGTAGAAGAAAAAATTAATTTTTCCTAATTATTTACAATAAAAGTTGATAATTTTTGAACAATTAGATGTAAAAATAAAGGGGAAAAAAAATTAAATAGAAGAAGATGAAGCAAAGGGCTCTTTTCAAAATAAAATTAGAACTCTGGTCGGGAGAAGTCAATTCAGCCAAGTAAAAATTACCCCGGCAAGCTGGCACGTTAGGGCACTGATTTCTATTCTTCCGAAACAGAAGGAAAGATGCAATTTTGGATTACTCGTTTAAGTTCGAGTTCCCCAAAGATCGGAAACTGATTCCGAGCTTTACCTCCCGATATCGCACAGTGCCATTGCGAAGTTACTGATCGCGATCACGACTTCTTCTGCTGGCAGTCAATCGCTTCTGCAGCCCTCCGCGAATGCGCGCAGAGTGAGTCGACTTCATTTCTTCCCTTTTTTATTGCTTCTAATCGGGGCTTCGACGAACCGAAGTGCTTAAACTGGTTACTAATGAAGAAAGGTTTATAGTTTTGCAGTTTTTTGTTCGGAAACCCTATTGAAGCAACTCCTTTTCTAGCATTCTTATCGTTTCCTAGTTGGTCTTAGTGAGCGCTTTGAGTTGTAGCTTGTGTTTCGATTATGTGCATGGAATTAGGGAAATTTGGCGTTCTTCAATCTTATGTATATCGTGGATGCTTGGGAGTTGGGATAGCGGTGAGGACTATTTATGATTTATTACTATTATTATTATTTTGGCGATTTGAATTATTTCTTTGAAGCTTAGTGCTGTTCCATCCACCTTTCCATAAGTTGAAATTGAGCTGCAAAGTTTGAATGTGATTGTGGTTGTCTTCCTTAAGCTGTGTTTACTGGTTTGGCTGCTTAATTGTATTGTTACTATTTGTGGAGGTGCATTGAAGAGCTTCTGGGCCTTTAAAGAGTGTGACTTTTTGGTTCTAAGATTCTGATTAGACAATATAAAATTTTGCTGGAGACTTAATGAATTTTGTCTTAATGGATGTTGGGTGCTTGAAGGCTTTACCCTGATGTTTCTTATTATTTCGTTGATAGGAGATCCATGTACAAGCATATTTATGTGGGTGCTCTCACAATAAGGCTGGTCAGCTGGTGTTCGGGTCATCTCCGATAGCATTTAATTTATCGTCATTCTAAATGCAAAATCTTGGCATTTATGCGCATAGAATGGATCCTGAGCTGTTGGACAAGCAAAGGAGGACAACCCAGGATTACATGTAAGTCTAAACTGCCAAGTTGAAGTTGTTAAACATATTTTTTAAGGGACATTTACATACATAGAATATGGTTATCTCACAACTAAACTTTCATATTTACACACATAGCACTATTATCACTTTTTAAAAGTGAAAAATACATTTTAATGCATGGGTTTAAAGTACCAAAGTGCTGCATATTCAACTTTTTGGGTGAGAGATATGTATATACATAAGAACTGTGTGCTGCATATTTAACTTTTACTTTTTTTAAATCATAGAATTGGTTTTAAATCCGGTTTTAATGTTGTTTAAGCTTCCTTGTTTGATGATGATATCAAGACATTGAACGCAAAATTTTTGTCGATAAGAATGCTTTAGTTAGGTAGTTATGCAATTCCTATGTGAGAATCTTGCAATTTTTATAATTGTTTGGTTACTGAATTTCATATGCTGACTTTTTGATGGTATTATTTATCTGGTGAATAGTACGGCTTAAGGTTCTCAAACTATTTTAGATAGTTAGCGTTGATTGTATGAATTTTTGCCAATGAAGCAACCTCTTTAGGCTGTTACACACACTCATGCTATTGGTAGGCAACTCAAATTTTTTTCGCTTGATTAGTCTAGCATTTCGTTTACTATGCAGTAGTTGATCAACTATGATATCTAGGCTTTTCAGGTGATCTGTCTCATATAAAGTTTTGAGATGGTTATAAGCGCTCATATTACATGATTAAATTTATCCAAAATTTCTACTTTCAATACATGGTCGTGTAGTGGTTGAGCATTAATGTGAAATTTATTGTTTTATCTGATATTTGAGCTATTTTTGCGGTGCTCCTTGGCACAGTATATGCTAACGTAGTTTTACTTTGGAAGAATATAAAAATTGAAATATATATGCTAAGTACTGTTTCATGCATTGACACCTAGCCTATATATTTTTTTCTTTTGTTGCATCTCTCAAAGAATTTAAATTGCTCGATAATGTTTTGCCTATCAATATGCTCCTTTGATTTATGACTTCATAAAGAATCATAAAACTAGATGTGATTTCTTTTTATCTGATGTGATGTGTACATATACTATTTCTATATGGATTACTTATTTAGGTACGCATTAGGACTTGCCCTAACGCGCGACATCTGAAGGCAGGCAGATGTCTGTCATGTTTGAAAGAGGGAAAAACGCCTGCCTTCCTGTACCGATTTGGTTCTGGCTTTTCCTTGCTGTGGTGTCAGCCCGTCTCTTGGGCCCAATTTTAGTTATCCTGTTATTATAAAATTTTTATTGTGATGTTTTAAGGCTAGTTTTTGTTTTTTTGTTTAGAACAGTCGTCGACGTCTCTGGTTTTTCCTTCTAGGGTTCTATTTGAGAGTATGAGTGATGCTCCAGCTGTATCTCATTCCATAAGTGGTGATTAATCCTTCCTCTACCCTTCTCCACCCTCCCTACTTTGCTCCCCCTCTTCCCTCCATTGCCGCTGCCGCCTACACCTAACACCACATCCCTTTTCTGATTTGTTGCTGCTCCATCCGTCCTACCTTGTTGCTGCTGTCCCAACAACAAGGTGGTGATGTTTCCCGCTACTATGCAGTCATCCAGCTTTGCCGTCGCCACCCAAACTCACCTCTTTTTGAGGGTTCCTGCTGTTCCAGCCATTCCTACCTTGCAACAACCCCTTTCCCCTCTCTACGGTCATTTATAAAACACTTGGATTGACCCGAGGATGAATTTGTGTCGTTGTTTGTTGCAATTTCAAATTTCAATTTGTTTTGTTGTAATTTCTATTGGAAGTTGGTAATAATATTTTTTTCTCATTGCTGTTTGGTTTAACTCCAGTATTATTTGATATTAAATATAACTTATGATACCATAGGAGGAAACCCAAACCACAAAAGAAATACAACTATTATTATTGAAATTGGACCTGGTTACAACGACTCTTCCACAAAAAATAAATGATAACAAACACAAAATATAGGAAAACACAAGCAAACACCTCTAAAATGTATCATATTGGGCAGTGGATGGTGGCAGAACCGTAGAAGATTGGGCTGGTTGAGTGCGGGATTTGTAGTGGGCTGCATGGGTTGTGATAGCAGGTGTGGGGGAATATGAGAGTTGTGGTGGGTTGTATGGGTTTGGGCTGCAATTGTAGGGAAAGGGAAGGGATTGTTGTTGGGCTGCAGTTGGCTTACAACAGAGAAAAGGCAGGTGGGAGGGAGAACGCGGTGAAGCTGTAGCAGATGGAGGCCCTAAATGGCATTACGGTAACAACAGGGAGGGGGAGAAGTTCATGGCTACACAGGTACTGTGGGAACTACTACAACAAATTCTTGGGGACTTTAGTGTCTCAGCAGGAAGGAGGAATCTTGGCTTGGTTACTGGACAAGGAAGTTACGGGAGTGGGGAGTCCCCAAAAGTAGTGGAACCATGAGGTAGCAGGTACACGGGATGTGGCAGAGGCTGACTGGGAGAATCTGGGATGCTGGTGGACAGTAGGTGTTGGAGGGAGGCGACAAAAAGGCTGTAGGAAAACAACCGCTGGATGAGGGCAGTGGGAGACGATCTGCAGGAAGTGTAGGTGGAGGTGGAAGTTGGAGAAGATAATCACCATTGAGAAGAGAGATACAGTCGGAGCACCACCTTGACCGCAGATACAACCAACGAGGAGAAAACGGGACGTTGGCAACTGTCCTCACACTGAAATCAGAAGATAACATAAGCTGAAAACCTAGACAACAAACACACATATAAATAGAAGATTGATAGGCTGTAAACGAAAACAAATGGGGGGGGGGGGAATTTCCTGACAAATGAAATGAGGAAGGAGTGGGTTCAGCCACCCTCTCAACTAACCTAGTTTGGACCAAATCAGTTCAAGTTTTGGAGGAAAACCCCTTTGTCAGCTTAACCCTAGTCCTATTCTAGGGTTACCAAAAATCCATAAATACCCAACCCAATCAACCCCCAAAACATTTTTCCCCTCTCTAAACTAACCACACACCCTATTTCATCCCTCAAACCAAACCTAACAACACCACCGAGGAGACAATTGTCGGAAATATGATCGGGATAAAATGTCATAATGCCGCTTATGTGAAATCTACAAAGAGATGTCCAGGAACTTTCTAAGAAAAATATGCAGCTGGAAATTTTTTAATTGCAATAGAGGTTTGCCACTTTCGAGAGATGACAATTCAAAAGGGTCGTTCGTAGATACAATGGTGATTCGTCATATTGAAAGGATGAAGAACCACCATCTCAAAGATTTGCCATGGAATGTTAGAGGAGCCAAGATCTTGAAATGTGAATTTATCATATTTTAACAGTCCCAGGGATCCAGAATTCATTGATTTACTCTAGCCAGTGGAACGTGTCTTTGAGTGCTAGGGCACTCCACCGGATGCCATTAAGTTAAAGAAGGATATATCTATATTGTGGGAGGATTTGAAGCTTCTTCAACAGTGAGAAGGGAAAAATAAAATTTGCATATGTTTTAAAGTAAAACGAGAGATGCAACGCAAGTAACTACCAGTTCATTACATACATGACATTTTTTCGAGGCTTCATCACTTACAACAACAAGATATCTCTATAGAGGAGCACATAATTGAATTCGAGCAACCTATATTGAAATGTGGGCTAGTGAAGCTCGAGGAGAATATTATAGCTCGATATCTGAGAAGACTAAGATCGTCTTTTGACAATGTGATGCAGATGTAGCCTTATCAGACATTATCTCTGAAAGTGGAGAGATAACGGTATTGGGTGAACACATTTTACAGCAGAGTTCAACTCCAAAATCAAGAAGTAAAGTACACCCAACATAACCCTCCAACTGATCGCACCTGAGGAGAAACTAGTTCAGATTCGAGAGCAGGTGAAGCCGACCAACATTCCCAAATCTGTCCCAGCTAGAAAGTGTGTCAAGTGCCATAATTTGAGATTATTGAATCATATTGTCTAAATAGGAGAATGATCTATTTACTGAGCAGAGTGCAACTGAAGAAATTGACATGAATATAGAAGAGGATGAAGACTTCAACCAAGAGTCTCAACTATTAGTTGACGAGGAAGAGACACTATCGACTCAAGATGAGTCCATGAGCGAGACTCTTGATGGAGTAATATTGGTTGTTATAGAAGATGGCGAGCCGAATGAGCCAATACCTAAAAAGGGACAACCTTTATGGAAGGAATTTCCGTACATCATGATGGACAACTTACCTATCAGGTAGTTGCTACTGAAAGTGATCCAACATGCCACAAATTTCATTCGGAGTTAGTTCCTCAAGACAAATTTATTGATCAGATGCGCCGAACCTAGTACGAGGAGTGGAAGAGGTTAATTACATATTTAATGTCTCGAGAGTTGCTTTATGAGAAGCTACGTCGATATGTAGCTCTAGCTCACGTAGTGTCAAAAGAGGATGTATACTTATTCTATCAGGATGTACTTTGGAATGACAACGCCTACGTTATTGATTTTCTGGGAGAATGTAACATTTTAGCTACCATCAATGTGACGAATTGAGTCCATGCTACTTAGCGATAGAAGTTTCGATAGATTAAGTCAAAGCTTCCCCAACCTCGGGAGACTGACACAAGGCGTCTGAAAGCAGGCGGAAAGCCCGCCGTGTGTGAAAGCGGGCAAAACACCTGCTCTCTGGACCGGTCGGTCCACACTTTTCCTTGTTGTGGAGTGACGACTGGTTCCTTGGGCCTATTCTTAGTTATCCTATGATTATTTTTGCTTTTGTGATGTATTAGGGTTAGTTTTTGCTTGTATTTGTTTGGGACAGCCGTCGGCATTTTTGGTTTTCCCTTCTAGGGTTATATCTAAAGATCCGAGTAGTGCTCCTGTTGTATCTCAATCTCGAGGTGGTGATTTATCTCTACCCTTCTCCATTCCCTCGCTTCGGTCCCCCGCTTCCCTCCACTACCACCACTGCCCAAAACTACATCCCCTTGCTGATTTCCTGCTATTCCATCCCTCCTATCTTGCTGCCACCATCCAAACATTAAGGTGCTGCTGTTTCCTGCTATTATCCACTCATCCAGCTTTGCTGCCGCCACCCAGACTCACCTCTTCTTGCTATTCCTATTGTTCCAGCCATCCATACCTTGCTGCAACCCCTTTCCTTTCGCTGCCATCATCAAAATAACAACAAACCTGCTGTTTTTCTGCTCTTCCCATTGCCTGCTGCCCCTTCCAATCCACTTTGCTGACCACCACCATCTTTGGATCTAACCCTGGGGTGAATTTATGTTGTCGTTTCTTGCAATGACAGATTTCTGTTTGTTATGCTGTAATTTCTTATTGGAAGTTGGTAATAATATTTGTTTTTCATTGTAGCTTGGCTTCACTCCGGTATCATGCACATCTATTTTTTTAGTATATTGGGATTTCTCCATTTTCGTTACCATTTTTTAGAATTGATTACCTTGGATCTTATTTGGTTGAAGCCAAAGCTGTTGTAACGTCGAATCGTACACAAAAAGCAGCTTCATATTCAATATTCATTTACTATGAGCGATTTTAATATTTCATTTATGATGGGTGTTTGTTTGCATCTTTTTTTCAATGATTATCATGACCCCTATTTAAGATATGCCGTTATATCCAATACATCTATAAAGGAGCTAAGTTTGAGCGAACCCAGAGGTTGTTCGTGTTCAGCTCATTCAAATTTCTTTGTTTCTGTTCGAAATGGCTCGAAATAAACACATTGGTGTTCGGCTCGAATTTGGCTCGAATTAAATTCGAACTGCCTCCTCACTGACTAAAGAAAAATATAAATTTAATTAATTAAATTAGTATTACTAAACCTCTTAAATAATTAACTTTTATAAAATCATAAAGAAGTTTTATATAGAAAATCTTGCTTTCACGGATCTGAATGGCTTTGAAACTCCATGCTAATTCTTGCTTTTATAAAGACATAAAGAACTTAAGTCTAAAATCCAGATGTTGGACTAAAGGTGGCAATATTTTAGGACAACTTACCTGCATACCAATAAAATTCTATGTATTTACATATCCAATTAGCGGGGTATGGTGGAAGTTGTAAGTGTGGGCTGCTGTAGGATTTTTAAAGATATTTACATGCATAACACCCAAATCCTATTTATTTACATATCTAACACCTAAACTTATTTTCTTTTATAAATATACCCACCCAAATAAATTTTAAAATAATAAAATTTATAATTTTTTAATACAGATAAAAAATTCATTTAAAAAGATATAAATAAATATTATTATTTAATTAATTTGAGCCAAAACGAGCCGAACGGAAACAAACAAATATTTATTCTTATTCAACTCATTTATAAATCGGGCTCAAAAAAGTTTTTCGTGTTTGACTTGCTTGATTAACAAATGAATTGAAGACGAGTTTTTCACGAATGATGAGCTTTTTTGACAGCCCTAATGATGCCGGAGCTACCCAAGAGATGGTTTGTGATCACAGTTACAATATTGCTAAAGTGACGTTGGCATTAAAAACTGCGGGAGCTAACCAAGAGATGGTTTGTGATCTCAATTACAATATTGCTAAAGTGACGCGGGCGTAAAAAGCCGTGGGAGCTGATTCTACGATTTCTCTCTTCTGGATTGAACCGGTCCAGAATCAAAAGGGCCAAGCGGCTCTCTCAAGTTGGTTTGGCGCCTCCTTTTCATAGGGGGATCCAATCCTAAGTATATAGGGCTTATTTATGTGATTCCTTTGTTTGAGTTTTGGAGGTTTTTCGTGTGTTTTTTTAGGACAGCCATTAGTATTTGTTCTTCCTTCGAGGGCTATAACGAAGGGATTGAGTAGTGCTTTTGTCGTGTCTCTCTCCCGAGGAGGTGATCATCTTCCATACCCCCTTCTGCATCTTCCCTACAATGCTTTAGGGTGCGTTTGGTTGGAGTTTTTGAAGCGGCGCGGTGAGCGAAAGCCACGGCGCCTGAATTACGCCCGTTTGTTTTGCGACTTCGCGGCACAGCTGCCGCGAAGTTAATAGGAAGCCGACCGCTCTATTCCCTTTGAGTCGCGACTTCGCCCATGATTTTTTACCCTATGTCCCGCTCGCCCTGAACAAATAGTCCGTGCTTCCGCTTTCTCTCTCGCGAACTTGGCCTTTGACCCGGCGTAGAGAGACCAGGAGCTCCGCCGCGTGGCCTCCGACGTCCTCGGAACGCTTCTTCATACGGAGATGGCGCCGAGAGAAATAGGGTAGATGAGACGAAATGTCATCGGCACCGGCGGGTTCGAGTTCCTCTATCATCTTCTTCAGATCCAGTTTCTCGCCAGAGAGCGCTCCACCACCACCAGCGGCACCTCCCAATATACCATCTTTGACAGCCGTTTCCAGATCTAGGACCAGCCCGCCGCCATCCACGCTCCAGGAAGGATGTTGTTGGAACTGTAACATTGTTTTAGGAAGAAATTTGTAATGCAAAAATGTGGCCTTCGTGCAAGTTTAGGAAGAAAAGTGGAAGGATTCTTAGGTATGGAAAATCTCTCTTCTCACATAATTTTATTAGTAAATTATTTTTACTTATATTTATTAAGATATATTTTACAATTAACTAATTACATATATAAATTAAAACAGTTTTCAGATAAAGGGGTAAAAAGCTAATTTTTCAACATAAAGCATCCCCACAGTTGGTTTCGCATAGCTGCAACCAAACGGCCAGTCAACTTCCCTGCAGCTGCTTCCTCGCAGCTGCTTCCTGGGCAGTGCTGCAGCTGCGCCAAACAGGCCCTTAGACAGTCGTCCATCCTGCAGCCACCCCAAACAACACTCGTTTGTTGTTTCTCTCTCTAGTCTTTCTATTACAACCCTCCTTGCTCGCAGCTACTGCCTCAGACAGCCGTCCCTTGCTGTCATGCAATCCCCTACTCTGCCTTTTCTCTATTGTCATCTAGAAAACAACAAACCTATTATTTTCCTACTGTCCTCTGGTTGTTCTAACATTTCCCACCGCGCCTCGCCGCTCCGCTTGCCACCCACCTGCTGCCCTCGGTCCCAGGCCTCCGCTTCACTGCCAATGGGATTCTAGACCCTTATCGCTTGCTATCCCAGCTCTTCGCTTCTTCGGTGTCCGTTCTTCCTTTGAGGGTTGTATCTAGGGGATTTGGTAGTGCTCCGGCTGTATCTCTTTCCTAAGGTTGTGATTATCTTCCCTACGATGCTCCTGGCCATCCTTCATCACAACCTCCAGCCTGAACAATACTTGTTTGCTGTTTTTCACCGTAGTCTTTGTATCCCAGCCCTTCTTGCTTGCTGCCACCATCTTGGACAGCCTCCCCCTGCTGCTATGCAGTCCCCCGCTCCGTCCCTTCACCGCCGTCATTCGAAAAACAACAAATCTACTGCTTTCCTGCTGTCTTGTCTTTTTCAGCTTTTCCCACCACGCTTCGCTGCTACACTTGACGACCACTTTGTTGCCCCAGCTGTCACAGTCCTTCGCTTCACTGCCAACGTCTTTTTTCGGGTTAACTCCGGTATCACCTATTGTCCAATGCTGTTTTCATTTGATTAATACACTCTTCACCGATCTACGGACCTGTCTTACTATCCCTTTTTATTTCTACCCTGTGAATTTGTCTTATGCTATTATTTATGAAAATTTTGGATCATGCATATAATTCTTTGTTCGGGGCATTTACCTACATCTCTTTAAATTCTACAACTAAATTTATTGCAGAAATCATTAATGCTTACCTGCTGTCCCGTCTTTTTCAGCTTTTCCCACCACGCCTCGCTGCTAAGCCTGACGCCCACTTGTTGTCCCCGCTGTCCCAGCCCTTCGCTTCACTGCCAACGTGTTTTGCTCTCCCAACCACTCCCAACCCATTTCAGCCACTTAACTCCTCTCCCCAATCACCTAGCTGACCTCCACAACCCATGGATCAAGCCCCAGTGTGAGTTTGTGCCGAGTTTGTTGTGATTTTCCTTTCAAGTGTATTTGATTGTAACCGCTTATTTGCTTAGTAATGATAATTTGCCTATTCTATTGTGGTTCGGGTTAACTCTGGTATCACCTATTGTCCAATTCGGTTTTCATTTGATTAATACACTCTTCACCGCTCTACTGACCCGTGTCTTACTACCCCTTTTTATTTCTACCTTGTGAATTTATCTTATGCTATTATTTATGAAAATTTTGGATCATGCATATAATTCTTTGTTCGGGGCATTTACGTACAACTTTTTAAATTCTACAACTAAATTTATTGCAGAAATCACTAATTTCCAGAGTATAGACTGATTGGTTAAAATAATCAAGTTTCTCAAGTTCGCTGTGTGAGAAGATGATATCATGTTATTAAAGTTAAATTATTTAAAGATACACTTAGGCTGGCTGTTGTATAAATATGAGCGCTGTCCTTAAAAAACTTGTTGATAATTAAGTTGAGCATGGAGGAAACAAAAATGTTAATATCTGTGTGTATAAATACTAGAAGGACAACTTAAGAAATTGCTATAGAATAGGGACAATTGGAGTGACATCTTTTGAAGACTCTGTAATTGAAAATAGATTTAATAGTTTGGATTTTCACATGGAAGTGTAGAAAATGTAACCATGAGATTGGCGGATAAATTTAGTTTTGAAGGATTAGGAAAATGAGTGAAATCATATAGTTGTTCAAAATGATTTATTAATGTTAAAGTTAAAACTACAAGTACCTCTTAGCTAGAAAGGATGAGAAAGGGTTCATGAAGCTGACTCTATATAACTAGATAAGGTTTTTTATGATGATGACGATGATTTATGGAGTGCAAACATCAACATAAGACATGAATATGCAGTTATTAAAAATTAGGACGTGAAATATCATTGATATGATGTTTTGTTATATAAATTATTAATCCAAAATAAAAAAGCATTAAACGATGAAATGTAGCATCACATTTATCACATAAATGACCTTTAGGATTGACAAATAAAGCATTGGTTCTATTGCAATTACATTTTACAATCTCACCAAGTACATAGTCATTAACAATAACCATCATTAGCATAAATAATTAGTCATGGTTTTATTAATATCAACATTTTATTGTTCACATAAAATTCCAAAAGCCCAAAAAAGAATTTTCTTCGCTTAAATCGCAGTTCAAGTATGAACACATTGATGTATCAGTAACTGACCAAGCACATTTGGTGTTGTCGCAATCATTATTGCTATAACTCCTGTTCTCTTCAATGTCTCCTTCACAATCGTTGAGAAAATATAAGGTTCGTGATGCCTATAAGCATTACATTTCTTAATCATGATGGTACATGCATTAGCCACATCAGGGCATGCCTTGACCATGTTCAGCTCTACCTTGAAAAAAATAATTTAAGACGTTTTTAACATATCCGACATCTGTCTTCTTGTTGCTTGACTTTGGTACAAAAGGCTTTTTATATTGGTGCTTCATAGACGATGACGTTGATATTACTTTTCTACCCTCTTTATGGTTTGTGCTTAAACACTTAATCTTAGATTTGCCCATGCTGAATTTCTACTCATGTAACGGTAACGGTTTTTGCACCCCTTATGGAAACTGTTTAATCCATTTTCAGAATCGAACTTCTTCAGCGAAAGCATTATAATTCAAATTCAGAAGGTATGCAGAGAATACCTGAGCTTGCCAGGCGCCTTGAAGAGCGAATCTTTAGGGATTCTCTTTTACAGGTACTGTTTCTTCAATTAGATTGTTCTCTCTCTACATTAATATTTAGGTCCGGAGCATTCACATACACAGCACACAATTTTTTATGTATTTACATATCTCACACCAAAACTTTCATTTTTACAAACATAACACAGAAATCTTTAATATCACATCAAAAATAGCATTATTGCCATTTTTTAAAAGTGAAATATACCTTTTCATGCATAGGATTAAAAAGCAAGGGGCTACGTTTGTAAAGATCATAGTATAGGTATGGGATATGTAAATATATAAGAATTGGGCGGTATGCATGTAAATGCTCCTAATATTTATGTATTTTTAGTGGACTGTAATTCACTTGTATTGGGGCATTGGCAACACTTAACAATAAAAACTTAAGCTTTCATCAGTATACGTTTTTTGTTGTTTTAACGTAGAATCTTTTATCAACTAATTTCATATCTTTATCGGGACGTGCCTTAACTGATCAGGGCGAGGACTACATCAAGATGTCATCGAGTATGATCGAACAGCGGTTACTGGGAATAACAAAGGCCTTAAATAACAGCCAACAATCCCATTATATAGCACCATCAGCTGTGACTACAATGATTCCAACACCTGGAATGCCCAATTATGGAAACAAAAGCTCTGTATTATCTCAAGGAAACACCATAATGTCCGCCAGTGCTAATGGTTCAGTTGGTCTTAGTCAAACCGGCTCTTTTAACGCAAACACTGGTATAACTGCTATGCTGTTCTTTTCCTTTTGGGCCGATTGGGATCATTTTTTGGTTTTTTTTAATTTTTTTTTAGTTTTGTTAATGTTTGATCTGAAACAAAACATGTTTGACAATTTTAATTGAGATATGATTGTTTTTTAATACCCTCAAAATACCTGAAATTTTTTTGAATCTTTTAAAAAACAAATTAATTTGTTGTTAGAAACAAAAAATTAAAACATATAAAAAATATATTAATTAAATATGTTTTTAAAAATAAAAGAGAAATGAAAACAAAAATAAAACAAAAACTAAAATTGATCCCAAACAAGCCCTTATGGCGCCATTTGAAATCACTTCGGTTTTTTATTTTATTTTATTTTTGGTTTATGTTTTGATTTGAATCAAAACAAACTTGACATTTTTTATCGAGATATGATTGTTTTTAAAACACAGAAAACACCTAAATACTATTTTGAGTGTTTTGAGAAACATATTAATCTATTTTTAGAAATAAAAAATTAAAACAAGTAAAGCATACATTAAAGAAACATTTTCTAAAAAACGAAAAACAAAAAAGAAAAAACGAAAGACAAAATTGATCCTAAACAAGCTCTTAACTTTTTGATGTTTCTCTCCGGTCTCCTACAATTAGCAGTTATCTTCTTCTTCAGGGACAATCTTAAATGGTTATCAGCAACCACCATCCAATATCGTCCAAAATACTGGTGGAAGCAACATGTTGTCATCCATGAACATGATGCGCCAATCCAACCAAATGATCCCAACCCCTGGATTAAGTAAACAGCAATCCGTGGCTATAAACTCCGAATCTTCCAGCGGAGTTCGATATTCTACAATGGATACCTCCATGGTTTCACAGCAACAAACTAAGCAAAATTTTGGAAATCAGAACAACAACCATATGTTGCATGGCATGAGGTCCAACATACAGCAAAATCCTTCTCCCTATAGCTTCACCAATGGAATCATGAATGGTTCTACTGTTTCTGAAGGATTTCTTTGTCCAAATCCTTACGGGGTTTCTCCAAAGCCTTTGCAGCAGAACTTGGAGAAGCAGCAAAATTATACTTTTGTGCCAAGTGATTGTTTCTTCTACACTCTTCTACTTTTCTTTGAGATTCTACTGTACTTTCTTCCCTGCTTAATGTTTTTTTTATTTTTTATTTATTTTTTATTTATTTTTTATTTTATCTGTAATTTGTGTTGTTTGCCATTCTTTTTCTTAGGGGATTTTACACACATAGCACACAACTTCAATGTATTTACATATCTCGCACCTAAACTTTCATCTTGACACTTGCATCATTCAAATCTTTAATATCACATTAAAAATAACATTTTTACCACTTTTTAAAAGTGAAATACACCTTTTCGCACTAGCGACCTATGTGAACTTTAGGTGTGAGATATGTAAATATGTAATAATTTTGTGCTACGTATATAAAGTTCCTTTTTTTAATTTAATCTGAAATTATTCGGCCTTATTTTATTATACAGCATCAATGTCGCAGCAAATGCTGCCTTTGGTAGGCGATGGCTATTCTATGAATGCCTCTGATCTCTCTGGATCTGCAAACATATATGTTTCCGGTTCGACTGCTTTATCATCTTCGAATAGTCAAAGCTTGAACCCAGATATGAATTTTAAATCAAAACCAAACCACGGAATGCTTGCTTATCACACAAGTCTTTCATCAATGCAGCAACCTCCTCACTTGAAACCTCAAAAGCTCGATATTTCTCAAAATACGAGTTTCCAAACGGCACAGTCAACTCAAGAACAACTTCTTCAATCTCAACAACAGATACAAACATTTCAGCATCAACAATTTCAACAGCCTAACCAGCCAAATTCACAGTTTGTTCAGCATCAAAGATATCAACATAATCAGCAGCTTCAAGTTATGTCAAATGCAGATAATTTGAGACAGTCTTCCATCCCTTCAAATTTTGCAGGGCAGCTACTGCCAGAAGTTGGTATTGAATGCAATAATGAATTATTCCTTCCACAAACTAATGAACAATTCCACCTTTCTGAATTACAAAATCAGTACCAGCAGAATTTTTTCTCTGCTAATTTATCCAAAGGTGCTCATAAATTTCAGCCTTCCCATGCTTCGCATCAGAGTTTACAAGCGGAGGGACAGACCGCTGATTCACAAAATGAGCTTGGTTGTCTTTTTGTGGGATCACAAACTGATGTTTCTCCTCAGCAACATTGGAATCCCCAGCCTGAACTAAAACCACAAATACAAGAGAATATCTCATTTGATCCTCATAAACAGGAGGAATTTCTCCAGAGAATTGTGGGTAAGAATGAACTGCAACAACCTAAAAGAGTGTCCTTTGAACCTCTTAGGACTAACCGGGAAAGAGATTATTTTAACCAGAAGAGGTGGCTGTTACTTATGCTCCATTCTCGTAAGTGTCCGTCCCCTAAAGGACACTGCAAGGAAGTGAACTGTGTTACAGTTCAGCAGCTATGGCTGCATATTGAGAGGTGTGAATCAAATAACTGCACGTTCCCTCGCTGTTGTCCGTCAAAGAAACTGTTTAATCATTACTGTACGTGTAAATCTGTAGATTGTCCTCTATGCCATCCTGTTCGTGAGTTCGTAATGTCTGTGAGGGCACAAAATCATAGAACATCCGATGGTGGTTTGGCGAACAAGATGAACGGCTTGGATTTGGTAGCGAGTAAAGCATGCTCGGCTCCTAAGGAAACATCTGATTGTCAGCAATCTTCATCCAAACGAATGAAGGTTGAGCATCCTTCTACTCTTGTATGGAAGACAGAATCATCACTAGTTTCTGTTCCTCCAACCAGCCAAATTGAACCTCCTCCGGAGACACATTTCAGTAATTATGAACAAGTTGCCTCAGGTTTATTATGTAAATCTGAGGTTTTTGAGGTGAAGACAGATAAATCAATGGTGTCTGGACAGTTTCTTATATCAGGCAGCGAACTTGATGAGATTCCGAACAAAGTCCTTTCTGCAAAAACTGCTGCTGAATCTTCTCCTCGGAAAGAAGCTGAGGTTTATGCCAATAAGGAAATGATTTCAATCCCGAAAGATAATTTTATTGTTAAGATGGAGAGCAATCAGGATGCCAACATACCACCAATTGATCCCACTTCTGTTAGCAAATCTGGCAAACCGAAGATAAAAGGTGTATCTTTGACTGAATTATTCACTCCAGAGCAAATCAAGGAGCACATAACCAGTCTGAGACAATGGGTTGGCCAGGTCAGATGATAATTATTTCATTATCCTTAGTAGTATCTTATTTAAACATTACATAATAGTCTACGTCCCAACTCGTGATCTTTATTCTGGGTGGCAGTGAAAATACTGCTTGAACTTGTGTTTTTTTTTTTTTTTAATGTATGCAAGCATGCATGGGTGAAGAGATACTTAGAGGTAAGAATATACAAATATAGGTAAGCACAAGGTTATATATATACATAATAAACTATTATTATAATAATTAATTGTTATTTATTGATATATTATTTATGCTGTTTGTTCAGTATGTTATATACATTACTATAATTAATAAATGTAACGTCTATATAAAAATAGAAATAGTACTATCTAATGTATTTTGTATTTTATATAATAAACTATCATTTATGTTATTTTATATTTTCTTGTAATTATTTATGCTGTATAATAAGTTATATTATTAGGCTCCGAGTCATGTTGTTCTATTCCTGCATTGATATTGACAAATGTGCCCTTGGTGTATATTGTTTATTGGGTTTTCTGTGTTAGCACGAGGGATTGTGAGGAAAAAATGCCTTTTTTCTTTATTTTAAGGTTATTTTTCATTATTTAAGCACTTGTCGCTGACTTTTTTTTCATGTAATACAAAATCTTCTTTCATATGTCAGTGATTCCAGAAAATTGCCAATTGTAACTTTTTTGTAGTTTTTATTATTCAATTTCTAAATCATCATCATCATCATTTTTTGTCTTTTAACTATGATTTTATATTGTATGTTTTCTTTATTGCTGCATATACTGACATTATTTGGGAGATCTTCATCTGGGTTTGTTATCATTATTGTTCATACTCGTCTTCAACACGCTTAGCTGTAATTTGTATTATCATTTAAGGCTAATGATGAAGATGAGGATGTTTTTGACTCATTTCTAAGTGTTGGATTAATCTATCTTCTGACTTCTCGTTTCTTTTTTATTGATTCTACTTTCCTTTTTGTTCTACATGTTGCTTAAACCCAAGTAGTTTGTTCTATTTTCCATCACATTGTTTCCAGTATATGTCATCTCTACAGTCTGATCGATCCGAGTCCTTTTACATTTTATCCTTTACTGAACTTTCTTTGTAATGATCTAATTTATTTATTTATTTGATGGACTCATATGATACAGCTAGTCCTGAGCTAGTCCTAATCACCTGCCCAAAATTTTCTTGTTATTACTTTTTTCTTTCTCATAAGGTTCTTCGGTGGATTCTGATTTACAACGTAAATATGAAGAAAATAAAGATTTGCATCTATACCACTCAATTCTTATGTATTTACTTATCTAATACCAAAGCATCATTTTTTACATAAATGCCACTTTATATATACAAGAAAAGTGTATTTCGCTTTTTAAATTTAAAATAGTGGTAGTTTCGATTTAATATGGGAGATTTTTGTGGGATAAATGTAAAAAACAATGTTTAGGTGTTAGATATGTAAATATTTAAGAATGGAGGGTATGTATGGATAGTTGAAACTTGCCACAGTTAGCCTTAAGTTGAATATTGTAAGCTTTTTGATGCGGGAGCTTGGGTACTGCGGACGTGGTATTGTGGCAGCTACAATACCACATACCTTTTTTTTCCTATTTGATTCCTTTGCCTTTCTATCAAGTTCCTTGCCCACCTCCCTTTCCTATCCAGCCTTTTACTATTATATAATCTTTCTTATTTCTCTTTCTTTCCAATTCCTATTCCTTCGTTTCATAACTACTATCAACTATTATATATGTGCTGCTCGAGTGCTTCAGGGTTAGTTTTGATGATTCCAGATCTCCCTTTCGAAGGCTGTATTCGATGGAGAGAAGGTGCTCCTGTAAATCGTCCAAGGTGGTGACCGTCTCCAAGGCTCTGAGTGGTGCTCGGCTGTAGCTTGACCTCTGTCGAGATATTTATCTGTTAGAAGTTATATTAAGAAATAATTCATTCCTGTTAAAAATTATGAGGATTGAATTTATTTCCTTTTTCCTATTTTAGATTTATTTTTTTGGAATTGATTTATTTCCTTTTATATTTTAGTCTTTCCCTATTTAATTCATTTTCTTTATCTCCAAGTAATTATTATGAATTGATTAATTGGAGATAGAGGTGTTATATTTTTTCTTTAATGTTATTTCATTTTTTCTTGTTTGTCCTATTCTAGGCTTCATGGTAAGGTTATTTATACCCCTTTTTCATATCAATAAAATAATTCACCTGAATTCTAAAATCAACATGATATCAAAGCCTTGAAACAAATCCTAGAGTCTCATGTCGCTGAAAACTTTCTATTCCCTGCAACTGACAATCTTTGTTGTGCTGCAGGCTCTTACTCCACTGCATATTTTCTGTTTTTTCACCAGAAACTTCCTATTCCTTGCTACCGGAACTCTCTCATTGCAGGTTCCTAATGACTAGAACTCTCTTTGCAGCTGTTGTCATCCGAAAATCTCCTCTACTGCAGGAAGTTTTCTTATCCTATCATCGGAAATCCTCTCTGCCTGCTGGAAAACTTTCCTGTAGGCCTTTTCATTCTTTAAGTTTTTTTCTTTCGCCATTCGAAAATGAGGGAGTGCATTTCAATCCACATCGGCCTGGCCGGCATTCAGGTCAGAAATTCCTGTTGGGTCGAGCATGCCCTCCAGCCTGGCAATCAGATGCCGAGTGACAAGATAGTTGGGTGTGGCGATGATGCTTTCAACACCTTCAGTGAGATGGGTTTTGGTAAGCATGTCTCCCCTGCTGTTTTTGTGGATCTCGAGCCCACTATTATTAATGGGATAAGGACTGGCACTATCTCTAGCTTTTCCACGCTAAGCATCTTATCAGTGGCAAGGACGATGCTGCCAACAACTTTGCTCGTGGCCATTATACAATCGGTTAAACAATAGCTGATCTATGCCTTGATCGAATCACAAAGCTTACTTGTAACTGCACTGGTCTTCAAGACTTTTTGGTTTTCAATGTTGTTGGCAGAGGGACTGGTTATGGCCTTGGTTTCCTTCTCCTTAAGAGACTATATGTTGATCATGATAAAAAATCAAATCTTGGCTTTGCTATTTAGCCATTGCCCTAGGTGTCAACATTAGTTGTTGAGCCTTACAACGACGTCCTCTCCGCACACTCCCTTCTAGAGCACACCGATGTTGCCTTTCTCTTCTTAAGAATGCCTTCAGAGTTGTTATAAAGGAAAGGTATGAAGTTAAGGGCAAATTCACTGCGGAGGTTTTACCTGCGGCAGGCCATCCTCCTGAATTTTTTCCTACAGTAAGCTATCCTCATGAATTTTTTCTGCAGCAGGTCATTCTCCGGAGCTTTTCTCTAGCAGTAGGCCCTTTTCTGAAGCTTTTTCTTGCAATAGACCCTCCATAGTTTTTTCCTGCAGCAGACCCTCTGGAACCCTCGTCCGTACATTTTTCTACGACAGGCCCATTCTCAGGCCATCCCCTGCAGCTTTTCTTGCAGATGTTCTTTTTTTTCTGCAAACCATACTCAACAACTTTCTCTGTAGGTGTTCTTCCTTTTTTTTTACCTGCAAACTTCCATACAGCATTACCTATAGAAGTCTCCCGTCTACGTACAAATACTGTAAAAACTGTAGTCAACTAGAAGTCAGTTTTTCCTATAACTTATCTTCTATCCTGCAAATTTCCTTGCAACATTACCTCTAGTAGTTTTCTGCCTATCTACATACACTATAAAAACTCCAAGAAAAATAACTGCAGTCAATTAAAAATATCCCAAAATACTTTTGGGGTTGATTACCAAGTATAAGATGAAGACTACATATTTTACCTCACAAATAAATTTCTTCACCTATTGTTTGATATTTTTAAATCCAAGTTTAACATGGTTGCAACCATGTTTCAACTTGAGGGAGAGTGTTAGAAGTTGTATTAAGAAATAACTTATTCATGTTAGAAGTTATGAGGATTAGATTTATTTCCTTAGATTGTATTTATTTTTTTTCCTATTTTAGATTTGTTTCTTTGGATTAAATTTATTTCCTTTCCTATTTTAGACTCTCCTACTTTATATCATTTTTTTTATCTCCAAGTAATTATTATGAATTGATTAATTGGAATATATATATATATATATATATATATATATATATATATATATATATATATATATATATATATATATATATATATAATATTTTTTCTTTCATGTTATTTCTTTTTTCTTGTCTTTCCTAAAGATATTTATACCTCAATTTCATATCAATAAAATAATTATGCTTAATTCTAAAAATCAACATTATGCTTCCATAATATCTCTTCCCTAATGCTGCTTGTCCTTCTTGCAGCCTTCCTGCTGACACACGACATCTCTAACACCAATTGTGTCACTGCCGACCACCCTTTCACCTTCTCTGCTGCTGGTTCGTCGCCTCCAGCAGCTATCCAGCTCACGCCTCCCAGGTTGCCGCAATGGCTCGCTGCTCTCTTCCAACCCACTATAACTCCTCTAGCTGTTCTCTAGTCCACCACAAACACCTTCCATCCGCTGTCCAATCCCCCGCCATCATTTTCTAGTGGCTCCCCAATCAGCCGCGACACTGCTTGCCCTTCCGGGTCTGCTTTTTGTCCCTAGAGTAGGATTGTTTCTGTGTCTGGTGATGTTTTTATTTTTTATTTTTCAGAGTTGTTGTTTACCATTTCTTTGTTTGTGTTTGTTTTATGTCGAGGAGTCGTAACTTTTGAATTCGACGATAAATATTTGTCGTTTGGTCGTGTTTTGGGTTAACTCCGATATCATTTGGTATTGGAGCTAGCTCAATCCTAGCCCTATCATAGGGTCCTCTAGCATCTGCCCCACCATAAAAGAATTTTTTTTTCTTTTTTCTCTTCTCTTCTCTCTCTTTCTTCCCTCTTTTGTGGCTTTTCCACCTTCAATCCACCTCCCAAACCCAAACCCTAATCATGCCACCACGAAGATATTTGTCGGAACCTACCCGAGACGAGATACAGTGGAAAATTCATTGTCTGCAATAGAGACTGGCCAATGGGATGAAGTGACCCAGGGAGAGATCGCCCTCGACCGAAATCAGGAGAGTCGAAGGGGAGACATGGACGAGGATTTGAATATGTTCCACAACGGAGACATCAACCACGAGGAATATCGTCCACGCTGCTTCGGGATTCCTTATTAGCGGCGGTCGAGAGAGGTACCAGGGGATCAAAGGGACTTTCAGGACTTCAACACCCTATATTAGCCGCATATGGAAATCACAAGGACTTCAACACCAAAGTGGATTTGCCAAAGTTTGAGGGAGGCATGAATCCTGATGATTTTATCGATTAGCTGCAGTAGAGTAAATTTTTGAATATAAGGATGTGTCAAAGGATAAGCGGGCAAAGTTGGCCGCCATCAAGTTGAAAAAGAGCCGCCTCCTTGTGGTGGGGAACTTCCAGAGACAAAAGAAACAAGAAGACGACGATAAGATTACTAGGTGGGAGTAGATGAAAAAAGCGATGGAAATACCTCCCATCCCATTATCGCCAGGATATGATTCCGAGGCTCCATCACCTGCAGTAGAGAGTTTTGTTAGTAGAGGAGTTCACAGAGTAGTTTGAACATTTGTAGATGAGCTGTGATTTGGCCAAGCCAGATGAGCTTATCATAGCCCTTTATTTGTGTGGCCTGAAGCCTGCTATTGGCAACGTGATGCAGCTGCAACCTTAGTCATCACTTGGAAATATCCAAACCTTAGCATTGAAAGTGGAGAGGAAGCAGAAACAGGGCAGACAACTGACCACAGTTAGAAGCACCAACAGAAGAACACCTCATGGGTTGAGTAAGTTGGTTTGGAAAAGGATAGAGCCACCCCTAGTGAGTAGAAATCTGAGAAGAGTAGCACGCCTGCTACAGTCCTCGCTAAAAAATATTTCAGATGCCACAAATTTGGGCACATTACCTCTGGTTGCCTGACAAGTCTCGTGGTGTCTTGTATCGAATAGGGCGCCGTTGAGGAGCTAGCAATGAGAGTAAGCTGAGGAACAGGGTGACATTTACCATCTTTCACCATATAAAGAAGCATTGGTGGTTCAACGGATCCTGCAAGCTGAGGCTTGGTCACAATATCTTCTGCACCTATTGCACAATTAATGATAAATGTAGTCTCATCATCGATAGGGGGAGCAGTGAGAATGTGGCATCTACACAGATAGTGGAAACGTTGGGACTTATGACTTAGAGACACACCCAAACATATTCTTTGATGTGGCTGACGGAGAACAGGGTCAGCATTAACCGGAGGTGCTTAGTGGAATTTTTTATTGGGAGCCAGCTACAAGATTTTGTGTGGTGCGATGTGGTCCCCATGGATATCAGGCAATTTGAATGGAAGACAGCATGACTGATTCAAAAACACCTACTCTTTTACTAAGGATGGGAATCACGGTCCTATTTTCCTCAGTGGAGCTTGAGATCACAATAGCCCTTATCAGTAGAGCAACATCGGTGGGACTAGTTTTGGTAACAACAAAGGATGATAGTACTGAGACACTAGCTACATACACGGGACATACACGACATAGGACATTTCAGGATATCAAGGCTGATGCCTTACCACCAATGCCACTTCCGTGTGGGAAGGTTTAAGTTAATCCTCACTTTAGATTGGGTTAAGCCGAACGTGGATGACTTTGGGAGTATTCAACTATGGAGACGAGACAGGTATACTTAATTACATTTAGTAGTAGATTCTTAGAAGATTGGATCGTTGTGTATGTACGCTCGCAATTGGATAAAATTTCTCAGGTGTTTTGGGGGAAGATGTATTCGCCAGTGGAATCCAGGTGCTACTATGACAACAGACAAAGAACCGAAAGCTTCAACAGATGAAGCCGAAGCTCCCCCAATCCTGAAAGATTGACGCAGGAGCTTGGGTCAAAGTACTCAGCTACAATACCACGAACATTTTTTTTTTCCTATTTCATTCCTTGCTTGACATGGGGGTTTTCCTCCAAAAACTAAATTGGTTTGGCCTGAATCGATTCAGTTTAATGAGCGGGCTGAACTGGCCCCCACCTCCCTCTTCTCATTAGACGGGAATTTTTTATCCCTTCTTGTTTTCATTTCCCGCCCACTCCTTTCCTATTTATATGTGTTTGTATACCACTCCCCCCCCCCCCGCCGCCCCCCCCACCACCACACACAACTACAGCCAAATCGAGAGCTGCTCGTTCCTGTCTCCTGACAGCCAACCCATCTCATTCCCATGAACTTGTTGCAGTCCCCCTCTCTCGTGATCTTTCTGGCGTTCCTCCTCCCGTAACCTTGATGCCTTCCTCCCCCTCCTGTGAAACCCAGCCCAGTTCTCCTTCCCCTCCGGTGAACCTAGCCAGCCACTACCTTTCCTTAACTGATTTTTTGCAGCCTTTCTGACAACAAATCTCCAGTTCTTTTTGTCCTACCGTAAGCCTCCCCAACCTGTACAAACCCTACAACAACCTTTCCCCAACTCCCACAGTCGCTACAACAACCATTACCCAGCCTCTGAACCGCTGCCCAAGCCGGCATCCACCCACACTGCCACCCTAGGGTCTCCCACATTTGTATTGCTGTTATTTTGCTATGGTCAAGTGTCTGTGTTTGTAACCCTATCAAAGCAACAATAATATTATCATTTCTTTTGTGGTTTGGGCTTCTTCCTTCGGTATCATCTAGCCAAAGGTCCAACATGTTCGAAGAGGATTCATTTTGTGCCATTTCCTGGAATATTACGGGGAGTATTTCAAATGTTAGATTTAGTTCAGTGGGGTACCCATCTGCAAATGCCGAGGCAGGAGGGATATACCTCAGCTTTGAAATGTGCCCTAGGAGCTTGAGGGGGATGAAAAGGCCTCAATGGGAGCTGGGTCCTGTCACTAAAGAAGATGTCGCTCTTAAGTGGTCGCTGACGAGAGTGACACAACTTGCCACAAATTTTATGCCAAAATTGAGTTCTCTGCACATACTTGTTACTCAACTACCATATGTTTGGAACGAGAAGTGGAGGAGAAGATTTCACATGTAAGGGCTTGAGCGATATATTGCGGGAATACACTTCTATACACAACTCTCACTCAGGATTTGCCAAAAGAGGATGATTACCTATTCTATCCGAATGTGTTATGGAATGACAACACTGACATGATCGACCTGCCAGGGGACTCAATGCCGTACCATGAGGATTCAGGAGCTTCAACGAATGAGGTCGGAGCTTTCCCAATCCCCGGGAGAACGACACGTGGGTTTTTTCTCCAAAAAATAATTGGCAAGAATTTTCTGCCCTTTTCTGTTTTCATTTCCCGACTATCCCTCTTCTTTTTATGTGTTTTTATGCCTTAGGGTTTAGCTTAGGTTAATTTTTTATTTTAGTTTGCTAGGACAGCCACCGACATCTTGTTTTTTTCTCTCAAGGGTTGTATCCAATGGTTAGGGTGGTGCTCCGGCTTTATCCTTCTTCTCGATGGTGATTATCTTTCTCCAACTTCCACCTCCACTCTGCCCCTTGCTATCCAACTCATCTACAGCCAAACTGAGACCTGCTCCTTCCCGTCTTCTGACAGCCAACTCATCTCTTTCCCATGAACTTGTTGTATTCCCCCTTTCTTGGTATCTTACTGTTGTTCCTCCTCCTCCCGTAACCTGGTTGATGTTCCTCCTCCTCCCGTAACCTTGATGCCTTCCTCCCCCTCCCATGAAACCCAGCCCCAGTTCTCCTTCCCCTCCCGTGAACCCAACCACTACCTTTCCTTCATTTATTTTCCTGCTGCCTTTCTAACAACAAATCTCCAGTCCTTCCAGTTCTTGTCGTAAGCCTCCCCAACCCGTCCAATCCCTGCAACAAGCATCCCAACTCCCAGAGTCACTACAACAACCATTCCCTAGCCTCCGAACCACTGCCCAACAGTTGTCCACCACCGTCACCTCCACCCTAGGGTCTGCCGTGTTTCTTTTGTTGTTATTTTTCTATGTTCAAAAGCATGTGTTTGTAATCCTATTGTTCAGCAATAATATAATCATTTCTTTTGTGGTTTGGGCTTCTTCTCCTAGTGTCATTGTCCTTTCTATCACTTTCCTTGCCCACCTCTCTTTCCTATCCTAGCCTTTTTCTTTTATATTACCTTTCCTATTTTTATTTCTTTCCAATTCCTATTCCTTCCTTTCGTAACGATTAGCAACTATTTTGTGTTGTTTCAGTGCTTTAGGGTTAGTTTTGATGATTCCAGATTTCAGCTTGCTGCCTTTTAGGCGCTTCTTACTTCCGTGGGCTGTATCGGATTGCAAGATGGTGCTCCGGCTGCAACTCATCCAAGATGGTGACCGTCTCCAAAGGTCTGGCTGTTGCTTCTGCTGTAGCTCGGCCCTGCCGAGATATTTATCCTTCTGTAATACCTCTTGCTGTCGTCCATCCTTCAACCGCATCCACTGCTGCCGCTCGTCGTCCTCGCATTCTTCATGCTGCCAGCCGCCATCTCTAGCACCAGTTTTGTAACCACCGGCCATCCTGTTTACCTTCCTGTTGCTAGTTCGCTACCTCCAGCAGCTATCCACTTGCGGCCAACTCCTCCAGCTCTTCCCAAATTACCGCAACGGCCCACTACTCTCTTTAAACCCACTGCAACTCCTCCAGCTCACATAAAACCTTCCACCCGCTGTCCAGTTCCCTGCCATCATCTTCCAGTGGCTGCCCAATCCGCACAACGCTTCTTACCCTTTCGGATATGCCGCTCTTTCTTAGAGAGGGCTGTTTCTGTGTCTTGTGATGTTTTTCTTTCATTTTTTGCAGAGCTATTGTTATTTGCTGTTTCTATATTTCTGTTGTTTTTTGTTGAGGAGTTGTCGTTGTAACTTTTGAATTTCAGAATAAATATGTCGTTTGGTCGTGGTTTGTGTTAACTCCGGTATCACTTTTTTTGTGCGCTTTCATTTGTATCACAAAAAAGTAGCATTGCATATGTGGCATTGATTTTTTTTTTCTTTGTTTAATTTGAGCATTCCTGCGTTTCTGTTGTATTTATTCATTTTTAATCTCACTTAAAGATTTAAAATCATTTGAAAATTTCATAGTTTGAATCCTTCTTATTATAAAAGATTATAACTTGATGCGGATCTTTGCTGTGGTCTTTTGTTAAAATACGGTTGCTATGCATCTCTACCTTATCTTGCGTAGTAACTTTATGTTCTTTGTATAATTTAACTGACATTTCTCTATCACACTTTAATGATTACGTCATCATATTCCTCAGAAGCTTAAATATTTGCTTCTTAAATGACTTATATTTTGGAAGATTTACATACATACCACTCAAACCTTTTGTATTTACATATCTAATACCTATACTTCAATGTTTACATACCGACCACCTTCCGTATTCATGTACAGGTGTATTTCACTTTTAAAAGTTAAAATATTGTTTTTTTTAATGTGATATGAAAGATTTGGGTGAGAAATGTGAAAAGCAAAATTTAGGTGTTAGATATGTACATACTTAAGGATTGGGTGTTATCTATTTAAATGCCCCTTGTATATTCTGCTTAACTTTTTCGCTGCAATTGTGTTGCTTTAGATAATTTAGAGTTGATGAGATGTCTAAACTAATGTTTGTTCGCAGAGCAAAGCCAAGGCTGAAAAGAATCAAGCCATGGAACGTTCAATGAGTGAAAACTCGTGTCAGTTGTGCGCTGTTGAGAAGCTTACCTTTGAACCTCCTCCTATATACTGCACACCATGTGGAGCTCGCATAAAGCGAAATGCAATGTATTATACTGTGGGGACTGGCGACACCCGTCTCTACTTCTGTATTCCGTGCTACAATGAGGCTCGTGGTGACACTATTGAGGCAGACGGATCTACATTTTCAAAATCAAGGCTCGAGAAAAAGAAAAATGATGAAGAAACCGAAGAATGGGTAAGTTTGGCAGTTGCAATTCCATTTTGCTTGTTATTCCCTCTTTTTTGGTGGAATAAGAAGTGATCATATTCCCCAAAATCTTATGTATTTACATATCTAACACCCAAAGTTTGATATTTACACTTTCAACACTTCGGTGTAAAAAATCTATGCATGAAAAGATATATTTTTGCTTAAGAAGGCAGTGATTGTAATATTTTTGATGTGATATTCAGTTTTTGAGTAATATTTATGTAAATATCAATATTTAGTTGTCAGATAAGTAAATACATAAGAATTGTGTGGTATGCATGTAAATGCTACTGATAATTCTTGTGTTTTCATTTGCATTACAGTGGGTTCAATGTGACAAGTGTGAAGCCTGGCAACATCAAATTTGTGCTCTTTTTAATGGAAGAAGGAATGATAGCGGACAAGCTGAATATACGTGTCCCAATTGCTACATAGAGGAGATAGAAAAAGGTGAGCGCAAACCTTTGCCTCAAAGTGCTGTTCTCGGAGCTAAAGATTTGCCGAGGACTAATCTTAGTGATCACATTGAGCACCGTCTCTTTCGTAGACTGAAGCACGAAAGACAAGAGAGGGCGAGGCACTTTGGGAAAAGTTTTGATGAGGTAAATGCTTTTTTTTTTAACTGCAAGTTGATGAAATTTATGCTTTTACGTGTTATGGTAAAGTTGGCAAATATGTGATGTTACTTTGTAATTAGATCATCTATTCTTTAGGGAAATGCATAACTTGTATTCCCTTGTAGTTTCTATTTTGAAATGAAGTTTGCTAATATTTTTAATTTTGTATGAATCCACAAATGCTTCCATTTGAGAACAATCTCTTATGTAATAAACAGAAGTTTTTTTTTTTGGGAATGGGACTTTGTCATGGAGGTTAAGTGGCGAATCCATTTAAAATGTTGCCTTTGATATAAGATACATTGTTCGCCTCACAAATTATATGTTTGCTGTATCGATGTGTATTTTAGTAAAACTTTTGAATTTGGTCTACTATGATTGTACAGAAACATCTGCATTGCTTATGTAAGTTTTCTATTTGTTATAGGTTTGCATTTGATCGGTATTTAGTCTGCCGATATCCTAGTTATCATTATTAATCATTATATGGTCAAAATATTGTCACTAAATTCATAAATTTGTGCAACAAGATTGGTTAATTTTGATAATGTCGATGATCACCGATTGTATGGTCTCTACTTGTATTATCTTTTCCCTTATCCATTCTTCTTTGTTAATTTTTTCTCTTTGTCGAAGTGATACATTTTGCATTTTTTCATCAAATAGTCTCGGTTGTTTTGAATTCCAATTGATTTATGCATATTTCTAAATTTTGAGATGTCATGTCTGCCTGCTTATATTCAGGTACCTGGAGCAGAATCACTTGTCGTGAGGGTTGTGTCATCAGTTGACAAGAAGTTGGATGTGAAACAGCGGTTTTTGGAAATTTTTCAGGAGGAAAACTACCCATCAGAGTTTCCTTATAAATCCAAGGTACATAAAATGTTGGAAAATTTGCATACGTAGCACGCAATTCTTATTTATTTGCATTTCTCGCATTTAAATTTTCATATTTACGTATGTAACATATTGGTGCTGAAAATGTGTATTTTGCTTTTAAAAAGTGGTAATAGTGCCATTTTTGAGGTGATATTATTGATTTGAATGCTATGTATGTAAATATGAAAGTTTAGGTGTGAAGTAAATGCATAAGAATTGTGTGCTATGTATGTAAATGCCCCTAAAATGTTCTCTTATCATTTATTTCTAAGAGGAACTTTTAGCCCTGGGTAGACATATGTAATTCATTTCTTGACACAGTGAAAAGAACAAGGAACATTTACACACATACCACTTAATTCTTATGTATTTACATATCTAACACCGAAACTTCAATTTTTACATGTATGCCACCTTACCTTTGCATAAAAAGGTGTATTTCACTTCTTAAAAGTTTAAATAGAGGTATTTTTTACTTTAGATGAAAGATTTGGGTAGTATAAATGTAAAAATCATTGTTTAGGTATTAGATATGTAATTACATAAGAATTGGGTGGTATGTATGTTGATATTCCGAAGAATAATGGCATAAAATGTTCGCCTGATGCGGATAAATACTCTTTTTGCAGGTAGTATTATTGTTTCAGAAGATTGAAGGCGTAGAAGTATGCCTTTTTGGCATGTATGTGCAGGAATTTGGTTCAGAATGTCAATTCCCTAACCAACGGCGCGTGTACCTTTCTTATTTGGACTCGGTAAAATACTTCAGACCCGAAATAAGAACGGTGACTGGCGAAGCTCTGAGGACTTTTGTGTATCATGAAATTCTGGTAAAATTTTCAACTTTTCATTTTTGGCATGCTTATTTTTACCTTTAACTTTGCCCTTCTAGTCAGTAAATTATATTTTTAGAAGATTTAGAAAGATACCACTCAATTTTATTGTATTTTCATATCTGAAACCAATACTTCAATTTTTACATGTATACCACCTTACCTTATGCATGACAAGGGGCATTTTTGATGTGATATGAAATATTGGGTGGTATAAATGTAAAAGTAAAGATGTAAACATATAGGAATTGGATGGTATGTACGGAAATGCCTCCCTATATTTTTTCTTTTTTCAATGATGCATTTTCTTGGAATTTCATTTCTTCACTTTTATTCTGAAATTTCCCCGCTTTATTTGCAGATAGGTTATCTTGAATACTGTAAAAAACGTGGTTTCACCAGTTGCTATATTTGGGCATGCCCTCCTCTTAAAGGTGAAGATTATATCCTATATTGCCATCCTGAGATTCAGAAGACTCCAAAATCTGACAAATTAAGAGAATGGTGAGCGCAGGTTTCATATTAAGTTTTATCGCATGCTCTTATGTTTAGGGAAATTTACAGTCATACCAAAGTGTTAAAATAGTCCGACTGTTTGCATGAGCCATTTTATCCCGAAGTCTATAAAATTGGGGCTGAAATAGCTCTCGTGGGAACTATTTCAGCTATATTAAAAGAATCTCGGTACTAAATTAACACTTTTATAGTATTGATACCTTTCTCCCACACAATTCTTATGTATTTATATGTCTAAAATCCAAAGTTTGATATTTACACGTATAACACCTTCGTGTCATTATAGTATGCATGAAAAGGTGTATTTCACTTTTAAAAAGGAAGTGATTGCGATATTTTGATGTGATATTAAGGAATTAATTGTTATGCATGTAAATATGAATGTTTAGGTGCTAGATATGTTAAAAATATGAATTATGTGGCAATTATGTGTATAATTTCTCAAGGAATTTTATTTATTTCTACTTTTATGCATTACATCTTGCTACATATATGTAATGAGGAGAAGAAATAAAATAGGAATTCCTCCAAAATAAGAAAAGAAAGAAAATTGGAATTCCTCAAAAATAAGAAAAAATAAAAACCAGAAATATCTAATAAAGAAAACACAATTAGTGAAATATATTCTGAAGAAAGGAAATAAATTCATTCATAATGCAGATTGGAACTTTATGATGCTCCCCCTCAAGCTGGGTTGTATATATTATACAAGTTAAACTTGAATTTCAATTCATCATGATTGACCCTTGGTAGTGTTTTATTGAGAATATTAACAGTCTGAAGTCATGTAGGGACATAACTGAGTTGAACAATTCCATTGCTAACATTTCTGAGATGAAATGTCGGTCAATTTCGCTTTGTTTTGTTATGTCATGATGCACTTTTTTTTTTTATTATACTAATAGTTGCTTGGGTATCACTAAACATTTTAATTGTGTTTTTCATATCAAAGTTAAGTTTCCTTAATTGTATTTAAATCCACATTCTCTCACAAACTCATGCAAGAGCACGGACAACAATTTGTTTTTTTTACTCTCCCCTTGACGAGATTGCGCCAAATGTATGAACAACATCCAATGATTGGTTTCATATCAATTACCTTTCCTAGCCAACTAGTATCCGTGTAAATCTCAATCTTGTATTTTTCAGATCTTTTGAAGAACAAACCATATATTAGGGTCATCTTTAAGTATCCCATTATTTTGTTCATTGCTTTCAAATGACCCTCGTTTGGATTATTCATGTGCTAACTTACTGCACTGATTAAGTATGTTATATCAAGTCTTATGTGTGATAGGTAAAGTAGTTTGCCGACAAGTCATTGATATCTTCCTTTGTCAACTGGACTGCTTTCTTCACTTCTGTTCAGCTTTTTGTTAGCTTTCATAGGTGTGTCAACATGTTTACACCAAAGCATGTTAGTTTCACTTAACAGATATAAGGTATACTTCCTTTGGGATATGACAATTCCCTCTTTAAACAAAGCTACCTCTATTCCCAAAAAATATTGGAGATTCCCTAGGTCCTTGATTTCAGATTCTGTTGCAAACATCCTTTTTAGGCTGCTTTGAATCATCACATATCAAGATAATATCATCTACATATACTATGGGAATATCAATTTTGCTTCTAGTATTGAATTTAACAAACAGTGTATGCTCAAGTTTCACAATTCTAGCAAACCTATCAAACCAAGTATGAGGAGACTGCTTCAAGCCATATAAGGACTTCTTAAAGTTACAAACCAACCTGTTGTTCGACATATTTTGAAACCTGGAGGTATGGTCATGCAAACTTCTTCATCAAGGTCTCCATTCAAGAATATATTTTTTACATCCATTTGGTGTAAAGTCTTGTCTTGGTTACTATAAGAAAGAATAGAGCCCAATCAGTGTTGAGCTTGGTGACAGCGCAAAGTTTTCCGGATAGCTAATCCCATATAACTGCCCCTGGCTACCAATCTGACTTTGAACCTCTCCACACTTTCATCTCATTTGTATTTAATCATGAATATACATTTGCAACCTGCAAGATTTCCCATGGGAAACTCTATAAGTGTCTATGTTTTATTATTTTCTAGAACCTGAATTTCTTTTCCGATTGCTTGATTTCATGTCGGAACCTTTAGAGCCTTTTGAATAGAGTTGAGAATCTGCACAATATTAAATTTTATCACAAAAATCTTGTGCGGTGGTATTAACTTTTCATAAGCTACGTATCTTCCGATTTTATGATCGATGCGCATTCTATACACGAAGTTCTGATCACTAGTGCCAAGTTCAAATTAAGTAGAGGCAATTGGGGCAGTTTCAGTGACTGTTGGGTTCTCGGTGGAGCTGGCTAAGCGGTAGAATTTATTTTAGTTGTTTGAGTGACATGATTTGATTCAATTTGAGAGTTTTGGAGAAGATTCCAATTTTGATATTCCCCCGAGTTTTCCTTTTGAATTTCAAATTTGGGAAGGCAAGATTGATTATTAAGGAAGGTAACATCCATGAAGTTATATATTTTCCTAGTGATCGAAGATTAGCATTTGTATCCTTTTTAGTTGGAGTAATCAATGAAGATACATTTGAGAGTGATCAAGTATAGTGCGGTGTTGTTGGTGTCTTGGTGAATGTGAACAAAGGCGGAACCAAAGAATTTCAGTGGTAAGTCGGAAGAAAAAAAGTTGATATGAAGGATATAATTCTATGAGAACATTACGAGTAATTTGAAATTTTAGGACACGACTGCGCATTCTATTAATAAGATATGTGGCTTAGTATGACTTCCAAAAAAAATGTTTAGCACATGATTAAATCTCATAATGGCACATTCCACTTCAAGTAAATGTTTGTTCTTCCTCTCAATAATCCCATTTTGTTGAGAAGTATTCACACAAATATTTATATGGATGATGCTACGCTTGGAAAGATGAGGGTCAAGAATGAAATTTAAAAATTTCTAGCATCATCAATTTTAAGAATTTGAATTTTGCTTTGGAATTGAGTAAGGATCATAGAATGAAAAGATTGAAGTATTATGACTGTTTCAGATTCTTTTTTCATAAGGAAAATCCAAGTAGTTATAGTATAATCATCTAGGAATGGTAGAAACCATCGTGCCCTCTTTATTTTTTTACTTGGGAGAGTCCCCTTATGTCAGTTTGAATTACAATAAAAGGATGTGAGGGCTTATACTGTAGTTTAGAATATACACATCTGATATGTTTCATATATTTTAAATTGATATAACTTAAAATTCTATTGATAAAAAAATGTGAAAATATTTATTTAATATAAGCAAAATTTGGATAATCAAGGTGATAATGTCTTAGCATGACTTGACTTTCAACTAAAATAAACTTGGAATTAGAAACTAGATTTATCAGAATTTAAATTAGACTCAGAAGTACAACTTGACGAATGAACTTGTCTTTCGATGAGATTAATTTTTTTGACGAATTTAAACCACCATACATCTCAGCGTTGCTAATCTCTTTTCTTAAAACAACTACCTCAAAATCATAAAATTGGAATAAATTTTAGTCATAAATTTTAAGTCGCAAGTTTGATAATTGAGAATAAATTGCAGTCTAATTACGTAACATACATAGTAGAGGTGATGATCCTTTGTCAATTCGACTGATCTAGTTTCTACTTTCTCTTCGAAAGTAGTTTCTACTATTAGAGAGAATAAATTTTCCATTGTTCGAACTGCAGAGTGACTAGTGCATGAGTTATAAGTTTTGAAGACATTGATATCTCCTGTTATGTCATATAAGGCTCAAGAGGCAACTATCCAACATTTTAGTTTTTTTCTTTGAACAATAAGAGCATGATGTAAGATACATTGATATGTTAATAGACTAGTCGGTTGCTAGGTAAAGGATTGTGGTGCTTGTCCAGAATTGTAACCATGAACTAATATTTTTTGCAGTCTCTCAATTTGCTCCTTGGTAAATAGACTAACTTCTGTATTGTTGTTGGTTGTGACAACAATAATTGCACGATTCTCCCTATCATGTCTTCCCTTGGATGACTTCCAATCTGCAGGTATTTGGTGTAATTTCCAACATATGTTCTTCACACGACCATATTTATTACAATGATCGCAACTCGATCGTCCTCTCCTGGGTTTACTATTTTGAGAGGGGTGATGAGTGTACAAGGTTGACCTGTTAACAGATGGTGTGGTGTGATTTTCTATCATCATTAACTTCTTGCCGCTTTCCTTTTTTCGAACTTCAGTTAAGTGCCTCCCGGATGGTAGGAAGGGGTTTAATTCTCATGATTTTGTCTATGGTTTCATTTTGATAATTAGGTTTTTTTTTAGGCCTAGAAGAAACTCGATGGTCCTCTTTTGCTCAATAATTTTTTTATATGAGACAGTTATCGGGGCATTTCCTATAATAAACCACATACAGATCAAGATGCAGGCAACAACGTGTGAGAGTGTTGAAATATTGAGTTAACGCTCAATTTTTCTTGTCGTAGATTATGTAGTTTGGTTTCAATCTCAAATAACTCTTAGAAGTTTATGGTGCTAGAGTAGTTCTCACGTGCAACCTCCCATATCTCCTTAGCCGTCTCATAGAGCATGAAGTTTTTTTCAATCCACTTAGTCATGGAATTTATTAACCATGATATAATCAAGCGGTCGTCAATTTTTCAGGCCTGATATTTATAATCTGTGATTTATGGAGCCAAATTTTCATGATGTTCATCTTTCCCTTTACCAAGACGTACATGAAGATGGACTGTGACTATTGGAGAAAATTTTAACCAGCAGATTATGATTAGGGAGTAGGTGAGGTGAGTTATCAGTCATGATAGGTACTTAATATGTAAGTTCGAATCTTGAGGTGACTTTTTAGGATGAAGATTATGAGGCCATACCTTATTCGATCATGATAAGAATGTGAAGCCTGAATTGAGAAAACTTACTCCTTGAACGTCTGCAAAAGGAGTTCCCTTAGTTGGATTGCTCGGTTGGACGAGAAAATGAGAACTAGATGGAGATTCACAACTCTCAATTTTGGTGCATTCGACACTAGGAGAGAGGTTGTCATACCGGCAACATGTGAGATGCCGGCTAGGTCAAAGCGAATCGTTCACTGCTTTGACAAATTGAGGAAGCAAATCCTCTAATAGACCCCTCTCGGATCCAACAAGATAGAAGAGAGAATAAATCGCAAGCCCGTGCATATGAGAGGAGGCACAGAGAAAGTTTCGACGCTTCTTCAAACTCGATGCTTTCAGAGGATGAAGAAGGCGAAGGAGACGAAGTCCTTGAATGTTAATGTCAGATTTCTCGGCTCTTATATCATGTAGAAATTCTCAAAAGAATTTTATTTCTTTTCACTTTTATGCATTACACCTTGCTGCATATATATGATGAGAAAAAGAAACAAAATAGAAATTACTCCAAAATTAAAAAGAAAGCTGAACATGAAATATCTAATAAAGGTAACGCAATTAGCAAAATGCATTATGAAGAAAGAAAATAAATTACTTTCTAATGCAAATTGGCACTCTCCAATAGTATGTAAATGCCCCCTTTTGTTTTTCTATGTTTGTGCTGATTTGCTTACTGATTCGTCTGACCGACATGATGAATGCTTTTGCAGGTATTTATCAATGCTTCGTAAAGCCTCTAAGGAAAACATTGCTGTCGGTCTCACTAACTTATTCGATCATTTCTTCGCAACTATTGGTGAATGTAAGGCGAAGGTCACTGCAGCAAGGTTGCCATATTTTGATGGCGACTATTGGCCGGGTGCCGCAGAAGATATAATAACTCAACTGCAGCAAGAAGAAGATGGTAGAAAGCAACAAAAAAAAGGGAAAACGAAAATTACAATTACAAAAAGGGCCTTAAAAGCTGCTGGCCATACTGATCTTGGTTGTAATGCATCTAAAGATGCACTTTTGATGCAGAAGGTAATTATTCAAAGGAGAGCTGGTTTTTTGTCTTTTTAAGGGGTTGTTTGGGTTCAATTTAATTTTTGTTTTGTTATTTTTATTTTAATTTTTAATTTTTAAAAACATATTTATTTAGTGTGTTTTTTAGATTTTATATTTATTTATTTTATAAATAAATTTACATGATCTTGAAAACATTCAAAACAGTTCTTTGGTATGTTGAGTATTTTTAATGCAACCATACTTTAATCAAATATGTTTTGTTTCAAATTAAAACATAAATAACATAAAATAAAATAAAAAAAAAATTAGAAAATAAAATATAAAAGTGATCTCAAATGACCCCTAAAGTTCTCTACTTAATTTAGCTAGTGACATCATATGGAGCAGTCAAGCCTTTGAATGTTTCACAATAGTTTGTTTTGTCTCATTTTTCAAAAGAGAGAAATGCCAAAATAGTCCCCAACTCTTTGCAGGGTGCCATTTTAATGTTTATAATACTATTAGTTTAGTTCCCGATCTTTTAATATGAGTTGAAATGGTCGTTAGGAAAGACTATTTTAGCTCTCATTAAAACAACTCAGGGGCTAATTTAACGCTTTTATATAAACTCCAAGACTAAATTGGCCCAACATAAATGTTGATGGGACTATTCTGACACTATTTTCTTCAAAATATATTTTTCCATTGGAGGTGCTTAAGCTTTTTGTTTGTTGAAGATTTAGTTCAATGGTATGTTTTTCTCTAATGCTACATGTTAATGTTCAGCTTGGCGAAACCATCTCTCCCATGAAAGAGGATTTTATTATGGTCCATCTGCAGCATGCTTGCACACACTGCTGCATTCTAATGGTGTCCGGAAATCGTTGGGTTTGTAATCAGTGCAAGAATTTCCAGATTTGTGATAAGTAAGTTCTCTTTTTGGGGCATTTACATTCACACCACGCAATACCTATGTGTTTACATATCTAACACCGAAATGTTGTTTTTTACATTTATATCACTCGTATCTTTTGATATCTAATAAAACATAGTACCATTTTAACTTTTAAGAAGTGAAATACACCTTTTCATGCATAGTAAGGTGGTACGTATATAAAAATATTGAAGTTTAGGTTTTAGATATGTAAATGCATAGAAACTGAGTGGTATGTATGTAAATCTTCCAAATTTTCTTTCTTTTTTCAGGTTATTGTGATTTCCTGCAAAGATTTGTTTTAGTTCTGGGAGCTATATTTTCACTTATTTGTCTTTCTTTAACTGTTTGGTTTGGCCACTTCGAACCTTCTGGGGTTATTGACTATTCTTTGGATTCACTAAATTTACTCTATTGAGTATAGCTCATCTCTTCATAAATCTTCGCCGAGTTTGCCGAACACCCCTTTTTCCGAATCACCTTGTGCAATTTTATAATTAAAATTTATTTTTTTGAAGTGATCTTTTTACATAAATGAACAATTTGATGAACATATTCTCTTCAAATTCCCCATCATTTTACATATTATAATGCAATATTCTTCCAGGTGCCATGGGGCAGAACAAAAACTTGACGACAGGGATAGGCATCCTATCAACAACAGGGAGGCCCATAATCTCTACCCCGTAAGTTAACCTCTCGAACCACACCCATTCTTAACTCAATCAACTATTTAACATTATTCACTGTATAAAATGATTTGAGCAGATTGAAATCACCGATGTTGTCGCTGATACGAAAGATAAAGACGAGATTGTTGAGAGCGAGTTTTTCGATACGAGACAAGCCTTTTTGAGTCTTTGCCAAGGAAACCATTACCAGTATGACACGTTAAGAAGGGCCAAGCATTCTTCAATGATGGTGCTGTATCACCTTCATAATCCAACTGCACCTGCATTTGTGACGACGTGCAATGTGTGTTACCATGACATTGAAACCGGCCAGGGATGGCGGTGCGAGGTTTGCCCAGATTTTGATGTATGCAATTCATGTTATCAAAGAGATGGTTGTATCGATCATCCTCATAAGTTAACGAATCATCCTTCCAATGCTGACCGCGACGCGCAAAGTCAAGAAGCCAGACAGAAACGAGTACTGCAGGTATGTTGTTTGCACTCCTAAAGACTTTATGTTTTAGGGAAATTTACGTACATACTACAAATTTATTATTCGTTTATGTACCTATCACCCAAAGTTTAATATTTACACTTATAATACCTTGGTGCCATTTTCATTTTGATTTAACTTTTAATTGGCATGTAACTACTTATATAACCATCATCATCGGCCTTATCTCCTACGAACTATTCATATAATCTTCATCATGTATCTTCTAAGTCGATGTTCCACCAACTATTATAAATGCTCAAACTGCCTGAGTCTTTTTTTTTCTTACGTAATATTATGATGCGGATGTCCGACGGAACGTTAAATTTGTTGATTTCTTATTATATATTTGTTAGTTTTTTTGTGGCATTTACATAACACATAATTCCTAATATTTACATGCATCGCACCTAAAATTTTTTCCGTACATGCATAGCAGTAAAATTTTTAATGTCGCATCAAAAAGTGTTATTATCACTTTTTTAAACTGAAACTTATATTTTCATGCATTCGTTTAAAACACTAAAGTGCTATGTATGTACATATGAAAGTTTGCTATAAGATATGTAAATACATAAGAATTGTGTAAATTTCTCTTTTTTTTTATGTATTTACATACATAGCCCATAACTCTCATGTATTTATATATGACACACCTAAACATTCATATTTACAGTCATACCACTCAAATCGTTGACATCATTTCAAAAACATCGCTATCATTGTCTTTTTAATAGTGAAATACACATTTTCATGCATAGGTTTATGTTGTAAGTGTAAATATCGAACTTTTGATGTTAGACAAGTAAATACATAAGAATTGTGTGGTATGAATGTAAATTTCCCTACTTTTTCTTACTTCCTAGAACCATTCATCATAACTTTCTTCTCATGTGACTCGTGACTTACGCAGCTACGGAAAATGCTCGACCTTCTGGTTCATGCTTCTCAATGCCGTTTCCCGCATTGTCAATATCCCAATTGCCGCCGAGTCAAAGGACTATTTCGCCACGGCATGAACTGTAAAATCCGTGCTTCAGGAGGTTGCGTGCTCTGCAAGAAGATGTGGTATGTTTTACAACTTCATGCCAGGGCCTGCAAGGAATCAGAATGCCATGTTCCTCGCTGCAAGTGAGCTCACTAAACTCCTAAATTTAAAAGTTTACCTGCAGAACTTATTTTTCCTACTTTTTAATGATTTTATATTAGTAAAGTGTCATAATAGTCCTTTGACATTGGTCTCCTCCCATAGTCATTACTAGGAACCGTTACAACTCATATTAAGAAAGGTTGGGGACTAAAATTGATACTTCTATAAACCCTGGGACTAAAGTAGCCTTGTTTCTAAGAACCAGGGGACCATTTTGACATCTATAAACTCAATTCTATATTCATTATGTTTCACATTCAGGGATTTGAAAGTGCATCTTAAGAGGCTGCAGCAGCAGTCGGAGTCGAGGCGGCGGGCGGCCGTGATGGAAATGATGAGACAGCGAGCAGCGGAGTTGCAGGGAACGGACAACTAACTGTACAGTTGGAAATTTATAGACAAAATACAGGGAGAGAAAGAGAAAGAGAGGACGAAGCTCTGCTTTCTTCCAGAAGGAAAGAAGTTGTTGGAATGGGAAAGATGAGAGCTGCATAGCTTTCTCATCGGAAGATTTCTGTGGATTCTAACCATTCTATACCAACCTTGCAAAGCAAAAAGGGAAGAACTTTCGGGTTTAATTCTTCGAATCGCGGAGGGATGAGATTTGCAATTCTTTGATTTATCAGGCGTGGCATTGCATTGCATTGCCTCCAGTTAATAGGGTAGCATTTGTAATATAAAAAATTGTTTTTGGTTTTTTTTTTTTTTTGTTTGTAATTTTGTATTTTGGTAGCAAGCCCTGTAATTTCTATCTTTTGTTGTTTATCTGTCATTTCATGATTTAGGAAGGGAATGAAGGAGGGGAGGACAGCCTGTAGTTATTTATGCTGTCCCTTTTTTTTTGTAGAATGCTTTCCCATTAAATGATAAAATAATATATGATGTTTTGCTATTTTCTCCTTAGTTTTTTATTTTTATTAATGTGAATTATGATTAATTTTAGGGGCAATTACATGCAGACCACCTAGAAACTTATTATTTACAACTCAACCCCTACCTATATGTTTCATTTTTATCAAATTCTCAATAGTTTGATTGTGGCTTGCATAAATATATCTGTTTGGTAGTGGTTAATTTGTAAATATCATTATTTTAGGTGATCTGTATGTAATTATCCCTTAATTTTTATCTCAAGGGAAGTTATCTAGTCCTGGGTATTAGCCTGCCTGATATTTGCACTTTGTTTAAAATGGAATGAATGATCCATCTTGCATGCAAGTAGATTATGTTGAAGTCTAAGTGAACATATTCAGACAGATAATAAGTTTGAAAAGAAAGACGGTTGATCACCAAATGAGCATTATGCAGGATACTGAATACATTTCTTAAACCGTAAGAGGTTATTATAATCAATCAAAACTCTCTCTCTCTCTCTCTCTCTCTCTCTCTCTCTCTCTCTCTCTCTCTCTCTCTCTCTCTCGCTACCGACAACCCCGATTTATAAAGGCTTGATTGTTTTCATTACAACTATGTCATCCAAATGCATAGAGACAAATAACAAACTAAAACACATAAACCGAGACGTATAAAGTGAAATAGAAGTCTAAATCTAGCGTTATTCTTTCGGAGTTGGCACGGTTCTCTGACATTGAGCAATCTCGAAAAATGATTATTCGTAATTAATAGCCAACTTATAGGCATTGAAAGTGATGGAGTCGCTCCAATTCCGATGCTGGTCAAGATCAGTGATTACAACAATTATCTTTGTTAGAGCAACACCATCCTTATCAGGATTGATGTCATGAATTGTATACATTATCTTTACAAGGGTTGAAGTTGGACCTGTATGTGTTTGAATCATTGAAAAATGAAAGCTAATGGAGCTTGGAATTCTCAGCTGAAAGATCAACCAGCCTTGGAAATATTGGTAAAACCTCATCTTTTGAAAGAAGAAAGTATTGGGATCAAAATTGCAGCATCCTTCATTCTGGTCTCATATAAATGCATAATAAATGTAATTAGATTAGTATTAGTTGTTGATTCTTCAGTTATAACTTTGAAGAGACTTTACAGAAAAAAGTGCTAAAATCAACGATAAAACTGGCTGTCTAACTTACATCGATAAAAATATCATATTTTCCGATGGTTTATGTAATGAGTTACTTCCAATGGCATGACAACATGACATATCGTTGCTTTTTAACAGTTAGCTGTTTCTGATGGTTTACTATTATTATCGAAGCATGTTAGTGTCGGTAATAAGCAAATAAAAACCAACAGTCTCATGTTGTCGGTTATTTTCAAACCCATCATTTAACGGGGTGTTAATTGATGAGGTTTTTTAGTAAACGATGAAATATGCCGTCGGTATTAATATTAATAACCAACGGATTTTATGTCATTTGTAAGTTGCCGAAAAGACTCCTTTAAACCACCAAAATTGCGAGGTCTCGGGTCTATCCCTAATCCACTCACTCTTAGTCTCTGACTCTTTCCGTGCTCCAATCCTCCCCTCCCCTCTCTCGATGACTCCAACATCCCGACAACCGCACCTCCAGCTACCCCAGCTCCAGCGACCCAACTCCGACAACTCCAGCTACAGCAACTTCACCGCTCCGACGCTCACAGGTATGGTCAGTTTTCTTTTTTCTTTAGTCATGGATGCTCTTACAAAACATTTACTTGTGGTGTATGATTTTTGTCATTGATATCCTTCTTGTGGATGAGATTAGGGGGTGTTTGGCCTTTTATATATATATATATATATAGAACCGCACGGTGCACCCCCGGGCTATTCCGAGAACCCATGACAAAGAAAGCCCCATTGCTATTGCAAGAGCTATCGTACGTTCTGTGTTGCAGTTCGTTGGTTGTTAATATGACAGATCTGTGTCAAAGCAAAGGCTACATTTTGCATGTTTTGTTTAATTCCTGATGCCGCATTCTTGGCCTGTTAGGGCGGGGCTTCTGTAAGACCCTGAAGGTCAGGGGTTCGAATCCCACCCGTGGTGTGGGGGGATTCAGTCTGTTTAGACACATGGCGCGGGCTCTCATCATGGGTCCTAGCGCATGGGAAACCGATATTTGGGCATCTGCCAAATATCAATTTCTTTTTAAATATATATAGCGAATGAGAATGTTGATGAGCATCAAGATGATGATGATATTGATATGAATGGGGGTTTTAATTACTGTGTAGTTGTGCTAATACGTTAATGTTATCTTTGATAATGGTTGATTTGACTATCATTTTTATTGTTATTTTTATGCATAATCATTTACTTATATATTATTGTCGGCTTTTATTTTCTCTTAGTGAGGTCAACAGTTATCCTATCATTTTAACTCACCATGATCTCAAGTGGAGTACCTTTTACTTTGGAAGATTTACATGCATACCACTCAATTTTTATCTATTTACATATCTACCACCCAAACTTTAATTAATTTTTAAATGCATTATTTATGCTATTTTTTATGATATTTAAAATTTTCACAGCAACTTAATGTCTTAGAGATTATATTTTATTGAGTGGCACAATGTTTATGTTTACATATCTAATGTTAAATAATATAATAAATTTTTTTTATTGTGATTTGTTTTATTGTATTATATATTATTTCATTTATGTCTTTTTGTATTGATTTGTTATTAATACAATCTTAATATACCTCACTTTTTATATCATTATATCTCCATTTTTATAGCCCCAAGAGGAGGGGGTACTTTTGATCTTTGGTTAATAATCACCATAATGATCCGATCAAATAATATATATATATATATTTTATCTGAAAAAGCAACTAAAGGCTCCTTACGCGTTTCATCAAATAAAAAGAATTACAAAAATAGGAAAGAGATCCTATCTAACACCACAAACAACAATTCACACAAAAAACAAAGAAACCTGAAGGTCTTCTTTCCAAACAAAAGGAAAATACAACTCACACCATAAAAGAACAATACAAAACAAATATATATATATATATATATATATATATATATATATATATATATATATGGGGAAAGAAAATAACACTCAAACAAAACACAACACAATAAAAACATTGAAAGGAATCAGCAAAGGCAGTCCAAAATAGTTCCATAGGAACATAATTAGAATCCAAACACTTCTAGTCTTTCAGCCCTTCTTGGCCACCCAATGAGCAACTTTATTACCATTCCTTTTAGTATGAGACCACTTAATGACAAAGCTATGAGATAAATCCAAAATCTTCTTCATTTGTAGAATAATACTCCAATGAGGTTTCATCTGTAAACAACAAAATTTATACAAAATTAGAGAATCAGTTTTAAGTTCAATAAAGTTCTAACCGACTTTTTTAGCTACCTGCAGTCCAATGACCATAACATCAACCTCAGCAATTAGGGGAGAAACAGGAATGGAACAAGCCGCAAACCAATATAATCAAATAATATATGTTGATTACCCTTAATCATAAGAGGTTTTTTTATGCTTTGATGGTCTTAACGACATTAGAAGCTTGTTTTTTTCGGCTCATTGGATTCCTCTCATCAAGACGCTCAACTCGACACGTTAAATTTAGAGTTCATTTGACCTCCAGGATAAACAACCTAATCCTTCAAAAATTATTTGATTGTTTGATTTGAGCTTTATTTGACTCAGAAATGATCAAATTTGGTACTATTGGGTTCATCTCGTCGAGCTGGTCAGTTTAGTTTGCACAAATCCGAGCTCTGTATGATTTTTGGTTTGAGATAGAACATTCCTGCTAAAAAAATATCTCGAGTTTCATGCCAAATCCCTCGTGATTTACGAAAAATGATGATTCATCAACGACAAATCTTTATTCAACCAAACATCATTATCATGTAGCTTAATAAGACTAATTATTTAGATGGACTCAATAGCATAAAATGGGTTAGAGAAAGACCAAATATATATTATAAAAATGTTCTTGAAAATGTGGCAAATGATCCAAGTTTATAATGATATAAGTAACAATATATAAAAAGACGAACCAATTTATTTTACTGAAAAATATTTATATTAATGCCCATGGGGATGGTTCTAATTTCTTAATTTTGAGGTTTGATGGAATATTTTTAAAAATTTAATATTCCATAGTTTACATGCTTTGTTGACCTAAAACAAGTTGATATAATAAATTATATGAGATAAAGTTCCAATAAATTGAAATATAATTTGTCAAATAATATTTACTTTCATGAAGAAAATATCTTTTTCCACTAAAGATAAGCAAAATAATATAAATAAGAAAGGTTAGCACTAAGATGCCTAAGAAGAAGATGAATTTTTGTCTTATTAAAAGGACTCATTAATATTAAATATTTAATGTCAAAAAAGGTTTTTTTTGTTGATGGAAATTAGGCTCAATATAATATAGAAAATTAATTTTGTTTGAGATAATTAAAATATGATAAAGTCATATATATCACAACTTTTTTTTTTTTTTTTTTTTAGATTGATGAACAGTCAAAGACCCGCCGATCAACCTCATAGATTGAACTGACTGAGGAGCGGACCCCCTTTCTAGTCCGGTGTGCTATTAAAATTCTCCCGTCATGGGTGGGATTCGAACCATTGACCTGAGGGACATACACCAAAGACCACAACCAATGAGCCAATGCTTTTGCACGTCATATATATCACAACCTAAGTATTGCTCAATCAAATCTTAACACCAAAAGAAATTAAAGACATGTTCAACTCCATCAAATATCCACCAGCTATCATGGTTTGGCATCGGAACACCCAATATACCTTTAGCGATATATATATATATATATATATATATATATATATATATATATATATATATATATAATTAATCGACGGGCGGAATCACATCAACTCTTATGCACTAGTTCCCATCAGGTTTGGGAGCCGATGCAAAGTACCGTCAGTCATAAGCGTGACGCAACTACACTGCAGAAGAATTTGAACTCGGGACCCGAGAGGACTTACGACCGACAAATCAGCCTACTCTACCAACATGCCATGAATGCACACCTTTAGCGATATATATATATATATATATATATATATATATATATATATATATATATATATATATATATATAAAGGAAGATTCACATGCATACCGCTAAATTCTTATGAATTTATATATCTAAGTCCCGATGTAAATTTTTATATACATGCCACTTTATCTGTGCATGAAAATATGGAAAACTTGAATATTATAAATGCAAAAAAGGAAGGTTAAGGTGTTTTATATATGTAAATATATGGGAATTAGGTGCTATGTATGTCAATGTAGAGCTGTCAAAATGGGTCTTTGTTCAAGAAAAATTTGTGTTCGACTCGTTAAGAAACTTCGTGTTTGATTCATTCGCTAAGCAAACGAGCTGAACACAAAGAAATCTTTTGCGCTCGATATATAAACTACCCGAACACGAACCAAGAACTGTTTGTTTGTCTTTGACTTGTTTTGACTCGAAATAATTAAATTGACCATATGACATTAAACATTTAAATTATTTAAAATTAGTAATTAAAAAATAGAATAAAAATATGTTAAATTATATTTAAACGATATTTTAATATAACTAATATGATTTAAATCTCTCTCTTTCCCTTAACATCCTACAACTGCGTGAATATGGTTGTCTAAAACGCTCTTTATTCGCGAACAGCTCATGTTTGGCTCGCTATGAAAGCGAACCGAACACAAACAAATTTTTTGTGTTCAAAATATAAACAAACCGAACACGAATACTGGTTTTTTTAATGAATCGAACACGAGCTGAACCCGAGCTTGCTCGTGTTCGCCTGTATAAATGCGTAAATGCATGCCTCCAAAATATAATAAAAGAATAGAAATTTCCAATTTGGACCATCCAAACCATTCAAATGGAAGTAATAATAGCATCTTTATTAAGTAATATATTTAATTTTTAAATTTATTTGGCAAATAAGTAGTGGAATCAAAGGTGGAATCTTTTCAATGGTTCATGTCTCCATCAATATTCTAAAATTCAATTTTGATTTTGATTCCAATAGTGTATGTGATCATTCACTTCTTTATATAGTGGAAAACATTAGAAAAGCATATTCCATGTAACCAATAGTTTTCAATTATTAGAAATTTGAGGTTCATTTTGTAATAAATATATTACACTTTGGTGTTCTAAAGGGTATAATTCTAATAGTATTTGATGATATTTTAATAAAATAATAAGCTTAATGAAACTTTAATAGCATGCGCATGCAGTGACATATCCTTTCACCTCACTTCTGTCTCGATTATTTTTAGCTGGTTCCCCTTTCTATAGTTAATAAAGAAAGGACGTACTAAACTCAGAAACAGATGCATTAATTAATTTTAGCGGCGTTACATACATGCCCCATAATTATATATATATATATATATTTATATATATGTATGTCTGCTAGAAAATTCATGGTGGTAGAATAGCGAATTATTGTGTTAGAGTTGTACGAAAATTCAGCACACACACAGATGAAAAACAAATAAGCGGTGACAACTCCAGAAGTTTTTACGTGGAAAACTCGTAAACAGAAAAACTACGGGGCCTCGTCCAGTTGAGATAATCCACTATTGATTGATGTTTACAAAAAATCTCATGTCCCACAGACGAGCAAGAGTAATTATATATTTCAGACTACAATGTCAAATGACGGTGTCTGGTTGGTGGTGATTGACAATGGTTGGCGAAGGTTCACGGTAACGGAGGTCGAAGGAGGTCAACGGTGACGGAGGTCGACGGAATTCGGCGGTGGTTGACAGCGGTCGGCGGTGGTCGACGGCGGTCGGCGGTGGTCGACGGCAGTCGGCGGTGGTGCTAAGCAGCAGCTTCTCCTCAATGTTTGAGGCTCTCTCCAAGCTTTCACCCCTTTCATATGAGGGCTGGAGGGTCTATTTATAGTGTTTTGAGTTCAATTAATGCAGTCAGTTTGATCGGACGGTCCAGAGGGATCCCCCCAATCAGACAGTGTTTAAGAGGTATTTGATAGCCATAACAATGTCAGAATTGACTGATCTTGGGCTCGTTAGATTTGTCTTGTCGAGACGCTCGATTTGAGTATAAGCTTGCTAGTGTCGTCATTTGTTTGAGCTTCCAAATGTGTCTGGAAATCCTCTAAGAATAAGTTAATGACTTGATCTGAGCTTGAGTTGACTCAGATTAGACTAGTTTTTATATCATTAGGTTCGTCTCATCGAGCTGGTCAGTTTAACTATAAGTCTGCTAAAATCGAAGCTCTGTATTTCTTTTTATCAAGATTTGAATGTTTCTTATTCAAAGGATTGCATCGAGATTTGTGTCTTGCCTCAAGATTTGTGCTGGACGATGAAAATTTATTGGTGGCGAATCATATATATATATATATATATATATATATATATATATATATATATATATATATATATATATATATATTTGTATATTGATATGTAGATACATACATACTACATACATACATACATAACACTTACAACTTTAGCATCACGCAAAAAATATTATTATTATTAATTTAAAAAAAATACATAAAGACGCTAATTCAGAGCCCTCTTGTAGTTCTTGTTAAGGAACAAGCTGCCCACCCGGTTACGGTGATTCACATTCTGCCCGATAGACTAGTCTTACTCCGCTAACAGAAGTCCCTCATCTAATATGTATGTGAAATACGTAGAATAGCATGTACAATCGTCACTAAGACTGAGGCATAAATATAATATCACTATATTGTATCATATTCACTATAAATAGGGAGAGCATTCTATGTGAATGGAGGAAATGCACAAGACATTTTTTGTTCATTATTGTTCGCTCTTCTTTTTATCTCTCTCTTCTTTCTTACGCTATATTCTTTAAGGGTTTGATTCACGAACAAATTAGTATTCAACAAGTATGAAGTTATAACACTAAAGTCCTACAAAGGCAAATATATTATTTTAAGTGTTAGATACGTAAATAAACAAGAATTTTATGGTATGTATGTAAAATTCCTTCAAGTTTAGCCACATTATCTGAATCATAACAACTTGGTAATTTTGTAAGTGTTTTTATTACTGTCATTGTTAATTATGCAAATATTATAATTGAACCTCGGATCTCCACTTCTTCATAAATGATAATAATAATAAGTATTATCATCATTATTATTATAATAACCTCTTAAAACTCCAATATATAAACAATATGGGGGTATTAAAAGTGCAAATAATTAAGTCTTAACTGCCTAATTGCCTATCAAGTCAACCGTTATCTTAATCCGCACCTGATAAATGAACGAATATTTTAATTTATCTTTCAAATATATAATAATGTTATATGTGCAAATACATAAGAATTGGCACGTTTGTTTGTAAATGAACAATATTATTTTCTAAACCCTAAATCATATGTCATAACTTAAAATAAAATATATAAAAACAATGTGTGTATATATGTTTAGTCAATATAATTTCATAATAACAATTTGTGCATACGCATAGGCTTACATACATTTATCCCCTTCAGCTCCAATTTGTCATAGATTAGATGTCAGCATGTTAATACATTTTATAATTTTATTAATTTCCACATTTAAAACTTTAACGAAGATTTGCATGCATACGACATATTTGCTTATGAACCTTTTAGGGTTAATGGATCGAGTTCACCAGTTATGCGTTCAATGGTCTGATGCCAATCCTATCAATATCTTACTCGTTAGTCGTGCGTTTGGAATTGACAAGCTTCAGAGTAATTCATTGCATCTTTTAAGCACTTTAGCATTCTTATTTGTTTTTGAAAATGAGTCTATCCAATCTTAATCTTCAAACTAGCTCTTCTGGTTAAACTCCCCTACACTACTCGAGTTCCTATTTCAAACTCACATAAGCTGGTTGGAACTTCACACCAAACTCGTTGATAACTACCTTGCTACATTACCGAGCTCGATGAGCAATTTTTCGTGACAAAATGAAGATGACTCTAATATGTTAACGTACATATCACTATTTATTAATAACACATTCTGCAGCAGCTATATTGTCGACAATGATTCTACTCAGGCTCATACTACATAGGCAATGAACTAGTTCTATATTTTATTCTTTAGACCCTTGCAAAGGTACATAAGCTCCACATAGAGCGCGCGCGCGCACACACACATACCGCTTTAACTATGCATGAGAAGATGTTTTTCAAATTTTAAAAGTTAGAACAATATTATTTTTGATATGATATGAAACATTTGGGTGGTAAAAATATAAAAAAATAAAAGTCTAGGTGCTAGATGTGTAAATACATATATAACAACTGCGTTGTATGTATGTAATTATCTCAATTAACAATGCTGTAAAAATTAAAATTCTGATCACAAAATATTTGAGATTTTTTTATCAAGTTCTTTTTAATTTCATATCAAGTTATCAATGAGTATGAATTTTGAAAGTATTTGGACATAAGTTTCAATTCAATATGAAGAACTCGAGACTGTCAAGAATGTAAACATGGCTTAACGAGCCTTCTTCATTAGACTACTTCTCGAAAGTACTAATTAGCGAGCATTGATTGTATGCGACAAACGACTCCTACTAAATGCACATCAGAAATGAAAATATTGCCAAAAATGTACTGAAAGAAGCATATGTTATGCTAAAGTATAGCCATTCCATTAACTTGCATCAGTCTGACAGAATCCTCACTTCCCTTTGTCTAGCGAGAAGAATGAATTTCCATCATATCATTTAATCTTCTGTCTCAACGGAAAAAATATTACATGCGGGGTCTCGATGTATCCAGAATCCAATGACATCGTGAAGCTTGACAACTCCGGGTGCAAGTAGGGTACAAATTTTGTATTTGTATCTTATTTGTACCTTGCTAGCAACTTGACTATACCAACACCACTCAAACCAATACAATAAAAATAACTCATCTCAACTTCTTTTGTCACTACTCTTCTGTTCCAAGTTGCACGAGAAAATTTATTACATACAGAGTTCGAATGCATCAAGATTATATATACAGTACTGTTGTATTGACTACGTCTTATACTTGTTCGAAGAGCAGAGGATTGTATTCACCTCCATGAATGAGCTTGTTTGTAGCCTAACCTAGTTCATGGTCACCAATGATCTTAGCCGGCCTCTCTCCTTATGCTACACATTCTCGTCTAAGCATACTTAGGCCAATTCCTGGTCTTATTTGGCTTCATCCACCGTCCCATCACATTCATTGACAAAGTTAATATAGTGCTATATAATATAAATAATAAAGTTAAGTGTTAAATATGCTGATTCCTACATTTATAATGAAACGTATATACCATGCTTACCTCAAATCAAAATAAATAATTACAAAACTAACCATAACAAAATGAAAATCAAATTATTTTTTTTTTTGGGCTACCATATTTTAATATTTACATTCATAGAATTTAAATCATTAGATGGTGGTGAGACCTGCAATGCTCAATGTTGGCCTTTAAAAGAGAAGCATAATGCTAAGTTAAGTGTTGCCGAGATGAGAATGATTAGGTGGATGAGTGGCTTTACACTTAGAGACAAAATGCGAAATGAATATATCCGTAATAGGGTTGGTGTTGCACCAGTGACAGATATAATTAGAGAGAGTCGCCCTAGATGGTTTGGTCACATTAAACGTTGACCACCTGATGATCCGATTAGGAGAGTGGATGTTTTAGATACAACTTATGTTAAAGACATAGGTAGACCTAGGAAAACTTGGGCTTATTGCATAAAAATTGATCTTAATTTATTAGAATTAAACGAAAATTTGACATTAAATAGGTCGCAATGGAGAAAAAGGATTCATGTAGCCGACCCCACTTAGTGGGATTAAGACGTTGTTGTAGTATAGCATTTAAATCATTAACAACACATAAGAAAATATCACATTTACTATTTTCTTTTAAGCCAAAGTTGTTCAAAATGCCAATATCAAATTTTTGGTGGTGCATATGTAAATTTCCCAAATATTTTAACCTTTTTCCATTCAAAAAGTCTGAAAGCCTGACTCCTCACAGTTGTCGAGATTCCTACCGTAATCATAATAATAATTTCGGGGCATTTGCATATATATCACCCAATTCTTATGTATTTACACATTTATCATCTAAATTTTACTATTTACATTTCTACTACCCCGTGCAATGATAAGGTGCATATATATAAATATTGAAGATTTAAGTATTAGATATGTAAATAGATAAGATTATAATGATATGGATGTAAATCTTCCTAATATTTGTATGATTATTATCGTTATTTCCTCCCTATCGTTGTCATAAAAGAAAAATATCTAATAAAGAATAAAGTGCTCCCTATAAATAGCCGGCGAGGCAGAGCCACCACGACGGCGCAGAATAAAGCAATGGAATTGCGCGGAGAGAGATCGAAGCCGTCAATTATATGGGCTGCGAGGAGCCTGTTCATGCACGCCGATCTAGCCGACTGCTGGCTGATGGGACTGGGCTTCATCGGCGCGGTCGGCGACGGCCTTTCTTTGCCCGTTACGATCGTCGTCTTCTACAAAATGATCAACGCTCTAGGAGCCGGCCCATCCTCGCCGGACTTCAAACACGGCATCAACCAGAGCTCTCTTAACTTCCTCTATGTGGCCGCCGGCAGCTTCATCTTCGCCTTTCTCGGTCAGTTTATATATTTACATACATAAAGATTGAATTTTTTTATTTTAAAATGAATTTATTTGAGCAGAGGGGTACTGTTGGACGAGGACGGGGGAGAGGCAGGCGAGGAGGATGCGTGGGAGATATTTGAAGGCGGTGTTGAGGCAAGAAGTGGCATATTTTGACCTGAAGAAGGATGGGTCAACGGCCGAAGTGGTCAACTGTGTCTCTACCGATTCTTTTGTTATCCAGGATGTGCTTAGTGAGAAGGCACGTACACTCTCAAATGATGCGTTCATATAAATTTTGTTTTACATGAGAAAATAGGAAAGATTTACATAAATACCACCAGTCAATTCCTATGTATTGACATATCTAGCGGCAAATCTTCAACTTTTAATTAGAGTTTTATATACATATTAAACAATCTCATTACAAAAGTTGATTCCACGACAGTTTTTTGAAGTTATTAATTTCTTACCATTTTTATTTTCTCCTCTTAAACAAAAAAGGTACCAAATTTCATAATGAACACAGCCACCTTCGTCAGCAGCTACATCGCCGCCTTCCTCCTACTGTGGAGACTAACCCTAATCGCCTTCCCCACCGTCCTCCTACTAATCATCCCCGGCTTGATATACGGGCGCGTTCTGCTAACCCTCGCACGCCAAATCCATGTTCAATACAACAAAGCCGGCCATATCGCCGAGCAAGCGATCTCCTCTATCCGAACAGTCTATTCATGCGGCGCCGAGGCACCCATCATCTCCTCCTTCTCATCCGCTCTAAACTCCTCCGTTCGCCTCGGCATCCGACAAGGCCTCGCCAAAGGTCTCGCCTTTGGAAGCAATGGCGTAACTTTCTCCATCTGGGCTTTCATGGCTTGGTACGGCGGCCGTCTCGTTATCCTCCACGATGTAAAAGGCGGATCTATCTTCGCCGCCGGATCTTCCATTATCAACGGCGGGCTCGCCCTCGGTCTGGGACTTTCGAATTTAAAGTATTTGGGAGAGGGGATTGCGGCGGCGGAGCGTATAAAGGAGGTTATGGATAGGAAGCCGGCGATAGATTCGGAGAGCGATGAAGGGGAGGAGGTGAAAGAAGTGAGAGGTGAAGTGGAGTTTAAAAAGGTGAGATTTTGTTATCCAGCGAGGCCGGAGATTGAGGTTTTCAGAGGGTTTAGCTTGAGGGTGGAGGCGGGAAATACGGTGGCTTTGGTGGGGGGGAGCGGGTCGGGGAAGTCGACGGCGGTGGTGCTGCTGCAGAGGTTCTATGATCCTACAAGCGGAGGGATTGAGGTGGATGGAGTGGATATAAGGAGGTTGAAGGTGAAGTGGTTGAGAGGGATAATGGGAATGGTGAGTCAGGAGCCATTGTTGTTTGACATGAGCATTAAGGAGAATGTGTTGTTTGGGAAGGAGGAGGGGAGTTTGGAGGAGGTGATGGAGGCCGCCAAGAAGGCCAATGCACATTCCTTTATTTCTCAGTTGCCTATGGGATATGATACCCAGGTATTTTAATTTAAATTTATTTCTCTTTTTTATAAATATTGAGACTATTTTAATATTTATATAAATTCTTGGGACTAAAATAATTCTATGTAAATAATTAGGAAATATTTCGACAATTTACACTATAAAATAATGAAAAAATTATTAATTTGGAGTTTTGATACAGTTTTGCATTAAGGATCCATTTGAGGGGCAGTTTATTTGGTGCGGTAGCGTTTTGAAAACGCACCTCGCCTGTTTGGGTAAACCGCATTTTAGCAGCTTATGCGTTTTCAAAACTCTAAAAACAATGTTTTCACACCGCACCAACCTAAGTGCGGTGGGAGATTTTTGTCTGCGGTCTGACTTTTCCAAAAAAATAAAAATTTGTAATAGCTACCACACCTAGCTTATCAGCAGATTATTCAATAAGCTGCAGCTATCCCAAACAAACCCTAATACTACAATGGAGGCCTGCCAGGTGTAAAGACAAGCCCCCCAATTGTAAAAAAATAATAATTTAATCTTGTACACGTGACAGATTCTGATTGGACTCCTTATACAAAATTGTATCAGAACTCCTAAAGCAATAAATATCCAAAATAATGGTATAGAAATTCAATGGCATGTTATTACTTCTTCACAATGGTACTATAAAAATAATAAAATTTTCTTATCAGTATTATTGTTATGATAGTGGAAAAATAAAAATATTTTATTATTTAGGAATTAAAATTCCACGGAATGACACCACAGCTGTATTCCTGAATTTTAAAATGAGGGGACAATTTTCTGTCGTGTCATAATTCAGCAATTAGTAGACGTAAGCATCTTAATGATAGACTAATAATTCATAATAATTATTTTAAATAAAATTAATAACATACGTAACAATCAGTAATATTTAAATTATTTAGAAATTCCCAAAACATAAAGTCATATATTCATTCAACCATAGTATTTTAGTGTTCTAAAATCTAACGGCTCAGATTCTCTATTTTTTTTTATTGCTTTCAATAATTGTAATGTCACTTAGGCACATATAATTTTTATTTTCTTAACGAAATGATTAGTCACGTGCATGAAATATATCTTATTTATTTGTTTATTTATTTATTTCTTCATAGTTTAATTATAAATATAACAAATATTTTTTATAATTAATTAGTTATTTATTTATTTATTTATAATTGTTATATACATACAGCATGATTGTTATATAAGTATACAAACACAAGCTTATGACCATTTAGAGTATGTTTGGGGAGCTAAATTCAAATACATAGGAATTTATTTTCTGAAGACATACCACAGCCGTGTTCGTCAACGCATCTGGGATTACATGCCACAAAATGCTTTCGTTTCAAAACGCATAAGCCTTTCAAAACGCAAATTTTACCCAAACAGACCATACGCGTTTCCAAAACGCCACCGCACAAAATGCTCGCCTAAATGTACCATTGCTTCATAAATTTATCCATTTAAAGTATATATATATTCAGTTTCAAAAATATGTGCCAAAGATTTAGCGTTCGTGTTCGTAAATACGGAAAAGCGTTAAAAGCTGAGGTGTAATATTATGATGTATGTGTTCGATACAACACAACAACTCAATTCGAACTCGGAATGTAAAAATATGCGATAACTTTTGACATTTGGTTTAAGCTGTGATTCTAAACCCATTTAATGGTTCAGTTTGCCTTGGCCCCGCCTTAACAACTAAAACGGTCTTACCAACTCGAAAGTCGTTGAATTTAACCCGTGATTTAAGATTGACTTAATATGAATATTATTTTGAGTTGATTTTGACAGTTATCTCTTATATTAAACTGGTTATAAGAGTTGAGTTCATCTTAGCAAGTTGAGGTAAGGTGGGTTCAATATATTCAAGTTGAGCGGTTTCAGGTCAGATCAATTTCAAATCAAATCATAGAACGAGATATAACCCCATGAGCAAATCAAACAAACAACACGTTTAAAAGAATAATTAAAATTTTCTGATTAATAAGTCATGAATCTATATGCTCTAACACCATTTTGCACAAATATAATGATTATAAAGTATATATTTCCCATTTAAAAAAAAATTCTCATTTAATTAATTTATCATTATTATTTTCCTAAAGTACATGGCTAATATACAAATGACATACTAATCAGGTAGGCGAGAGAGGCGTCCAACTCTCCGGCGGCCAGAAGCAGCGCAGCGATTGGTATGCGCCTTCATCCGGCAGCCAAAGATCCTTCTTTTGGACGAAGCCACCAGCGCTCTCGACTCAGAGTCCGAGCGCGTAGTACAGAAAGCCTCGACGCCGCCGTCCGCCGGCCGCACCACCATAGTTATCGCCCATCGCCTCTCTACAATCCGAAACGCACATTCCATCGCCTTCGCCGACCTCGCGAAGTCGTCAAAACCGGATCTCATGAAGAACTCATCGCCGACCCCCATAGTCACTATTCTGCTCTCATTCGAGCGCAGCAATGTCAGCCAGCTGAGGATCACGAATCTCCGGGCAGGTGAATGAATATTTACATCTTTTTCTTCATTTTTTAAATAATTTTAATTTTTTTTTTTAAATTATGCGTCGGCACAATAACATGCAGAAATTAAAATATGATAAATTTATAATGGTCAAATCACGATCATCAGCCTCTGCAATAATTTGCAAAATGATTGAAGCTTAAACAGTGATAACAGTACTGATAGATGATATTTAATTGACTAGATATAGGTAGCAGGATTGCCAATTAAGGCGACTATTGACTAAATAGTATCATAGATAGTCCTTTGGAATAATTGTATACAAGGGTTAGGATTTAGGGTCTAAGGTTTAGGTAATAGTGGTTAGGGTTTGACAATTTTTTAAAAACTGTTGAAATCTTGATTTTTCCACTGATTCCGATTATATGCGGTGATACTTTTTTAGCTGTAGTCTAATTTCTTTTAGTATTATATTATTTTTTAGAAACTTTACAAATATTTTTTAATAAGCTGCAACTGATCAAAACACATATGTTCATAGTTAAATGTTTTTTTTTCCATCACAAAAGCAAGCATGTAGTAATAATTTGCAAATTCATTTAACCTTAAATAATTATGCTATGTAATCACTATTTGATTGCGTGTACTTAGTTCCATTAGCTAATTACAATCTAATTATGGAACAGCCGCAGCACGAGCCGGAGGTTCTCCATATCAAGCTCAACCAAATCAAATGGTGAAATGGATGAACTGAATGAGGGGAATGATAAGTCAGGGCGGAGTCCCTCAAGGGCCGTCCCATCACCGCGGCGATTGCTGATGATGAACGCGCGCTGCACGGGCGCCACGCTGCTGGCCGCACTGGGGCTATTTTGTTCGGTGCGGTTCAGCCGGCTTATGCATATGCTCTGAGCAGCATGTTGATGGTTTATTTTGTTAAGGATCATGAAGAGATGAAGGAGAAGATCAGGACTTATGCGCTTATTTTTGTGGGGTTGTCTATATTATCTTTTGTTGTTAATGTGGTGCAGCATTATAATTTGGGAGTTATGGGGGAATGCTTGACTAAGAGAGTGAGGGAAAGGATGTTGGCTCAGATTCTTACCTCTGAGGTGGGGTGGTTTGATCAAGACGATAATTCTTCCGGCGCTATTTGCTCGCGGTTGGCCAAGGATGCCAGTGTGGTTAGTACACTTAAACTTAGGCCCTGTTTAGGACAACTTAATTGATGCAGTGCATTTTGAAAATACACCAAGGCCGGTTTGGGAAAACTTCATCATGATAATTATTTTTTTTTCCAAAAAATAACGTTTTCAAATTGCTGAAATTAGCGTTTTCACACCGTTCCTGCTTATATGTGGTGACAGCATGATAACTTTTTAGATACGGTCTAATTCTTCCCCAATATATATATATATATATATATATATATATATATATATATATATATATATATATATATATATATAATAGCCACCACAAGTATTTTTAACAACTTATCAATAAGCTGCAACTGATCTAAACAGACCCTTATTACAGTAGTCCACAATTTAATTATTGCATAGTTAGGGTGTGTTTGGGAAGGTTGTTTAATGCCACACCGCAGTTTTTTTGTTTATTTTTTCAAAAAATTACAACTTGAAATTTTGTTTGCCATGGACCCGACTAAGATCGTCATATCTAAAACTTATTAAAAATAGTTTATAAACCGTCGAAAATAATTGGGATATTTCAAAAAACTATCGTGCTATTATTATTATTTTTTTAAATCAAACCGTAAAGAAAATCGTCACCGCACCTAAATTAACCTAAAAAATATAAATTTCTACTAATACTTGAAAAAAAAAACTGTCAAAATACACTTTAACCAAGCGCTGGCCACCGCCACCCTAAACGGACCCTAAGTATATGGCTACCTCAAATAGATCCATAGTCTTAATTATTAATTAATTATTGTGTCTAATTAGATAATTATTGTAGCAAGATAATATATATATATATATATATATATATATATATATATATATATATATAGCAGCTATACAGACATAAATAATAAAATACATGAGGAAGAATTAGATGGTATACATGTAAATAATCTTTGTTATTTTTGAATATGCAGGTGCGGTCACTGGTGGGAGATCGAATGTCGCTTATAATCCAAGCACTCACAGCAGTAACAGTGGCGTTCACGATGGGCGTGATAATCGCATGGCGTCTGGCCTTCATCATCATCGCCACACAGCCTCTGATCATCACCTGCTTCTACGCCCGCCGCGTCCTCCTCAAGAACATCTCCGCCAAATCCATTCCATCAAATCCCAACTTCCACAGCGCCAAACTCGCCGCCGAAGCAGTCACCAATCTCCGCACCATCACCTCCTTCTCCTCCCACAACCGCATCCTCCGCCTCTTCAATCTCTCTAATCCACCCCTGCCCGCCACTCCCTCCGCCAATCCTATCTCGGGCCGGCTTAGGCCTCGCCCTCTCCCAATCCCTCAACATCTGCACATGGGCCCCTCGATTTCTGGTGCTGGCGGCATCCTCGTCCGACAGGGACTCATTTCTCCAAAGCCCTCCTCCAAACCTTCGTCATCGTCGTCAGCACCGGCCGCGTCATCGCCGATGCCGGCAGCACCACCAGCGATCTCGCCAAAGGATCCCATTCCGTAGCTTCCGGCCTTCCATCCCCGACCGCCTTTCCTATAGAGCCAGACGACCCCGATGCCTGCCAACCCAATTCGTTAACCGGATCCATTGAATTCCGCGGCGTCGATTTCGCCTACCCTGCGCGGCCCGACGTCCCGATTCTCCAACGCTTCTCTCTCGCTATTCAGGCAGGGAAATCGACCGCGCTCGTCGGCCCCAGCGGTTCCGGCAAATCCACCATCATATCCCTTATCGAGCGGTTCTACGACGCCAACGCCGGACTCATAAGCGTGGACGGGAGGGATATACGATCTTATAATCTCCGCGCATTGCGCCGACAGATCGCCTTGGTGGGACAAGAGCCGGTCATGTTCGCCGGCACGATTCGGGAGAATATAACATACGGGCTAGACGAAGCGACGGCGAGCGAAGCGGAGGCGGCGGCGAGAGTTGCCAATGCCCACGATTTTATGCGGGTCTGAAGGATGGGTACGTGACGTGGTGTGGGGAGAGGGGTTGCAGCGTCCGGAGGGCAGAAGCAGAGAATAGCGGATAGCGAGGGCGGTGCTGCGGAATCCAAAGATATTGTTGTTGGATGAGGCGACGAGCGCGCTGGATGGGAAGTCGGAGAAGGCGGTGCTGGAGGCGTTGGAGAGGGTTATGGTTGGGAGGACGAGCGTGGTGGTGGCGCATCGGTTGGATACGGTCAGGAACTGCGACTTGATTGCGGTGATGGATAAGGGGAGGTTGGTGGAGAAGGCGGCGCCGTGCGGCGCTTATGGGGAAGGGGGAGACGGGATTGTATTGTGGTTTGGTTAGGCTGCAGCAAGGGGAGCGGAGCGGGAAGAAGGGATAGGAGGCAAGAGAAGCGTGATGTTGTACTTTTAGATTGGGATTATCTGATAAAAGTGGTTCTATTTTTGTATTAATTATATCGAAAACTGTATAAACAAGTTCTACCCCTCAAGCCCAGCTTCTCTCTTGAAATGTGAGAGGGCTTGAGCCATATGTGCTAAAATCCGCTGTAAATTCCTTAATTGGGCCAGTTTCAATATCACTCGTGCCACTATCGACCACCGTCGACCACTACTTACCGATCGCGCCCAATCACCATCTTTCATCAAGCCATTTCTTGTGATGCTTTCTCCCGCACATCGATTGCCAAGAATTTGTTAATTTCGCAAACTTTTCTCGCCCGTGAGATATGCCCATGTAACGTGTCTCTATAATTATCAACTTATAAATGCAATCATTAATACGGCTGTATCCTGCCGCTTTTTCCCTTCACAGTTTTTTCAATTAAAAACTTTCAATGCCGCACGTAGTTTTTTTCCATCTAAGTATGTGTCGAATTCTCATGCTGAGCTAATACGATAATCAACTACTCTACCTATCATAATCTTCAGAAGACACATCAAACTAAATTTTATTTAAGTTAATTTTCATTAGTTTAATTTTAATAATTAATAATAATTAATATGTTATCAAATTAGTTATAATTAGGTCAATTTATATAATTAAGTTAATTAATTGAATCAATAACTAACCAATTATTAATGAATGAATGTTAAATTATGAGTTATTTAATAATTATTTCAAGAAAATTCACAATAATGATAAATTAGTTCAATAAATTCTAAATAATTGATTAGTATCATGTAAATAATTTAAATGAATTAAATTTAATGATTATTTATTTATATTATCAATATATAATATGAAATTCTCTTCCTTCGGTAAAGAGTAACAATTATTTCCATATGCGATACCGGGGATGCGTAACAAAGAACGGCGTTGATCTCCACTATCCATAACACCAAACGCAGCATTATAAGCGTCCAAAATCACACATCAGCGTGATTTAACGTAAAGTAGACGTTTACTTTAATACTTTTCAAAAAGATGTGAGAGTCCGGCCCATTTAAATACTTGCGTACACACGCATCTAAAAGTTACAAGTGATTGGCGAGAGAGTTTTGCAAGGCTCAGATATCAGTTCATTATTCATTACCTCTAACGCAGATCCGCACGCATCTCCCCCAAGCATCTATCCAATACCCTCCTAATACCCATCCAAGCACTCTCCAATACCCACCTAATGCCCAATACCCAATACCCAACACCCATACAATACCCTCCAATACTCAATACCCATCCAATACCCATCTAATACCCACCCAGTACCCTTAAAATCCGCACCCAACGCTGCTTAGGTCGTCCTTATGGAATAATTCTTCGTATTTTTATTGAGCTTTACGTTACTAAGCTTATAATAACCTCCCAAAAACTTAGGTAAGTTTCACGATTCTGCCTTGGTTTCCTGACTCACTGGAGGATTATATAAGGGTATTAAGCCGAATAACACCGCATAACCTCTGCGTATTCCCTACTCAAATATATCTCGGTCGGCGAAGGGTTGCGGAAGCATGGCAATAGCTCTTGGTCGAGTTGCTCTCCATCACGTCCCCCTGCGTCCCACTCTGACCTATTCATCCATCTTACCTTTATTGATCTCGCGCATCCCTCGCGATCAATCTCCAGGTTCATCTATACCTCAATTTTATTCCTATATTTTTTTAATAATTTGATTACGGCCATGAATGGTATTGCTTTTGCAAACCGGTGAATTCAATTAGAAACTGTCCGAGCATTGCTCACGGACCAACGGAGTGCTTTTTCAGAAATATCTTAAAAGTTTCATGACATTACTGTACACTATCGCCAAACTATGGAAGAATTGATTCTATGTTTGTTGACTGAGCTAATTCACAGTTGTAAATAATGATGAAAACGATTTTGAAGGAATATTATGTGAAGTTGTTGATGTTTCCAGTATAGATTTGCATTGTTATGTGCGCTGAGATGACGGGGGTGATGACGGCATACGCCACGATATTTGAATGTATTTTCGGTTTGAACAGAGTCCATATTAAGTCTTTAGTGGGGTATTTCCTCTTTATTTGGAGCCTAGTCCTGCACTATTCGTTTCAAGAGGATAATGGTGGTGTTGGGTGAGTCATATCGTATGTTGCGCCACAATCTGAGATTCAGGGGATCTACATGCTTATTTGGTGCGGCTCTGTCATTCAGGCACTGCTGATTCTTGCCTACTGGCGCCCACTTATCTGCCAGCAAGTCGAGATTCATAGGATCCATGTGTGTTTCTCGCACATCACTTATCTTTGTGGTTTCATTCTTTCATCGGCACAATTATCTCGTCTTTCAACGATATTCTAATACAGTGGACGCAGGACTTGATTGGATTTTTGTATCCGTAATATGCCTAGATTTTTATTTTTATTTTTATCTTTTTCTTGTGATGGATTTGAAACCCACGGAAATCCAAGATGAATTGAAACAAACAAAATTTAAGTGGATCTTGAATGACATTAGAAGTTACTTATTTTGGATTTTTTTTTTTTTTTTTTTTTTTTTGTGGGTTATAAATAGGACTATTGAGGGATATATCAACAACAACAACAAAAAGCCGTTATCCCACTTAGTGGGGCCACCTACATGAATCATTTTTATCCATTGTGTCCTATTGAGTGTCATTTTTTCATTTAATTGTAATAGACTAAGATCATTTTTTATACAATACACCCAAATCTTATTAGGTCCACCTCTCGTTTTTCTAACAGGCCAATCTAAACATCTACTATCCTAACCGTATCATCAGTTGTTCGAAGTTTAGTATGGCCAAACCATCTAAGTCAACTCTCTCTAATCTTGTCTGCAACTAGAGCTACACCAAATCTTTCACAGATAGATTCATTTCACATTTTATCTCTAAGTGCCAAGCCACTCATGCACCTAAGCATTCTCATCTCTGCAACACCTAACTTTGTTTTATGCTTCTCTTTTTAAGGTCAACATTTTGTGCAATAAAGTATATATATTTTAAAAAAACTAAATGTGACTTAAATTTTGTTTTCTCTCGGTTATTTTATGTGTTGTTGGAAGTCGATTCTCGGGACGCTCTGTAAGTTTTGATAGCAATTTTGAAATTTGGAAGAGATAGTGACACGAGGCGCTAAAAGGCTCCCTACGGCGGGGCGTTCAACACGCAGAGCAGAAACCCCACCAACTATCGCGTAGGCGGGAGGGGGATCGCAAAATCTTGTGATATGGGAAGATGCATTGTGAGTCTGCTGCACTCTTCATTTGTAAAGTGTTTTCTGGATTCTTCTTGACTTCCCACCCCTTCCTTTGTGTAGAAGTTTCTTGGCAGTCTATAAATTGTTGTCCTCTATATGTGGGACGAGTCAGTTCTTGTTGTGTGGAGTATTTTTCTCTGTTCGAGAGTTGTATCCGAGGAAATAGTGCTGCACCGACTGTATCCTGGTGTTGTATCCTTTCCCTTTCATTTTCCCCAATCTGTCTCCTCCCCTCTCTTTAGCCACTAGCCTCTCCCTCCTTCATTTACCGCACTCAACCGCCCCATACCTGTAGCTTTACCTTGCTGTCCAACATCCTCCCCTCTTCCCAACACTCTCAATTGACCATTCCTCACTCCACAACCGCTGTTCTTGCCGTCCAACACTTTCCAACCATCCCTCTGCCTGCTGATGGTCAACTATGTCCCTCTATATTTGTTGTCTTAACAATTATGTATTGTCACCCTCGCTGTCACTACCCCCAACAAGCCATCCCGACTCACCTCGCGGGTCTCCATCACCCTTGGAATATACTCGAGAGGTGTTGATTGTGTCATTTTATGTTTTGTTTTGCGTTATTATTTCTCGTTTGTGTTGTAACCCTATTTTAATATTAATAAAAGTTTGCTTTTTGCATTTTGTAGTATTTTTCCTACTAGTTCTGCTATCAGATAGTTTTCCTCTCACCAGCATAAAACCAAAAATATTTTAATTTTTTACTAATATCCCAACTCTTTTTGCTTAAAGAGTTAAGTGATTGATTTATATGAGTGATTAGGATTTCATTAAGTTTGAATAATTTGATTTGTTTTCTTTTTATGGTATAATTTCTAGTTACTATAGAAGTTTATATTGATAATCATATATTTTTTTTGCCTAATTTCATACTCTGGTGACTTTTGAATTATTATTTGGAAGGAATGAAGTGTATTTTCTTAGCTAATATAAAAAATGATTGATTTTTGCTTAAATTGATAGTTACAAAAGAACTAATTATGAGTTTTTGTTTAATTCTTTCAACATTTTATTATAGGTTTACTGTGAACTAGAAAATCCTAACATATTTTACAATAGCGAGGTAGGTTCAAAAGATTTATGTTGACTCTATCTTGAAATTTCCCATGACATGCTAAAATTCTTCCTTTTTAACAGATATTTTATCGGACGATATCCTTCTTGTCTGCATCCAAAATATTTCATTGGGTCAACCAAGGTCATAACATAGTTAAATCACAATTGTAAAATCAAATTTTATTACTGCAACTAAATATTAACTTATAGACAACCAACTCGAATAAGAAATAATAACAATCGCGACACCTAAAATCAAAAGTAGCAACTAATGCGATATAAACACTCAACGATGGTGGATTTTGGTTTGTAGTGGTGGTCGTTGGAGGTTTGGAAGGTGGCACGGGGGTGGAAATGACAATAGATAAGTAGAACATAGCAAGACATTGGTTTCACCTGGTTCGAACAACGGTTAGAGAACTGGGGGACGAGGCACGAGGGCTATTCGTGTTGATGGCAGTAAGGGGGAAGGATGTCGACAGTGAATGGGAGGAGTTGCGGCATTGGCAACAGGTTGGAATGAGAGAAATGACTAGCCAGGGTGCTGGAACAACAGAAAACGACCAAGATTAGCTGTTTCTAGGTGGTGGTAGTGAGCGGGCATGACGACGATAGTGGCGGGGAAGGCGTGGGACTGCGAGACAACAAAAGGAGAACTGTCTCGACAGTGTGACAATGAGGAACTACAGGAAGAACAACAATTTGACTGTTCTTGGGGCGGCTACAACTAGGAGGTAAGCGTGTTAGCAAAGCGAGAGGGATGTGGAAAGGGATAGGAAAGATAATTACCACATGGAGGCCAATGGTCGAAGTACCACCAAATCCTATATAAACCTCGAAGTGGAAAGAAAAAGGTTTAGTAGCTCTTTTAAACAAAAGGCACGAAAAACCAAACCTAGAACAACAAATATGTAAATATATAATAATATGATGAATAAGAGTGGGCCCATGGACCAACCAACTCCACTACACATAGAAAAACCTGGATTAGTTCGGTCTAGGTGAGCAGACGGGTGCCTGCTTTGTCTCGAGAGGTACCATATTTTGCCTAGGCGCCAATGACGCCCATGTGACAAGCGCTGCCCTAAAATTCCCTATGGCTGGCTATCATTCTTCCTTTTTAACAAACATTCCATCTAATGATATCCTTCTTGTTCGCATTCGAAATATTTCATTGAGCCAACCAAATACAACTCAAAATGTCTTTAACACCTATCATAAACTAACTTATCTAATTGAGTCTGTTTCTGCTAGCTATCAAACCTGAATATCTTGCTCAACGAATCTGCCCTCTTATCACACTTTCATGCTTGCTTGTCTATGGTTTTAGGGCTGTAAGTGAACCAATTCACTCGATGAACAACTCGAACCCGACTCAATTAAAACCTGATAATATTCGTTCAAATAAGAAATGTTCAACAATTTTTAAAAGCTCGTAGTTAAAATAAAACTAAACAATTTAACATAAATAATCTGTTTATTTATATTCACGAACAAACTTCATATTGCTCAACAAACAACTTATTAAATACTCAATATTGCTTCGAGCGATAACTCTTCTTATACGTATATATTACAAATAAAATTAATTTAATAAAATTTATTTAATTATAAATTTAGCCGCAATATATTATTATATCAATACTATTTTTTGATTAATTGTTAATTGTATATTTTTTTATTAAAATTTAGGTGTTAGATATGAAAATGCATAAGACTTATCTGGTATGTATGAAATGCCCCTTAAAATTAACTTTAAATCCGCTCAAATCACACTTTGTTTTGCTCACGGCATTTCTGCATCTTCCCAAGATCACCCGAAACATACGGCTCGAGCTGCTGTATGCAAGTGCATCGGGCTGCATTACCGAGATCGCGCGTGTGCGATTAATCTCGTCTCTCGTATAACTCTACCTTCCACTCTGCTCATAAATTCTACCTGATTAAAAATGGTGTAAATAAAATGCAATGCAACCATTGTAAGTTAGATATGATTAAATAAGGATGATGCAACAACTTAAAATAATAGACATTTACAAAATTGTTTAAAAAAATTAGAAAAATGACAAGTGCATATCACTATGAGAAAATTAACAACTACATCTAAACGCTTTTAGCCTAAGAACTGCAAGCATTATCATACTAAAATACATGCAGTAGACATATCCCATATGTATCACGTTCATGAGTTACCTTTTTACAGAAATTTCTTTATAATCGATAAATTAGTAGTTGCGATTGAATTTGTTTATTTATTTGTTTAATTTTTTATATATAACTCTTGATACTCATTTGAATTTTTAACTCATTTATTAACTCGTTTAATTATTCATTCACTTGTCATAAACAAATTAAGTTCAAACATTGAAAAATTTTAAAAATTCAAGCTTGAACAATATATCAAAGCTCGACACAAGCTCAATCCAAACTTGAACAACTTATAATTATATCAAGTCAAGTCTGAACTATGATATACTCGACTCAATTCCAACGTTGTTTGGAATAGTTCAGCTCATTTAAAAAATTTTTAATTCTCTTGCACTTTAAAGTGAAAAAAAGAATCCATTGATGTCAAAAGATGCTAATGCTAATGCCAGCTGTTCTCGTAGTTCTCGAAGAAGTTTGTGACACTTTTCCTTCAGCGTGCTGACGTTGTGAGAGGCATTTCTGGATATGAAGGTGTACTTTGCTTCATATCGCATAACTGTCATGAATCTGTATGTTAGGTCGAATAACTTGTCGTACAATGCTAATTTAGCTGATGCTGGAATGAACCAATTCTTAAATACTTTTTAGTCATCCCAACAAATCTATGTAAATTGTGTTAGCCCAAGGTTTTTCCTGTTTTGTGTTTGTCAGCATTTTCTTGCTTCACCTTCTAAGCATGAAAGAGGTTGATATCACTCTTCTGTTGTCTAAATAAATCATACCATCAAAATATTTTTCATTTTTAGTAATCAGTAGTGGTTGGATTACTAGCTACTTTAAATGCATTTGGCCTGAATGTCTGAAATATTCTCAGATGCTGACCAACTTTTGTGCTGAATTTAGATTTTTGCCTACCATTTGTGGATGATTTTTCAAAGGAGGTTATTTTATCCACTACAATGGAAATCAAACTAACAGTACTCGTTGGCTTGAGACTCCCTATTAGCTCTATTTTGTGTTCCACTTATGTTAGAGTTATCCACAACTTGCATTTCTGATTCATTAGTTGACTTGGATGATTGATCATTGATTCTTTCTGGCATTTCTTTAGATATTTATTTGTAATCGCACAATTCTAGTTATTTAATATAATTTATCCTGTAATACTTAATATTATGCATGAATTACTTCCTAATATCATATATTGACTATCCAAATTAAATTACCTATAAATCTATTTTAATTAACTTAATTTTAATCTTATTCCTACTTCGTTTAAATTAATCTCGCTTCCATTATTGATGATAACTTTAACATTGGCTCTGATAACAGCTTCAATCATGCAACAATCAACTTCTTCTTAGGTCAACCTACAATATAATAGAGAAGGACGATTCATTCGGATTTAGTTTTAACCAACACTCATCCTAAATCGTGCTTTTCAGGATTAGAAGAGTAGCAAATTAATCTTCTTAAATTATTACAAACAAATTGTGATATTTCAATTCATCAATAAAATCCTTGATATCAAATATAAGCAGGAAAGCATGTATAAATAAATCCTCAAATTAAAATACAAAGCTTTTGTAATACTTAAATATATAAAATTTTATGTACCCCAAATGCCTTTTATAATAACCCAAAATCTTAACATTCAAAAGAGATATAAAAGGTATATCACATGGTTAATTGTCTGCATGTTTTTTACCCTCACTTAAAAATAAAATAATATTGGGTAAGTTAGACTCAGTTATATAACCAATAATAAATTAAAATTCAGTATCTAAAAAATGTGTATGCTGGTTAGTGACTAACATGAGTAAAAGTATTAAAAAATATGCTTTAAATGAAGTATATGAAGCAGTGATCAGAAATAATAAAACTGTTACTGGGAATTCTTTCATTCACTGTACTGTGCAATGTGTCATATTCGTTTATTTTACTTTATGCTTAGTCTTATTCTCAGCCCTCTGTCATAGAAATGTCACAATGTATACATCTGATGCTATTTGGAGTTTCCATTGTTTGATTCTGTTACGTTCTAATATATTAGGAATATCACTTGATCTTGATAAGCTTAAGGTGAGTAGAGGCTAGCAACACCTGCCAATATTGATGTTATTTGGAGTTTCCATTGTTTGATTTCTTTTATGGGCTATTCATTAAGGGATTTATCATTATCATTCCACCAATTACTAATTATATTGAAAAAGGAATCAGGAAGATTGAATTTGCTATTCATGTTCTTTTTACATTGAAGAGTGATTTAATATTGTTCTTGTATTACAATTACCAGAATTTAATAAGGTTTTAGAGGTTTCTTGTGATGTTTTTAATCTAGGAATTAGGGGAGTGTTGATTCAAGTTGGACATTCCATTGTTTGTTTTAGTGAGAAGTCAAATGATGCAAAAGATAAATATTCTAATTATATATTGAAAGCATCATTTGTTTTCCTAGGGTTTTGTTCTATATTTGGATTGTCAATTGAAACTCTATAAAAAAGGTTGGGCATATTTGTGAAATGGGTTGAATTTTTATTGGATTGCACATATTTAAAAAAAATGTTGTGCTGCAAGTAAAAATAAACCTCTCATGCCTTGAGTTAAGGCGACTGATTTTGATCATATTAAAGAGATTTATACTAATTGTAAGGAAATCAATTAGCTATATATTGATTTGATTACATTTATTATTAAGGGTGATTTTTTTTAAGGATGTTCAACTTTGCATTTGGAGTATGTCTTAGCATCGACTTCAACTACTTGGGATAAGACTAAAAATGTTGATGAATATTTTCTAGTATTAAAATTATATTCTTGTTATTGTTCAAGGTATTTTGATCAAGATAAGATTATAGCTGTCATTACTAATAGATATTATTGGCATACCTTGAAACAAGATGTTGCATGTTTAATATTACAAAGCAAAGCATGCCAAACGGCTAAAGAAAAGAAATATAATATCGAACTTTATACATCATTTCTTATTTCATACAAAACTTGTGAGGATGTGAGCATGAATTTTTTTTAAGATTATCATGAACAATAAACAATATAATTCTATTTTGATTTCATTGGTCACTTTTAAAAATGGCTCATTTTATTCTATTTTTTAAAACTGTTGATACGTCTGAAACTTCTAATTATATTTAATAGATATTTAATTTTCAAGAATAACTCAAAAAAAGTTTGTGTCTATATAGACTTTACATTTATTATTTTGGGAAAACTTGATGGAAGAAAACGAGAACACTATTAAAGATTTTAACACTTAGTGTCCACAAACTAATGGCCAGCTGAAATAGTTGGTAGGAGTTTATATGATAAGCTATACCATCTGATTAAAAGAGCATGCGTCAAATAGGGATTTGATTCCACCTATTATTAAATTTGTCTGTAATTCATTTTTATAGTTCTCCAGCCCTTTAAAATTTTCACATGTATTTAGCTTGGAAGCCAATAAATCTTGTTCAGCTTTCTATTGAGTCTAGAACAAGTGAATTAGTTCATCATTTGCAAAATATTTGTTTGCTATGCATGAACAATAATTATGATCCGATTAGAATCATAGAAAGCAAACTTTAAATTTTATTGTATTTTCTTTAGTTTATTTTAAAGCATACGTATAATGTTGATCCTATCGAGAATGAACTGTATTCTTCAAAATTTAACTCCCTCTTTAGGTTTTGTTAACTGCTGCAAACAACCTAATTCAATCAACATAAAAGAAAAATAATTGCCGCTTTCAGATTTTTCTTCTCTCCAAGATTTTAAGATTTTACTGTATTTTGTTTCCTTTTCCGCAAGCTCCTTACATTCTCCTTCTCATAGTCATCTATTCCAAATCCTGATTACAGAGTTTTATGCCTAACCAATGATTTATTTTGTCCCCAGTTTTGCTGCTATTGTTACATTTATTCATTTTCACTGATTGTTATTTCCTTGGGATTCACAATGAAAGCTGCTTCCTGGCTAGATTTTCGGATAAATATTTTTTAGTTGATTTGCCTCAGTCCACTGCTTGTTCTTTATATGATTTCCACGACCTTTTCAATTATTGTTAAAACCAACTCTTCTTACTGTCTCTTAGTTTTACTTTCTTGGATGAATTTGTTTGAAAATTATGAAACTATAGCTGTTTCCTACTATTTCTGTAATTGAAGACTTAGAATATGCAGTTTTTGACTTGATTTTAGAGGATAATTAGAAATTTCTTATTTTAGTCCCTTCCATTGATTGCTAGTATTCAATGTTGTTATTATGGAATTTCAGATTTTAATGGCCATCATATTATTATTTGGATTGAAAGAACTGTGCTTGTTTTTTTAAACATTGAAGTGATTGATTTTTTTCTATAATTAAAAGTTGGTAGCCTACTAATTGTGATTTTTGTGTGTTACATCTTTTAGCTTGTATGATTAAACCTTAGAGCCTCGATTGCCCTTCCTCAGGCAGGCTTAGAGTTATTAGCGAGTTGAAATTGCCTGGTAGAATTACAGCATAAGTTCAACTACATTGTCTTTGGCTTCGTGAACTAGACAGCCCACAAAATGGCCAAGTTTACAAGAATCTAAGAAGTAAAGGGAGTGGTTGTACCTTTTGCTATAAATGATCATCCAGATGTGTTTTTGCGGAGGGAGAGACTAAGGTGTTCCAAGGCTTTGGTTTTCAGAGTGAGTTAAGATGAAGCTAGTCATGCTAGATGGTCTTAAGTAAGCTTCCATTGTTGAGCAATTTTTAAAGAATTACTTCTACTGTTATCTCAAAAAACTTTCTAATAATTGTCTGAAACATTAACCGTGCCATTATCATTTTTATAGCAAAACAGTAGGATTCATAGTACTCATGGCTCTTGTAAATTTATTAACTATGGTACTGAAGTTTTGAGTTTTGCCATGTTATAAAACTTCACCATAGATTTGGTTTTTAGTTGCAAGGTTTCAAATTCGTGCGGTATATTCAGAGTCCAAGTTGAAAGAAACTGCTCAACCAATGGAAGAACGGTTCTCCAACACTTGGAAGATTAAAATGCTTTATGATGGAGAATGCCCTCTTTGTATGCGTGAGGTGTGTTTCTTAAATAGATAAAATGTGTATTGTTATAAAATTTTCAAGTACAAACATGTTATTATTTATTAAAAGTAATATTGAGTTATATGCCCCACGAGAGACCAATATACTTTATCTCTCTATACTAGTAAAAAAGTTTTATTTAAACCCACTTTTAATCATTTAAAATCTTTTTCTATCGAGAGCCTTAATTTTGGAAACGTGGAGACTTGATTTGATGCCAGCTAATTCCAGGATATTCAACATCAGCATCATTAAACTTATACCTACTTACAAATTTTGATTCTACAAGTCATTCTTCTCAATCATTTTAAGTTTGAGTGCTTCATGATTTGATTTTTATTTTTATCTATTTTATTTTTCCATCTATAGGTTTCTTGGCCTTCTATTTTTCCATTCATTCCATGTATTTCAGGTTAACATGCTCAGAGAACGAAACCGAGCTTATGGAACAATTAATTTTGTGGACATAAGTTCAGATGATTACTCACCTGAGGAAAATCAAGGCCTCGACTACAAAACTGTATGTCTTTCTAGCAAAATATTTATGGTGTGGGTCCTTTTCTTAGTTATATATATAGAATAAAAGAATCTGGTTCTCAATTTTGTGCGTCACGAATACTTCATAATTTTTCAAAGCTGTATGGTGCCGAAAATGCCTGATACAGCATAAACTTGAAGAACCATGAAATAAGGGAACTTTTGTATTAAGGTAGATTTGCATATATACCACTCAATTTCCATGAATTTACATATCTAACACCTAAACGTCAATTTTTACATACATACCACCTTATCTATGCATGAAAAGGAGCATTTCTTTTCTTAAATGTTAAAATGGTGGTATTTTTGATGTGATATGAAAGATATGAGTGGTATGAATGTAAAAAGTAAAATTTAGGAGTTGATATGTATTTAATATATCACATTTCGGAGACGCATGTGTTGGCATTGAACCTGGTCCAGGCACAGACTTAATGAAGCTCTAAACCAAACTGAGGAGGGCGTAATCAGACAGTTCAAAGATTGACTGAAGCCCAGATTAGGTTGGTTAATATTGTACTCAAAAGATTGAGAAAGTGCTAGAATATGGCCAGGTTACATACTTCATAAAAAAGTTTATCTTTTAATCATACATTGCACTGATTAATTAATTCCTAAATTCATATTCTCTGTAGCTTATGGGGAAAATACATGCAATTCAATCTGATGGAACTATCTTCACGGATGTTGAAGTATGTGTTGTTCTTTTTTAGCACGCAATTTATGAACTTGTTCAACTGTACCTTCTACCTCTCTGTACTACTCTTACACTGCAATTTATAAATTTTAGTTATTCACATGTTTTTAATACAAGAAAGATGATGCTGTTATACAGCACAATTCTGCTTCTTTTTCTTTTGAAGTTATTATTGTAACAATTCTGTTTTAGTTATAGGGGGAGAGGAAATGAAGAATCGGGGAAAAGAAATGAAGAGTCGGGCAGTCGAACAGAGGAAGAGGAAAAGAGGGGTTAGGTAAATGAATGAAAGGGGGAGATGAAGTGAAAGAGGTCGAAAGCTGAAGAAGTGAAGTTCGCCTATAAATTATCGCGAGGGAAGCAGAAACTTAAAGTTGTGTCGAACGATGCATGTTAGGGCTTCCTCGTTGTCCGAGAAAACGGACGACAAAGTTTTATCCTAACCTACCAGTGAAGAAGAAGAAGAGGAAAGGAACAGGCATCGTAGAGGCGGAGGACGGTGAGGAGGACGTTTTGAGATCATGATAGAGAAAGATGAGCCGGCGTTGAGAGCTCATGTGGGAGAGGATCTTTGTGCCTTTGATTGCTCGTTCCCAAGCAGCCGAATAAGAAGAAAGGGCGGAAGAAGTTGCAGCTTTGTAAGAGAGTGCTCGTGCGACAAAGGAGGAGGTTGCGTCCCTAAGGGGTGTAAACGAATCGAACACGAACGAACAATGCTAATGTTCGTGTTTGGTTCGTATAACAAATCAAACGAAAAAAAATTGTTCGTGTTCGTCTCGTTTGCTTATCGAACGAATCGAACACGAACTTCCTGGCGAACCGAACACGAGCTGTTCGCAGACAACGAGCTTTTTTGACAGCCCTAGCTTTGATAGCATTCTTCCTCAAAATGAAGCAAATTGATCTGGTATTCTGTATACATCACGTAATTCATACTTCCTCAAAATGAAGTAAACCGAATAAGGCGTTTAGGGTTTTATTTTAATATATAGTATAATATATTAATTATAATATTTATATTAATATAATTAATACTATAATATTATTATTGTTATTAATAATTTATCATGTATTATAATTTATAGAAGTTTAATTATTTAAAATATGATAAATTTTTATAATATATAATTATTTTTAAAATATCATAAATTTTTATCTGTAATTATTTTAAATTATTTTATATTTCGAACAATAACGAATTGAACACGAACGAACACATCACTGTTCGTGTTTGGTTCGTTTAACAAACCGAACGAAAAAAATTGTTCGTGTTCGTCTCGTTTGCTTATCGAACGAATTGAACACTAATTTTTTAGCTAACCGAACACGAACTGTTTGCGAACAATGAGCTTTTTTGACAGCCCTACGGCTATCACATGCAGAAGAGAGGAGCAGGGGGGATCATGAGTCGCGTGGCTGAATGGAGGGCTTGACCGGGAGGGTTTTAAGGGTACGAGACTATATTATATCTTATATTTGTAAGTTATTATTTGAATATTAAACTTAAATTAATTCAGGTTTATTTAAAGATTAGGTTTTAAATTTTAAATGTATTTTGTGTGGATTATTAATAATTAATAATTTTCACAATAATCAAACTTAAATTTTAAGTATTTAAACCTTAAAATAGTGCAATTTAATAATAATTAATAATTAAATTAAAATATAAATAAGTAAAGTGATAATTGAATATTTTATAGGTGATAATTTGATAGAAGAAATACAAGTTTAGAGCAAGCAGTCCATACATCAACGAGGTGAGTACTCATGTTCTTATACTATGGTGATATTTTGATTCTTCTAAACGATATGCATTTGTTGGTATTATCTTTAATTATATTGAAATTGCTGTAACTCAAGATTTTGAATTCTATTAAATTTTTGTTCATATTGTAGGAATGATATGTATGCACATTATTCTTGAACGATTTGACTGCTATGCAAATGTTAGATGAATATATTTTTTATTAGAAACAATTATTTTTATTGGATGCTTGTATGTGCATGATTGACAATGATTTCACTCGTTGATGGTACTAGTGTGAGAACACTAATGTACCGTAAATGGAAAAA